>LPNX010614035.1:345532-553176 GCA_001517045.1 Pseudotsuga menziesii | reverse complement strand
ACAAAATTCAGACAGTACCTGGTGGGCAGTAAGTTCAAAATTAAAACAGATCATAACAGCCTCAAGTATTTCTTGGATCAAAAGGAACTGAATGAGCGACAACAGAAATGGGTCAGCAAGGTACAAGCCTACGATTTTGAGATCGGGTACGTAAAAGGTAAGACTAATGTAGTAGCCGATGCATTATCTAGGCGTCCAGCCCCATTATCTCTCAGTAGTATATCCACGGACTGGAGGGCATTGCTCTTAGTGGAATACTCCAAAAATAAATTCGCTTGCGAATTATTGGACGGGCAAATTCAGGATGACAGATACAGGATTGTGGATGACATCATCTACTACAAAAACAGGATATATCTCGTTCCAGAATCCACATTGAAGAAGAAGATCATCCAGGCAGCTCACGATTCTCCTTTGTCAGGGCATCAAGGGTTCTTAAAGACCTACAGGCAGATCAGAGAGAGGTTCTCATGGAAGGGCCTCAAGGGGGAAATTATGCAGCATGTCTAGGAATGTAGCATCTGTCAGCAGAACAAGGTTGAGAACACACATCCAGCAGGGCTACTCCAGCCACTACTGATTCCAGAGCAGAAGTGGGAGAGCATCTCCATGGACTTCATTACAGGCTTGCCCAAGGTCCAAGGGCGAGATTGTTTATATGTGGTATTTGACAGACTGACCAAGTTTGCACACTTCTTCTCGATACCATCAGACTACTCAACAGCTCAGGTGGCGGAGTTATTTTTCAGGGAAGTTTTCAGGTTACACGGGTTGCCTAAGACCATTGTCAGTGATCGGGATAGCAGGTTCACAGGTGCCTTTTGGCAGGAATTGTTCAGATTGGTGGGGACCGAACTGGCTACTAGTACGAGCTATCACCCCCAGAGTGACGGGCAAACAGAAATAGTCAACAAGTGGATCGAAGGTTACCTCAGGAACTACGTAGCAGGGCAACAGAGAACATGGATCAAATGGTTACACCTAGGAGAGTACTGCTACAACACTACTTATCACATGTCTATTAGGATGACTCTTTTTAAGGCGTTATATGGTTATGAGGCCTTGGACTATGCAGATTTGGCATTTGGAGATAGCAGGGCTCCTAAGGCTAAGGATTGGATACAGGACAGTCAGAACATCCTGAAAGTATTGAAAGAGAATTTACGGACAGCCCAGAATCAACAGAAGATGTATGCCGACAAACACAGGATTGAGAGGAGCTTTGAGGTAGGGGATTTAGTCTACTTAAGGCTCCAACCTTACAGACAGTCGTCACTTAAGAAGAAAAGATCAGAGAAATTAAAACCCCGCTTCTATGGACCATACAAAATAATTCGGAAGGTGGGAGAGGTGGCATATGAGCTAGAGCTACCCAGAGAAAGCAAAATCCACAATGTGTTCCATGTGTCTAGCCTGAAGAAGACCCTTGGACAACACATTGCTCCATCTACCGAATTGCCCCCTTTAGATGATGAAGGACTGCTGATACTGATTCCTGAATGGATCATACAGACCAGAGAGAGGAAGCTCAGGAACAGGGTGATCAAGGAATATTTGGTTCAATGGAAAGAACTACCACCAGAGGATGCCACTTGGGAAGGTGAACAGGTATTGTAGCATCCTAGTTTGAAGTTGCTTAAGGACAAGCAATCTCGAGCGGGGAGGACTATAATGTCCCCTTCCTTTTAGGCCCTGAGGCCCATACCGCTAACCTATGTGATTCCTGTGGGTTCGAGCGGTTACTGATAACTAGGGAATCAGATCAGGACTGATGCCATCCATAGAAGATCTACGGCATCCTCACTTGGTCAAGAAGGGCCACCTGGGCCAAAGGCCACCTTCATGCATGACCATGCTCTTTTCCATGCTCCATGCATGACCATGCTCTTTGCATGCAAGTCAACGGCAAATTAGAAGATAAAGTGACCTAATTAGGTCAAAGATTAGGTTTTGCGCAGTTGAACTTTATAAATAGAAGGTAAAGCAAGAGGAGACCTCACTTATGATTATTGATTATTTTGGGAGCACTTGGATAGCAGCACAGCAGTTGGGGTTGAAGACGGAGTCTTCAACTAACAGGATTTCGGCAATGAAACATCTGTCCTAGTCTTATTCTGGGTAAGCCATACTGGTTCACCACTTGTTATTCATTTCATTCATCAGTTATATAGCACAGGGTATAGATTGTTACAGAGGCACGGTGCAGCCATAAGAGGGGGTTTTCAACCAGAAAGCCCTAATCAGCTATTGGGCCTTCAGATCTCAGTTTCCTTCTGAAACTCAGGCATCATTCTCGCCAGTAGCTTCATACTCCGGTACCCAGTGACTATCAGCTCCATTTGAGCTCATCCGAAGGAGTTATCAGCGTTTCTAGACCACCAGGGGCGTGAGCAGCTGCCTCAGAGAACCAAGTCGCTATCATACTTAGAGGGTTCAGAACTGCAGTATTTTCCAGCCAATCTCTCCGGCACAGCAAGGCTATCAGCCCTGCAAATCGGTAGATCCATCGGGCCCCTCCTTCCTTGAGGGCGTCACCTTTTTCTCTGCTTGGGCGTCTTATTGCTGGAGCATTCACCGGAGACGGGAGAGATCAGTGCCTCTCCAATCCAGATCTCAGTACTTGTAGACTTTATTTGCAGCAGTTCAGCCAGTTATCAGTGGTAAGTGTGTATCCTATCTCACAAACCCTAACCCTAATTTTTCCTATAAAATAGGTATTTTTGCCTGGCAGTTTGTAAGCCCAGTTGTATCCGCATAATTGTTTAGAAATAGAAAATATCAGGATTTGGGATATTACAGATGTACTAGACAATTGAAGCGCCATTTCCACAAAAAATTGGAAGTTGAACATTTCCCTTATTTGAGAGATATGGCTCATGGTTGGGAAATCCCGAGATGTCTCAAAATTCAATGGGAGGATATGCATTTGAAATTTGAGCTCTATACTCTTCATCATTCATAATGGTTAACAGTAGCACATGTCGAATCAATCATGCATCTTATACTAGATTCGAGTTATCAAACAATGAGCTTTAAAGACTCTACTATGTTGCATGGTCTCATCTACACACAATCAGTCTCAACAAGTTTATGAGAAACAAGGTTTTATACCTTCAATACTTTTTCCATGTGAGAAAGAAAAACATGCATTATAAATCTCTCACAAAAAAAATATTTGCGCTTTTCTTTGTAAATTACAAATTAAAAAGGTTAGTGGAGTCGTCGGATGAAAAATAAAGATCTACTCTAAACATTTATCAAACAAAAGCAAAAAAAAAAGAAGTGAAAACAAAAGTCATATTCCAAGAACAAAAAGACTTATCCCTAGCAACAGCATCAAAAATGTTGTTTCCTATTACACACCTTCAAACATGGAGAAGTCTCCAACCCACTCAGTGTGTCATTGGGGGCAAGCTATGAATCGAGGACTCAATGTCACCTCGATTCCCAACTCCTTCGTTTAGGCCCAACTCCTAAAGGAGCCAATGAGGGTAGACCCTATTTACTAAGCTTTAAAGATTTTATTAGGATTGATTTAGGAGTTAAATTTAAATTAAGATGTCGAAGGGGTTGAATGACAAGCAATCATGCAATATGCAACAATTATTCAATGACAGCCAAACCTACTAGAAACTCAACCAAATAATGTTAAAGAATGAAACAATCAAATTAACAACTTATACTAGTGCCTTATCTATTGGGATAAAATGTTACAATAAATCAATGTTTATTTAATGAAAATAAATTACATAAGATACACAAAAGAATTTCAATAATTTACTTCCAAACCTTAAAACATCCAAAAATGAAAATAGCTTGCTTAAAACTATAACTTATCTAGCAATGAAATGGACTTGAAACTTAAAATAATTGCTTGGAAGTGAAAAAGAACTTGAATAAAATGTTGTGAGAGAAAAAGTGAAATGACAAGTGATCAAAGTGTTTTGCAAGTGGTCCTCTAAATTTTAATTTATTAAGTGTCACTTTGGCTTAGGGGATTTAGTGTTTAGACAAAAAAATAAAATCTACCATATGCGACTACCTCTAACCCTTATCCTTCGATTGAGAGAAATCGTTTGGTGCTCAACAATAGAACACAAGGTTCCCTTCTAGCTCCACAAGTCACCTCCAAAGACTAGCATGGTGCTCAACATGAGGACACTAGGTGCCACGAGGCTCCCTTCAACCTTTATCCCTCTAGCTCTGCAATTAATCCTTATATTCTCAATCTTACAATAAGTTGTTAAAATGCCTACTTAAAATAGCCGACTCAAACTCTTTCCCTTTCTTTTCACCCAGGATCGGACGAACCGACAAGGAGAGGGAATACGCAGCAAAATCCGGGCAAGGTTTATTAACTTAAAATAAAAAATTATAAATGAACTTTATAGAAAATTTAGTCGGCACGATATTGCAAGGATGGGCAGAGCCACTTCTCTTGCAAGATGTTGGCGAAAATAACAAATACAAAGAAGAACTAAACCTTTAATCTAGTCACTCAACCCTCTTTCCGAAAGGAAAGGGTGGGGCAAAACTAATTATTGTAAAACAAAGAAAGGAAACTTGTGCTAGCCCTTCTTCTTTTGCAATGCAAGAGTGGGCGATGCCCTACTATCTAAGCATGCACTGAGAGACCTTAAAGAAGTAATTGAAACTAATTGAATCCTAGGCTTTCCTCTCTTGCAATGCAAGGGTGAGAAAACCCAACTACCTTTGCATGAAATGGGTGGCTGAAAATTGGAAATGAACATGAAAAATAGAAGAAATGGAAAATGGGTTGAAGAGACTCTCTTGGCCCTTACAATAAGGAAAATAAATATGCAGTAGAAAATTTTGGGAAAGAGAAGAATAATGGGGTTTTTGGGCCCCTTTGGGAAATGCCCTATTAGAGTAAATTTGAGGTCTAAAATGGGCCTCCTAAGGAAAATAATAGTTATTAATTTTGGAGGAAGAATGAAAAAAACTACTTTTTTGTTCGTATTTTCGACATATCTCCCTGTGTCTTTACTCAAATTTCAAGCGATAGAGCTCGTTGGATGCGGAATTTAATTCCGCATCCAACGAGTATCCACACTGCATACTTTTTATGGACCCTGCTACCCCAAAAATAAGAAATACTTGAAAAAACGTGATGATGACAAAACTAATTATTGTAAAACAAAGAAATGACACTGGTGTTAGCCCTTCTTCTTTTGCAATGCAAGAGTGGGCGATGCCCTACTATCTAAGCATGCACTGAGAGGCCTTAAAGAAGTAATTGAAACTAATTGAATCCAAGGCTTTCCTCTCTTGCAATGCAAGGGTGAGAAAACCCAACTACCTTTGCATGAAATGGGTGGCTGAAAATTGGAAATGAACATGAAAAATAGAAGAAATGGAAAATGGGTTGAAGAGACTCTCTTGGCCCTTACAATAAGGAAAATAAATATGCAGTAGAAAATTTTGGGAAAGAGAAGAATAAAGGGGTTTTTGGGCCCCTTTGGGAAATGCCCTATTAGAGTAAATTTGAGGTCTAAAATGGGCCTCCTAAGGAAAATAATAAAATAATAGTTATTAATTTTGGAGGAATAATGAAAAAAAACTACTTTTTTGTTCGTATTTTCGACATATATCCATATGTCTTTACTCAAATTTCAAGCAGTAGAGCTCGTTGGATGCGGAATTTAATTCCGCATCCAACGAGTACCAACACTGCATACTTTTTATGGACCCTGCTACCCCAAAAATAAGAAATACCTGAAAAAACGTGATGATGACAAAACTAATTATTGTAAAACAAAGAAATGAAATCGGTGCTAGACCTTCTTCTTTTGCAATGCAAGAGTGGGCAATGCCCTACTATCTAAGCATGCAATGAGAGGCCTTAAAGAAGTAATTGAAACTAATTGAATCCTAGGCTTTCCTCTCTTGCAATGCAAGGGTGAGAAAACCCAACAACCTTTGCATGAAATGGGTGGCTGAAAATTGGAAATGAACATGAAAAATAGAAGAAATGGAAAATGGGTTGAAGAGACTCTCTTGGCCCTTACAATAAGGAAAATAAATATGTAGTAGAAAATTTTGGGAAAGAGAAGAATAAAGGGGTTTTTGGGCCCCTTTGGGAAATGCCCAATTAGAGTAAATTTGAGGTCTAAAATGGGCCTCCTAAGGAAAATAATAGTTAAAATAATAAAATAATAGTTATTAATTTTGGAGGAAGAATAAAAAAAACTACTTTTTTGTTCGTATTTTTGACATATCTCCCTGTGTCTTTACTCAAATTCCAAGCGGTAGAGCTCGTTGGATGCGGAATTTATCATCATCACGTTTTTTCAGGTATTTCTTATTTTTGGGATAGCAGGGTCCGTAAAAAGTATGCAGTGTGGGTACTCGTTGGATGCGGACTTAAATTCCACATCCAACGAGCTCTACCACTTGGAATTTGAGTAAAAACACAGGGAGATATGTCGAAAATACGAACAAAAAAAATAGTTTTGTTTTATGACAAATATGTCAATTCAACCATTATGGTTGACTCATTTTATTGAAATTCTATTGGTTCTTGAATTCCAACTCACAAAATTTATTGTTGGCGCGTTTTCTTATAAGGCCCATTTTAGACCCCAAATTTCCTCTAATGTTTGTGGCAGGGACTGTTGGAATTCCTTTGAACTATTTTCTACCACAATTTTGGCAAAGTTTCTCCTTATGCTACTAAAAACCTGCACAAAATAGCAAGCTAATAAACAATGAAAGTGCCCAAAATCACCTTGGGACACTATGTTCATGTAAAATTATGTAAAATTTGCAAATTAACGAACTTCAAATATCTTATGAAAATAAGTATTTGAAACCAGATTTACAGTGCTAATAAGATGTAAAAAAAATGAAGAAATTTTGATGGAATATGAGGAAACGATGCCATTTGCAATTGAGGATTTGAAGTAATGGGGAATCCAATCAAGGAATCCCACTCTTCAAATTTTGTTAACCTGCAACTTGATAGATTTTGCTACATAAACTAGAAAAATGCGAGTTTCAAACAACAAATTAAGAAATCATGTTATTCAACCAAAAAAGCATGAACTTAACTACAAAATCCAAAAACTCATGAAATCTAAACAAAAATGAGTAGATCTCACCAAGGAAAAGAAATTTTCCTCTTTGGCCTCCAATAGCTTGAGCAACAATGGAGCACAGGAGAAAACCACCATGAAATACAAAGAGACACCATCTTTCCTCCAAAGATGTTTATTAAAGAGCCAAAATGGCTAGAAATTACAATGACTCACAAAAATGAGAGCAAGAGAATGAGAAAGAATGTGAGGTTGAGAGAGGCAAGAGATTGTAACCCAAATGAGGAGGAGAGGCCTCCTTTTAAAGGAAAAGAGAGGGAGAAACCCCTCTTGCATGCTTTCCATTTGTCAAACATGCAAATGCCCAAGGAGGCCACCCCCTTATGAGAGAGAAATACCATGGGAAAGAAAGGAATAAGAAATACCTCTTTCCTTTCCACCCATATACCACTAAATGGATAGAAGGAGGTGGGCGGCCTTCGTAGGAAGGTGGGACCCCTCTTTATTGGCCCCACTCTCATTCCCTCCACTTTCGTTAATGAAGTGCCCCCCCCCTCGCTGGAGAGAAATTCTCCCCACTTAGGAAAAAAGGAAATAGTGGGTTGGGAACGGTCCTAAGGGGTCTATTTAACATGTATTGCCCCCCCTAGGCTTACACATAAAAAATTTCCCTCAAAATAATTGATTTTTGACGTGGGCAATTTTCAACATTTTTAATTAAACCAAATTTTCTGCTGAAATTTGAATGACTTGGGAAAACATGACCAAAACCCTATCAAAACTTAACCAATTGACTACAAACTTAGTCCAAAGGTGTAGGGGGTCTCATGCCATTGATTTTGAGCACCCATACCCTTATTTATGGGCACTAGGAGGCACATATCCCTCTTTTATAATACAACATTTTATGTCGAGGGACATTTTTTAATTACAATTTAAAGAAAAAAAAGGTAAAACTTAATGAAATTCCGCAAGACTCTAAATGATGTCTAGCATTGTAATATACAACACTCCTAGACTTTAATCATCCAAGGGATTGATCATTAGAAAGCATTTCACCACTTTGGATGAATTTTGAGCAAAAAACTCAAATAATTAAAGTTACAAATGAGCAAATTTAACTATCCAAGGAAAACAAACACTCAATGAAAAAAATTCCCTAATAAGAAAGTCCTAAGCAACTAAGTTTTACAAAAAAATGGACCATCATGCTAACAAAATCCCCCACAGGGGTGCGAAAATTTCATGGAGAAGGAGAAGAAAAGAACGGGGCAAAATTATCCTGTTGAGTCTTCTGGAGCTTGAAAATTTTTGCTAGGTACACTTTGATTGTCTTTGTGGTACACGATACATGGTTTCCCACCTAGTTGGTTTGGTGGTCAACACCTCCTTTACAATTGTGTTATTTACACCTCATGTTGTTGTTCATAGAATTTGGCCATTAGAAAAACAAAGGTTTTAATTTTTGGTACTCTGTCAAATGTTGAATTTTTAAATATACAGACAATTTTTTCCATATTAAAAATTTTAAGCACGATTTTTTTTTCTGTATCATTTCGTCTAAATTGGAACACGAAATTGGTAACTATGGGTAGAAAGAACACTTGTCGATGATGACCACCTTGCCCAAGTCTCCCAAGAGAGAGATCCTTCACAAATTCACTTTCTATTTTAGTGCAAAGACCTCTGTACAACCTGTTTCGATAAAGATGTTGGACAAGTTACCTAATATTGTGTTGGACCTCTTTTGGGGACTGAATATCATGATCTCAAATAGTTCCATAACTGATTTGAAGAATTGTTCCACGTAAGGTCTTAATATTGTAAGCCTCACTAGTTATTTTTTATCAACAATGAAAGCTATACCAAAAGACCAAGCATTGTTGTACTGGCAATGGAGCAAAACAATCTTCTTTTTTTAATATCTTATATTTACAGAAAATCGTTTACAAGCAAAAGAATCTTTATTTTCCTCCATGGGGTTTTCATATGCTCAAGATTTATACTAAAATTCTCTGTAATCGATATAAGTGAATTAATGTATTTTTGTATATTGTTGTGAAAATCAATTAAGTGTAGTTTGGTAAAGACCAACTTGGTTAACACAATCTTTTGACTTGATGAATACAACTCTTCACCGATGAAGTTTGAGATGATAATGGTAAAAGTTGTCTTCTGAATTCAACCTTCTTTTGAGGCTACCAACTTACCCATTCATGAGGCTTTCATACTTCGAGATGTGACAGTAAAATAATTTTTCCTAAAGGTGCAACTAGACTATCAATGTTTACTCCCAATTTTAATGCTCTTATAGACAAAGTTTATTATTTTTCTGTATTTTGAATTAGACCATTATCATATTCTTCTTCTTCCCACTTCCAATCGAATTTTAAATTTTGACCTTCCTCAACTGGACGTATATCAATTTCAATATTTTCGACAAGCTCATATACAATGTTACGCCTCATAGCTATTGCAGCGTTCTAGCAAGGACAAACCTAGAGCAAGGGGTCTAAGATTTTTATTGTAAAGGCCAAAGTGGGTTATATTGGATGGATATTTGGATTAGGGGCTATTGTACCCCTGGATTGGTCATGGCAGGCTCCCTTGGTTTCACTCTTAGAAATACTTGGCTTTGTGGCATAGCTAACAACCATTCGGTGTGTGGATGTCCCCACCATGCAGGGATTTTAAGCCCATGGGTTGGTGTATGGGGCTTCTAGGGGTGACCCACTGGGGCACATGACCACCTTGTATTTATTGTGCAAAGGTGCTTGCTTTGTGTAAAGGGATGTTGTCTTCTATTTAGCACACTTCCTTGACCCACTTGGACCTTCTTTTTAACACTTTGAACCCCTCATTTAGCTCTTTGGCCTATGTCATCATCCTTCCACAGTTGATCCTACAAACTTGGAAAGGGGGACATTGAGGGATAAAAAAACACTGAGGTTAGATGGGGCATGGCATCCCCCTTCAGCTTACTATTTCATGAAGTGTTGCCTTATTTTAGTCTTATTCGTTAGTTTGTCTATTTTAGGGCTTATTCCCTAACCTATGGGGGATTTACCCGAAAAATATTCTAATTTAATGTTGGCTTGTAGGCTCAAGAAAATAAAAAGGTTGAGGATGAAAACACATAAATAGAACACCTCACCTCATTGTAAAATCATAAGGACAAGGGTTTAAATAATGATATCTTTCATCTTTCTCTTGGTTTATGAGCTAAGGAGCTAATGCGCACTTCTCTTGGATGATCTTTTCTTTCTTGATGGATGAATGTGGAAGAATCTAGGGTTTTCTTGTACTCTTGCTCTGTGGATGCTAAAAATGATTAAAATAACTCATGCTCAAGGATGACCTAAGGTAACTCTTGCTCATTTTTTAATTATTGTTGGCATATTTTCTCTTAAGGCAGGTCTAACATTGCTCATAAAGTGCTTTAGACTGATTTAGGGTTTTATGTTGGCATTTTGTCCACTTGCTTGAGGAGACCTTCCTTTATAGGAGCTTTCCACTGTCACTTTGGGCCTTGGACTTCCATATTTTCCCTAGTTGATGCTTTGCTACTTAACCCTAAGGGTTTTTAGCTTATGCCCTAGCTATAAGTATTGAGAGCCATCTTAAGTAGAGGGACGCTGATCTCGATCTCTCATAGCCCTAGGGTTAGAGAAGATAATCCAAAAGCCCTACCTTCAACTCTCTTCATTAAATTCATGCATCTTTTTTATATTTCATGGAGCAACCGAATCCGGTTGTCCATTAATCGAATTCAACTATCATTTTAATAATGAATATGAATAATAATAATATATTGGATGATGATAATAATTACAAAGGAGGCTCGCCTTTATAGGCTTTGAGCGTGAAGGGTTACACCCTTTCATGTAATTAACTAATCTATTTAATAATTTATTTTATATTCGTTACAATGCCACTCCCTTTAAGGGAGCTTTGTCCTCAAAGCTCGAGTATTTCCTAATGTCATTTTTTTATTCTATCTCTATGTCGCACTGATGACTTGAGAGGTGCGATTTTGATTACGGCCATTGCCTCATTTTGATTATTATGTCTTGGTATTTGCAATAAGTATGAACTTGGTGAAGCTTTGTTTACGCTTTTTCTACTTGTCTGATTGCTTCTTTTAACTATGTTTGTCGTCAATTGAACATGCTCAATATACATTGTGACCTTAGTTTTCGTGTTGTTATCCCCAACACATTTTGTGTCAGTTCCCTTAAAAGGGCTCCATGTGCTTATAATGCTCATAAGAACAGCGGTCTTATCTTGTGTCTAATAGATATTATAATTGCTTCTCTTGATGTTCTTTATAGTTGTCTTTGTGATGATATCTGTCCTTCGTGTGTTTGTGATTGTGATATTTTGTCGTAGCATTGATCATCTTTATTGTTAGCAACATCAGCTTGTCTCTTCTCATAATCTTGGTTAGGATCATCTTTCTCCTTGTCAATTATTTTGATGTCAATTCCCTTATTACTAGGGTATGTTATATTTTTGTATTGCATGTTATATTGATTGATGCCATTACTTTCATCGGGGATGACATACTGGCCTGCTCTATCTTCATTTTTTTCATCAACTTGGGTAGCTTCTTCTACGTGATTTTCACATTCATCTTCATTTTCTTTAAACGTTTCATCAATAGATTTATTTATTTCATCCATATCCTTAAGGATTTTCTCAAGGAGATCTATGAATTCGTCAATCTTACTATAAGATGCCATGGATGTTTGTAGAAGGATATTTTGGCCTTTTAAGTTGAAATTTTGAACGATAATATATTAATTAATTATTATTATTATTATTATATATATATTTTTTATAAACTATACAAATTATTGTATATAGTTTTTTTTTTAAACAAATATTATAATATTAAATATAATATTTGATTTTTTTAAAATATATTATTATAAATATATTACAATATTATATTATATACTATATAATATAATATATTATGTTGTTTTGTTTTATGTTTTGGTTGCAGGGGAGGCCGCGGAGCGACGGCGTGGTTGAGGTGGTCGCGCTGTGAGGAGTTGGCGAGGGCAGGTTGAGGCGCTGGGAGGAGGTGGCGAGGACGCGGAGAGGAGCAGCGAAGGTCGGAGCGCGCGGATGTCAGGGAAGGTTGGAGGGACGAGGAGGCAATCGAAGGAGAAGAGTGGAGAGCGAGTGGAGGAAGGTGGAATTGGAGGCACACGGAGGGATTGAGCAGCAGGTAGTGGAGCACGTGGAGGGACGAAGGTAGGGCAGGAAGAGGAGGAGTTGGCGGCTGTTGGGGTGAGTGCAAGTGGAAGGCGAAGGCGTGAGGTGGGAGCGTGGAAACGGTGGAGGAGGAGGTGGGAGCGCAGAGGAAGGTGGAGATTGAGCGTGAAAGGAAATGGAGGGTGTGGACGGGAGCATGAAGATGTGGATCAACAAGTCGACGTGGAAGGGAGGGGTGAGCTGGGGAAGGAAGAAGCTACAGGTTTGTGGAGGAGGGAATAATGGAGGTGGAGTGACGCGTGGTCAGGAGGATTGCGGCTGTGGAAGGGAGGCAATGGGAGTGTGTGCAGCATGAAGGGTTCACGATACAGCTTGTGCAGGTGTAGAGAGGTGTGCGGTGGACGGGAAGATGGCACGCAGAGTGGGATGTGTGAGGGCAAGGGAGAAGTGAGTTACGAGTGACGAGTTAGGTAAGTGGATGAGTGTGCAGAATAATTTTTTTTAATTTTTTTTAATTTTTTTGGAGCAGGGATGTATGAAAGATGAGAGCAAAAAGGTGATGTGATGTGAGATGAGCCGAAACCGAGCTCAAGTGGGAGAAGCCGAATCTGAGCTTAGCACTGAGGAGCCAAATCCAAGCTCAGGTCGAAGGAGCTGAATCCGAGCTCTAATACCAAATGGAGCAACCGAATCCGGTTGTCCGTTAGTCGAATCCGACTATCATTTTAATAATGAATATGAATAATAATATATTGGATGATGATAATAATTACAGAGGCTCGTCTTTATAGGCGTCTTTATAGGCTTTGAGCGTGAAGAGTTACACCCTTTCATACCCTTTCATTACTAACGTATTTAATAATTTATTTTATATTCGTTACATTTCATGCACTTTTATGATAAAAATCTCTAAAGATCAGATATTGCAAAAACACCCTAAAAATTCAAATAAATTAATAATTCCAAAAGTAGCCGTGAGTTTGTAATTCTGGTACACCCTATTATTTCTCCTTAGTGGATTTATCCACTAATCTTCAAGAGTGGCCCTGTCTGGCTTTGGGATTCTTAAAACCTTGAAAATCAGAAAATTTCTCCAAACCCTAACAATCTGAAAATTCAAAAAACCCAAAATATTTGGATATTTGCAATTCTGATCCATCCAATAAATGCGCCCTAGTGGATTTATCCACTGATTCTGAAGGGCGTTTCCGTCCGAGGTTATGAGGTGAATAAAAGTTTAAAACTGCTAACCCGAACTTTCATACATACTGTATAAGAAACAGTTTTTTATCAGACCTTTTTGCTGACCTAACTGGGTTATTTACTGCGCCCTAATCATCTGATAACCATCCTCTTAAGGATGAATCTATCTTGTGATCTGTGGAGCATTTCAATTACTGGTATTTATTGATTAAAGTGACCAAATCTGTTTAGCAGCTGCTGCAAAGTTTCAGTAGTTTTGCCTTCAGTTGACAACTTGAATATGGAAGTTTATCTTGATTTGAAACTATATCACTGTGCTGATATTTATACTTTGGCTAATAATGCTCTACAGAACCTAAATTGCAATCTCTGTAATATTTCTGCTCTTTTCTTGTGGACAAATACAAAGTGGACATCTGTCTTGATTATTCTAAACTGCCGATATCTACTGATAGTGATCAAGAATCAAGATAATTCCTCTCATATGATTTCTGCGTCTTTATCATTAAGGCACTAATCTCTGCCTTAAAGGCTTCTAGGAAGGTGCTTGTAGTTTTGCAGGTATCCTTTCTCAAATAGGGGCTCTCCCCTGGATGAAGAATTTCCCAAAGAAGTCAGGAGTTAGACCAAGGTGACAGTGGGTCTCAACTCCTCCCACATGCTTACCAAATCATGCACTGTTAGTTTGATTGGTAACATACATCATCCTGACAATTATCTGAAGGAAGAACACCATAATATGCCTTGTGTGGCTTTGGCACAGAATATTTTTCTTCTGTTTTTGTATCTTCGATGGTGGGCATGGACTTTAGCTTTTGCTTCTTGGATGAAATATAGAGTTTGGGATCTTCGTAACAACACTTGTACCATTTTTTCCAGGAGATGAACTTTGCTTTGTTTCTTGCACTGGAGGTTTAATGGCAGTTTCTTTAGGCCCTTTGAAAATGTATGATGGTGGATTTAGAGTATAACACCTTTGTATTAAGTTTGCTAAGCAGAACTAGTTTTCATTATATTCTTGTACGTTTCATCCATTCTTGGAGATTTGTAGAGAAACTTGAATCGGAGCTGCACAAATTCCAGCGGTTATTTGCAGTGAATCTGTCATAATGGAAGCAGCCTAGAACTGGCTCTGATATAACAACACCATTGTGCTTTTTTGAATAACACAGATATATTTGCAATTATATATAAATAAATGATTGAATAATAATGAATGATTTACAATGGATGTCGTGATTGTATATAAATGTACAATAGGGATCACAAGGTCAAAGGGCATGACTATGATTCTTTATTATTATTATGCCTATTTATATATCTAAATCCTATACAAATAATGTGAAAATTTTAATATGTCATATGTTGGCCTACCATGAGGATGAAATAAATAATTATAGGAATGGATCCAGCTACCTGAAGGGATTGTAGTCTGCAGGGCTATGATCTAGCAGCAAGTTGTAGCACTTGGAGGTTATGAGATAGGTTCAAACTGGTGGGTTCATTCTCTATGCTAACACCATGGTCTTCCAAACAAAGAAGTCGAGGCCAAGTTGGTGCAGAGTACACTACTCTATAAAACTCCTGGATTTCACAATAGCTTTATAAGCACTGGCATAACATACAAACCCTGAAGTTCAATCCTTCAAATAAGAAAGTTCATCCATGACATTTTTTGTGCTCATTCCTTCAGCGCATTCCAAATGGGCATTCTTCACGCTCCAACACTTTCCAGCTCTGACTAGGCTCCCATTTGCAAACTCAACATAGATACCACATCCATAATTCAAAACATTAAGATTATTGGATTGTATGGATTGACCAACTCTGGGAATGCTGCATCAATTATCATTTACACGATTCCTATACATGGACGCTCACCACTCATTCTAGACATATAAGCAATGATAATTTGCCATTTATATTTTCTCTCGGTCTCATGATTTATTCATACCTTTGTTATTAATTCAACGCCCAAAAATTGAGTTTCTAACACAGAGTAAACTTTAAGCTCACCCAATCCAAATATAACTTCAATACATAGATGAACTCCATTCACCTCTTCCATGCAAATCTCTTAAGATCGATTTGTACCCTTCAGCTATTAATTCCACATCCTTTAATCACGTGAGAGGATACCTCTCTAAGTGACTCATGCTTCTCCCTTTTTTCCCACGCAACTTCCCTTTAGAAATGTGTTTTCAGATCTCACAAGGTTGATCAGGCCCTTGGTTAGCAATGAACCCAGAATATTCAATGACAAATAAACTCGTCAATATTGCTTAACGCAGATCAATCCTCCACAAAACTATTTCTCGTTTGGTAGATGAATTCCTACTCTACCATCAATTTCAAATACACACACATAGGAAATTCTGCCAAATAACTTCATATTTACACATACCTGGGAATTCTATCAATTCCAGATTTTACATAGACTGGAATTGTCCCATAAACACGCACATAGATGGTTCATACATAAAATATATGAAACTATATTTCATTCATTAAGTCTGTATTTACATTCTATTCAGATACCCGTTGGATTTGCTCATTCTATTGACCAGATTTACATTCATTTTGCCCGACACATTCTTAGCCTCTCGAACCCTCTACTGTTTTTTCTGAAAAATCCAACCCTCCATTTGCCCTTAGGTTACATATTTAGGCATGGCAAATTACCGCCAGCTCTCGTAACAAGTTTCCTAAAAACCAGTAACTAATCTCCTACACCTAAGCAACTGTTTCTATAAATAGATTTCTATCCTATCCATATAAATGAGTCATAAAACTGACTGCTACATTCCAGCAGCTCAATTCTCAAACTTCTTCGAGTCATTCATCAATTAACTGATCTGATTAATCTAACTCATCACTAATTAGAACCTTCTAGTTTCTAGCCTACAGACTTTAGCATTTAGTACAAATATTTTACAACAAAACCCCTCTTAATGATCAAGACCTTAAGGTCTGATTTACAATTCATATGGCCTTAGTGAGCAGATGCTCCTGCATCAGACTCCCAAGGTAGAAAAGATTATGACCTCCATGTCATAAGCATTCATTCTTTCTTCCACCTAGATCCCAAACCTTATGGTGTAACTCTCCACCGCCTTTGCTATATACTTCATTGCTGGTCTTAACTTACTAGGCTTCCATGTATATTTTTCACTAGTTTTCAGCCACCGGCTTCAAATAAAATTTAACTCTGTTTATGACATTCTAAGAAAATAAAAGTGCTGGAAATAAACATAAATTTTTCAGACTTTAAAACACTGCTGAAACTACAATTTTTCACTGACAGAAAATAAATATCAGCACGCCATTCAACACACAGAACACAAATATTTTCGGCCAATAGCCCTGGAAAAACCCACAAGGGGAAAACCAGACACAGAGAGAGATTTTATTATTAAGAAATTTACAGAAAATCTCAGAAATTTTCAGACCAACTTATCTCAACCTGGAAGAGAAAATTTCTGCCTCGTTTTCCGTGCCAAACAAAAAATCAAACTCAGATTTGTTTTTGTGTTTTTTGCCTCGATTTTCGTGTCGTTTTTACGGAGTGTACGGACAAACAGTACGGACCTCAAAATCCGTGCCAAAAAAAATTCACGAAAATCGTGCCCAGAAATCTGCCTTGAAAAACGTGCCTGCTGCTTCGAAAATCGTACCATACAGACTGTATGGACCAGCAATAAATGCTACTGTCCTCTCAATTTCCATGCCCTCTTTGTTGTTGTCGTCTCCTCGATTTGCGTGCTGCAAATTTTTCCTTTCTATCTCAGAAAAGGAAACTTCTCTTCTCACTTCAATCTGCAAAAGTGAGGCAAAATGCCTTTCCCTTGCCTTTTTGAGTAAACCCTAGCGCCCATCTAATCCAATGGTGAATATTAGATTAGATCAACGGTTGAAATTAATTGCTCATATTTTATTTTTAAAATATTAATTTCACTCACCCACTTAAATTTATCAAAAACTGACTTTAGACATTAAAGTCAAATTGAATGTCACTTAAGTCATTTAATGTAAGGGTCACTTTATTTTCCCCTTCTAAGTGACTAAGGCTAAAGTCACTTAGGGGAACACTTCCCTAGGTACAAAACTAACATTTCCTCTTACTGAGGAAGGTGTTCTGAACCACTCCCAACTTGTCTCTGAAGAAGACAAACTTGCCCCTCCCCAAAGAATTCGTCAGTATGTCTGCTACCTGCTCATCAGTGGAAATGTACTGAAGCGTGACTGCTCCTCTCTGAACATAGTCTCAGATGAAATGATATCTAATCTCTATGTGCTTTGACCGGTCATGAAAGACTGGATTCTCAGAGAGCTGGATGCAACTCTGATTGTCACAGTAAATCACCATAGGCCTAAGCTCTTGACCAAATAGATTCAGCAGCAACTTGCGAAGCCACAAGGCCTCGCAGCTGGCCAAACTGGCTGCCATATACTCAGCCTCTGCAGTACTCAATGCAACGGACTTTTGCTTCCGACTGAACCACGACACTGCTATCGAGTCCAAAACTGAAACAACATCTGGAAGTGCTCTTCCGGTCTGCCACACTGCCTACCCAATCTGAGTCTATATAACCAACCAATCTAATCCCCTCTGACCTCTTGTAGTCCAAACCAAAATCCACTGTCCCTGAAAGATAGTGCAACACATGTTTTGCAGCGACCCAATGCACACTCCTAGGCTCAACCATGACCTGACTAAGAGTGTTCACTACAAAACACAAATCTGGCCGAGTGTTGACCAGATACATCAATGACCCAATAAGCTGACGGTATAAAGTAGGATCCACCAACTCTCCCTCAGAAGCATGAAGATTCTTCCAGTTGGTGATCATAGGTGTCGACATAGGCCTACAATCCTCCATCCTGAATCTCCTTAAAATATCAACCGCATACTTTCCTTACCCCAAGAAAATATGTCCAGGCTCCTGCCAAACCTCCAATCCCAAGAAATAATGCATCAGCCCAATATCAATCATCTCATACTCTGCCGCAAGATCCTTCTTGCAAGCTACAATGGGTCACTCTCTCCCTGTGATAAACAAGTCATCAACATATAGCAGAAGAACAGGCGGATCATTTCCAACCATGATGAAGTAGGGATTCGGATCTGCTTCACTCTTCTGAAACCCCATGCTCAGCAAGTAAGAATCGATCCTGGAGTACCAAGCTCTTGGAGCTTGCTTCAGCCCATAAGGGGCCTTCTTCAACCTGCAAACATGAGACTCTCTCTCATGTATCTCAAAGCCATGAGGTTGCTCAGTGTAAATCTCCTCTTGTATGATCCCATTGAGAAATGCGGTCTTCACATCTATCTGATGGATCTTCCAACCCATTTTCGCTGCAATGGAGATCAAGCCCCTGATAGAAGTATATCGAGCAATCGGCGCAAAATTCTCATCATAATCAATGCCCTCAACCTGTGAAAACCCCCGCGCTACAAACTTGGCTTTGTACTTCTCCACACTCCCATCTGTCGCATGCTTCAGCTTGTAAAGCCAACGAGAAGTCACCATTGACTTCCCCTCAAGTCTCGGAACAATCTCCCATACATCATTCTTCATGATGGAATGGTACTCATCCATCATGGCATCTCTCCATACCGAATGCTGGGAGGCGTCCTCAAAAGTAGAAAGCTCGGAATCTCGTGTACTAGCCACCAACAACATGCCCAATCTGTCAGGCATCTTGATGGCTCTCACCTCCTCCCTGGGTGTCCCAAACTCCTGAGCTTCCTTCAAGGTATCCCGAAGCCACTTAGGTGCCTTCATCCTCGGAGGTTGCTCCCACACTGGTCGGTCATCATCTGAAAAACTACCAGAGGTGGAAACCCCAGTAACTCGTGAACCTGAAGCTAGTGTACCAACACCAGGTGTACCTTGTAATCCTGATCTTGATCCTGATCCTGATCCCCTGTAAGGTGTACCTATTATAGTAGACCCACCACCTGTCCCCAAAGACCCTGCTGGCCTAACCGCTGAACCTGGTGAACCTGTGCCAACACTCTGCGGTCCTATAACCCCGGAAACTTGTGATCTTGACTACTGCATAGATGGAACCTATGACACAACCTGAGGTGCAGGGACCTGCTGCTCTCCCTACTCTGACTCTCTCGACTTCCTGAAGGCCTGCTCCTCCTCAAACTTCACATCCCTTCTCACCACCACTTTCCTCTGAGAGGGAAGGTAAATATGAAAGGCCTTCGCAGTCTCATCATAGCCCACAAAGATTCCTTTCTCTGCAATGGGCTCCAACTTTGTCCTCTTCTCTGAAGGGACATGAGATTAAGTCAGACTTCCAAATATCCGAAAATGGCCAACTTCAGGCTTCTTGCCTGAAAAGCACTCCTCAGGTGTCATATTCTCCACTGCCCAATGGGGACTCCTGTTCTGAAGATATACAACGATGCTGCAAGCCACAGCTCAGAGAAAGAAAGGAAGTGACCGGTCATGTAGCATAGCTCGGGCTGCTCCAACAATGGATCGGTTCTTCCTCTCTACTACTCCATTCTGCTCTGGAGTATACAGAACTGTCAACTATCCCCTGATCCCCTCCTGTCTACAAAATCCATCAAACTCATTGGAGGTATACTCACCCCCGTTATCCGATCTCAATACTCGGATCTTCCTCCCTATTTGGTTTTCCACAAGAGCTTTGAACTCTTGGAACCTATGCAAGACTTCCTCGGACTTCTTGCTCTTCAAAAAGTAGATCCAGGTCTTCCTAGAATGCTCATCAATGAATGTCACATAATACTCGTATCCTCTCAAGGACACAGAAGACATAGGTTCACATAAGTCTGAATGTATCAGGTCAAGGGTACCTGCTGACCTGCTATCACTGCTCAGAAAAGCAGTCTTGGTGTACTTTCCCAAAGCACACCCCCTGCACACATCACTCTGCCTTGTGCTAAACTCCGATAATCCTGTAACCATGTGTCTCAACAACCCCAAGGCTGGATGATGCAAGTGAGCCATCCTCCTATGCCAAAGCTCACACAACTCACTGCTGCTGCTATGTGCTAAAGCATGTTGCGGCTAAAACAAGAGCCTATATAGTTTTCCACATCTCGCTCCAATGGCAACTAAAGCAGATGGTCCTGCAGTCTTGGGAAACATATGCATGTGTCCATCTATGAAAGACACCTCAAGACCCTGATCCTCAATCATGGAAATTGACACTAGGTTCTTCTTCAGCCCAGGTACATACAATACATCTCGCAATACCATGGGACTCATGGACTCCCTCTGAAATGTAATAATCCCACGTCCAACTGCACTGACTACTAAATCATCTCCCAACACAACCTCCACATCTGTATCTGTCTGTGAAAGCTCAGAGAACATCTCACGAGCACCTGTCATGTGACTCGAGGCTCCGCTATCTATGTACGAAGTGCTGGAAGTAGATGCACTGTAAGAATGGTCTGTCACACAGGAAAACTCCCTCTGACTGTCAACATCCGCACTGGTGAGAATGGATGCTCTCTCTCTCTCAACATACTCAGTGCATAGTGAAAACTCACTCTGAAATCGTGCTGCAAAATCATCGATCTCAGCTGAAGCGACGGTCTGCTGCTGCTTCTTCTTCTTCTTGTTTGGACACATAGCAGTATAGTGTCCCATCTTGTGACATGCAAAGCACTTCACAGTGCTCATATCCTTCTTCTGCCCATCCTGCTGCTGCTTGGCCCCACCCTTCTTGCTCTTCTACTTCCCCTTCGCAATCAATGCCAAATCCTCCTCATCTCCCCTACTATTCGAACCACTGCACTATAAGAAACCCCTTCGAGTCTCCTCCTAAACAAAGTCATCACATACTCTGTCCTAATCCGGTAAGTTCTCTCTGGCCACCAACCCCTGAACAAACATAGCCCAAGGTGCAGTCACCCCATTCAGGGTTGTCCGCAGTAACTCGGGACCAGTAATCGCTACCCCAACAGCTGCAAGCTCATCTCTCACCTGAGAGATCCTAGTAAGATAAGTCATACACATCTCACCTTTAACCATCTTGATGTTCTTCAGCTTCTCTCTAAGCACCATCTTCCTATTTTCATTAGTACTCTGAAACAACCTGATCAAAGCACTCCACATCTCATGTGCATGATCCTTCCCGGAAATGTAAGGAATAACATGATCTTTAACAACATCCAAAATAATCCTCATGGCTTTAATGTCCTTCTTCACAAAGGCTACATGTGCTACTGCATCAGTGGTAGCACTCGGAATGACAATGGGATGAGCAGTAGTGTTGTTAACTACCTCATCCGACAACTCATTCTCTCTCAACAAAAGGACTATCCTAGCCTTCCATGATACAAAATTCCCTACCCCATCTAGTCTGTCTTCACTTCTCAACCCAACGGAAGTCATTTTTCCCAAAGAACAAGTTTCAGCAAAATGTACTACTGTCACAAAAGTTTTCTCTGAATTCTGGAAATGACTGTTTCACTACTAAAATTTAGTTTTCTGCCCAACTCAACTCTGATACCATGTAGATTTTTCACTAGTTTTCAGCCACCGGTTTCAATTAAAATTTAACTCTGTCTATGACATTCTCAGAAAATAAAAGTGTTGGAAATAAACATGAAATTTTCAGACTTTAAAATACTGCTGAAACTACAATTTTTTACTGACAGAAAATAAATATCAGCACGCCATTCAATACACAGAACACAAATATTTTCGGCCAATGGCCTTGGAAATACCCACAAGGGGAAAACCAGTCAAAGAGAGATTTTATTATTAGAAAATTTACAACAAAACTCAAAAATTTTCAAACCAACTTATCTCAACCCGGAAGAGAAAATTTATGCCTCGTTTTCCGCGCCAAACAAAAAATCAAACTCATATTTTTTTCTCTGTTTTTTGCCTCGATTTTCGTGCCGCTGTATGGACAAACTATACAAACTGGCTGTACGGACCTCAAAATCCATGCCAAAAAAATTCTCGAAAATCATGCCCAGAAATCTACCTTCAGAAACGTGCCTGCTGCTTCGAAAATCGTACCGTACAGACTGTACGGACCAGCAATAAATGTTGCTGTCCACTCCTCGATTTCTATGCCCTCTTTGTTGTTGTCCTCTCCTCGATTTGCGTGCTGCAAATTTTTCCTTTCTATCTCAGAAAAGGAAACTTATGTTCTCAGCTTTCTCTTCTCACTTCAATCTGCAAAAGTGAGGCAAAATGCCTTCCCTTGACTTTTTGAGTAAACCCTAGGGCCCATCTAATCCAACGGTGAATATTAGATTTGATCAACGGTTGAAATTAATTGCTCATATTTTATTTCTTAAATATTAATTTCACTCACCCACTTAAATTTATCAAAAACTGACTTTAGACATTAAATGTCACTTAAGTCATTTAATGCAAGGGTCACTTTATTTCCCCCTTCTAAGTGACTAAGGCTAAAGTCACTTAGGGGAACACTTCCCTAGGTACAAAACTAACATTCCATACTTTATTCTGCAATCTGCCATTACATTCATCTGTAACATTCTTTTCAGTCAATGAGCTTAAACAATTGACCTCTTTCTTCTGTCTGCTGGACATTCTCTTGGAATGTTTCAGCATAAGTCTCCACGATTCTGCTCTCCTTATCCAGCTCATTCTCCAATTGATAAACATCACTCTTTTGTGACTGGATCTGCTCTTGAGTAAAAACATTATAGTTTTCTACCCAATCTTCCTTTTCATGCTTCTTCTCATAACCATATGAGATATGGAAATTTCTTTTCCACTGATACTCTTCAGAAGCTCTGACTTCTGCTTCCTTTCCAACTTCATCTTCTATCTCAGCAATCCTGTGTTGCTTGAGATCCCTCACCTTCTCTATTTCATTTACCATTTCAAGCTTTAAATCACACTTCACAGCTTCATTTTCCCCACTGCCCCTCAAAATAGTCTTATGTTCAACAGCTTTATCATGAGACATTCTGGCCTCATTCTTCTTTACTTCAGTGTGGTCATCATAGACAATTTCCTGTTTTAAATTCACTGCACACGTTTTTGTATCTACATACAGAGTTTCATCAAAATTATTCAAATCATCAAGCACAAGTACTCCACTCTGTTTTCTCTGTATATCAACAGCCTTGACAACTTCTTTCTCACATTTGTCATCCCAGACAACTTCTTCATTTTCATTCAACTCAGATTTTACAGTCTGAACATGTACTCGTTGGTTCTCCAGTCTCTTTTCTAAAAGACTTAACTAATTATACAAGCTTACCATTTCACTTGGAATTTCTCCAAGAACTCTGCACAGTCTTCATTATTTTCCTTCTCTGGAACAACTATTAGCAAGCCTTCTTTATCTTGACTGTATTCTAGATTATCAGTCCTCAATAACTGTCTATTATCTGCAAAATTTTCTACAGCAGTGTTTAATAACTGCTCTTCCTCCTTCATCACAAAACTCCGAGAATCTCCTTCTTCCATCATTTGAAAAGCCATACTTTTACTTTTCTTCTTTTCTGTGACAACATTGAATTGTTCCCCTTCTTCAATGTCCTGTATTCACACACAAATAATCAGTTTTAAAACCATAAGACTCTAAAGTCTCATTTGGTAATTCCATCACGAATTCTTCTTGCTGACTTCCACTTCCAGAATACTGATCTTCATTACTTTTTTGTAATAATTCCTTTATCTTACTGAGTCCTTCCTTGATCTCAGCAATTTCTCTGTCAAACTCCTTTTGACTTGCACCCTGGATGTCGATTACTTTGACACATCCTTTTATTTCACTCTGAACTCCTTCTGAGCCTTCTGCATGACCATAATTAGTCATCTTCCTCTCTGCTTGCATGACAGTCTTAAATGGCTGTCTATCATCTTCTGAGTTTGTACAACCTGCAAACACACACCAATCATCAGTTTTAAAATCATAAGGCCTCATAGCCTCTTTTGTTGTCTAAAACATCAGATCTCTCAATTGGTTTTCATCCTCCAAAGGATCTATGAAACCATTAACTAGTGTCATGTCTTCATCATTATTTCTCATAATGAAACTTAGCTCAAATTCGCTTAAGGAACTCTCTTCTCCAGCACATATCTTATGCTGCAACTCAACTCTTCTGAGTTCTTCTTTTAACTGAAAACTTGTCTTGTGTCTTAGCCTACTCTGCAACAAACTCCACTTGACTCTTTTCTTCTGAAGAATCCAACCATATCTATGGTATTCCATATCCCTTTGTATGGATTCTCTCATCAATTCCAGCTGCACTTTCATCTCAGCTAATTCCCTACCAAGTTTATCCTCACTTGATCTTTTATGGCCTTTCCCTGGACCCTTACTATGACCATCAATAGCCATAGTCTTCTTTCCTCCATGAGCTTCTCCTTGCCCATTATGAACTACATACAAACCATCTCCACATGCTGATTCCATCAACCTATCTTCAGATACCACACTAAGCTTTTGCATGCTTAGTCTTTTTGTAATGTCCTCTTCTTCTTAGGCATTAAGGACCAACCCGCTAACCTATGTGATTCCTGTAGGTTCGAGCGGGTACTGACAGTCAAGGAATCAGCCGAAGACTGATGCCACATATAAAAGATCTAGGGCATCAATATTATATCACCATTGGGTCAAAGAGGGCCACCAGAGCCAAAGGCCACCTGCATGCATGACATCCGGGCATTATTTAATGATGCATGCACCCGATTAAGTCTGCATGCTCATGCATGCAAGTCAACTGTAAATTAGAAGATAAAGTGACCTAATTAGGTCAAAAGTTAGGGTTTTCGCAGTTGAAAGTTATAAAAGAAAGATAAAGTGAATGGAGAAGGCACTTATGTGACTATTGATTTGTGGAGTCGAATTGGAGAGCTCGACGAGCTAAGTTGGGGTTGAGCACATGCTCAGCTAACTGGTGTATTTCGGCAGCGAAATCTATCTGCCCTAGTTCATCAACAGGTTGGATCATCCAGGTTCAGCACCAGTTCATCATCAAGTTACATTCAGCAGTTATTCCGGAAGGTTGATTATTCATCCATCCAGAGGGTTTCACCGTCACACCGTGTAACTGTGATCAGGGACAAAGGAATTTGTTTTCCTACCTACAGGGTTTAGAACGTTTGCATATTACTTCCATTCATTCCAGAGCACCTCCATTACCCTTCCCCTGGAAGAAGGGCCGTTCAGCTTGAGTATCAAGCAAGATATCGTTAGTGCTCCCCTTTTCTGGAGGCGCTAATCTGCATGGGCGAATTGATTTGAGGAGGCCTTCACGTTTTGGGCTAGTGTGCCTCTGTTTCTTCCGCATGCTGCTTCCATCATCATCAGAGGGGTATTATAACCCTAGTGCACATCATCTGGGCTTCCAGCAGCAGCTTATTTATTATTCTGGAGCTTATACAATTTGAGAGGAGGGTGCATTCACCTGTGGAGGACGATTTGGTGTATCTCCTTATTCCTCCGGCAGAATCCTTGCATGCTGGGACCAATCTCTTCACCATCAACTGATCTATATACTGGTATGTACATGCATTGATTTCTCTTATTTTATAGCATCTCAATATTTTTCTAGGGCACATATTTGCATGCATGCAAAGTTCAGGGTTTGCTTTCCTATTTGATTAAGGAATAAGTCTATTAGCCATCTACAGTATACACATAAACAGGAAAATATCAGTTCGGGATATTATAGTGGTATCGGAGCTATTTTCCTTGCCAGCTGTGGGCATGCAAAAATTATAAATGAATCCAAGAGACCCATACAACATTACTCACAGGAGACAGAGGTATAGAGAAAGAGAAGAGGAGTTAGAGGACATAGATTTGGGGAACAAAGAGTATCAGTTTGAAAAAGGAAAAGAAACAATGGCCGATGATGATAAAATAGCTTTCAATAGTCTCATAGCAGCCATAAAAGAACTCACCACTGGGCAAAAAGAAATGATGAGCACCTTCAGGCAAATGACTAAGAAGAATGGGCCACCCCACATAGTCCCTTATTTCCCAACAGTGATAGGGTATCCAGCAGCAGTAGTAGGGAGCACTTACATACCAACATGCAGAGCCATCCCCATATATACAAGCCTTTTCAACCTACCATGCCTCAATTCTTAAATAGTCTAGCTGCAGTGCCTCTAGCACAAGCAGAACCAGAAGAACCCATGAGTGCCTATCTCAGAGAATATAGGGCTTTAGGAGAGGACTTCCATTCAACCATGACCTTCACTAACTTCTTCCACTTTAAAAGTAAGAACAAACCCAAAGCTTACAATAGGCCATTCACCCAGAACTATGAGTTACAGCGCACTGTAGGGAAACTGACTATCCCTATTTTAAGGGCACCCAGGGTGGCCCAACTAGGAATTGGGTGCAGAAGTTGGATACATACTTCCAGCTCAACCCCATGATTGAGACAGATGCCATTAAATTGGCTACTTTGCATTTGGACAGAGAAGCACATGAGTGGTGGTACCACAGGTTAGTGACACTGGGTCACAACACCATTACCTCATACACAGATTTTACACAGAGGCTCATTGAGCGGTTTGATCGAAAGGATCCAGAGGTACACTTTAGGGAGCTGGCACAACTCAAGCAGACAGGGAGTGCAGATGCTTTTATTTTTGAGTTTCAGAGGATAGCAGTCATGGTCATAGATATATCAGAGAGAAGGTTGATTATGTTGTTCACTGAGACTCTCACTGAACCCTTCCGGGGATGGGTCAAGTCTTATAGGCCCACCACCCTAGCAGATGCCATCAGATGGACTAGAGACTTGCAGGATGCAGTGCCCAAAAATAGGTTTCCTGCCAGGACCAATTTTCCTATTAAAGATAAAGAAAGGAAACCCTTCTAGAAAGAATGGCCCAAGAAAGAATGGATGGACAATGATACCCGACAGGACCTTAGAAGAAAAAGTTATGTTTCACTTGCTAGGAACCATGGATACCAGGTCACAGATGTTCAGGAAAAGGAAAGGCCTACTACATAGAGGCTTATTCCGACAGTGAGGAGGATGAGGATTACCAAGATCAGGAGCAGGGAGAGACAACAGAGACAGTTGCTGAGGGACAGGCCTCAGGAGGTACCATTGCTACCATGACAGGGGTTCCTAGATTCCACACTCTTCGGATCAAAGGTACCATACAGGGCCACAGAGTGGGAGTACTGATAGCTGGTGGGGCATCCCACAACTTTATTGATGCTGCATGGGTTAAAAAGAGAGACATTCAGACTGAGAGCTTTGATGGGTTTTCGGTAGCAGCAGTAGGTCACACCATGGAGTGTAGTCAGAGGATTCCTAAATTAAAGGTAACGCTTGGTAATTATACAGTGACAAAGACATTCTATGTGGTAGATGTACCTGACATGAATGTGGTACTAAGAGTTCAGTGGCTGTATTCCATAGGGAAGTATTCCACAAATTACCAGACCATGGAGATGGAGTTTACAGGAGCAGAAGGACAGAAGGTGGTATTGAGAGGGATGAATACCTATCCTCCCACAGCAGTGACATCACACAGGATGGAGGCAGTACTTCGGCAGGGAGATATTGAGTGGGTTGCAGAGAGTATGGTTACCTTTAGGAAACCACCAGATGAGGCCACACAACATCCAGCAGATATAGAGGCCTTACTACAGAAGCATGAGGCAGTATTCGGAGACCTTCCAGCAGGTCGACCTCCAGAATGTTCCGTTTTTTATAAAAGGGAATAACTGAGGACTAATAGCACTAGGAGCAGAAAGGTACATCAATTCAGTATTATGAAGTCATCAGTATAGAAAGAAGGCCATCAGAGTTCGTATTATAAAGCATGTGGAGCATGCAAGCCTTGTTTAGTATTAAAGTCAACATCAAATTAAAATTGCATGCATGCAAAAGTGAAGCATAAACCCTAAAAGTGACATGCAAACCCTAAAAGAATATGAAGATCTACTTAAGAAGGGTTATGGGACTAAAGGAGATATCTATTGTTATTGTTGATTGATTTTGGAGTTTCGAGCAGCAGCACAGCGTGCAGCCGCGTCAATTGGGGTTGGAGATGGTGTCTTCAGCTAGCGAGGGTTCCGCAGTGAGATATCTGCCCTAGTCTCTTATTGGGATAGATCATCCAGGTTTATCCATTGCATCCATCATATACTATAGTATTCGGAGATCCAACACATTCCGGAGGGTTATTAGCAGATCCACGTTTGCAGCCGGAAGTAGCATGGAAAACACAGAAGGATTCGCTGGGACCACAAAACTTAGTCTTTCCTTCGCATGTCAGCTTCCTCTTTCTCAGCAAGCCTATCCTACTATATGTAATGATTATCAGCCATCAATTTGCTCACCTGGAGTAGCTATCAGCCAAACAGATCAGTTGGGGGCGTGAGCAGCAGAACTGCTAATCAATTTGCTAGGGAACTTAGAGGTAGCCAAACCTCTGCATGTGTCAAGCCATCTCCCCGGCATCAGCATGCGGACAAGCTCAGAAAGTTTCAGCCCGAACAGACCTCTCCTCTTACAAAAATGTCACCTTCAGTTTGGAGGTTTTTAACAGTACTGCAGGGCGGTAACACCGGAGGAAAAGAGCATTATTAGACCACCCATCCAGATCCTTATGCATGCAGCTATCTCTAGAGTCATTATCAGCCAAAATATCAATGGTAAGTGTTAATTTCTCTTTGCAAAACCCTAACCCTAATTCACCTATATTTTAGGGCATTTTTGCATGGCGAGTTTGCATACACAGTTATTTTGCAAATTTGTATGAGATTGAGTGTGCAAGTCAGCACTATCATAGAACATTAGAGAATATCAGTATATGGGATATTACAATAGGGAAGTATTCCACAAATTACCAGACCATGGAGATGGAGTTTACAAGAGCAGAAGGACAGGTGGTATTGAGAGGGATGAATACCTATCCTCCCACAGCAATGACATCACACAGGATGGAGGCAGTACTCCGACAGGGAGATATTGAGTGGGTTGCAGAGTGTATGGTTACCTTCAGGAAACCCCCAGATGAGGCCACACAACATCCAGGAGATATCGAGGCCTTACTACAGGAGCACAAGGCAATATTCCAAGACCTTCTAGCAGGTCGACCTCCAGATAGGGGATTTGAGCACATTATTAAGTTAGAGCAGGGGACCCAAGCAGTTATCACCACTCCTTACAGACATCCCAAGAGGTATAAAGATGAGATCGAGAGTACAATCAAGGAACTACTCAAGCTGGGGTACATCAAACCTAGCTCCAGTCCCTTTGCATCTTCAGTAGTGCTAGTGAAGAAAAAAGATGGAACCTTACGCATGTGCATTGATTACAGGGCACTCAGTAAGAAGACCATAAAGAACAAGTATCCCATCCCTAGGATTGATGAGTTAATGGATGAACTACAGGGGGCAAAGTACTTTTCCAAAATTGATCTCTGCTCAAGGTACCATCAGATTTGGGTCAGGGAACAGGATGTTCCAAAGACCACTTTCCGTTGCCACTACGGACATTATGAGTTTCTAGTGAAGCCATTTGGGCTCACTAATGCACCAGCTACTTTCCAGACATGCATGAACCATATCTTCAGGACACAGTTACGTAAATATATTCTGGTATTCTTCGACGACATATTGCTATACAGTCGAACTTGGGAAGAACATTTGAGACATCTTGATGAAGTACTTGGTATTCTACAGGAGCAGTCACTATATGCCAAAATGTCCAAGTGTGAGCTCGGCAGGCAGGAGATGTAGTACTTAGGACATGTGATAGGGGCCAACGGGGTCCAAGTGCGCTTAGAGAAGATTTGGGCAATTTTGGATTGGCCTACACCTAAAAATGTGACAAAACTGAGGGGCTCTTTGGGCCTTTGCACCTACTACAGGAGGTATGTCAGCAGATTCTCGCAAATGACCGCACCCCTCACAGATCTTACCAAGAAGGGGGCATTTAGTTGGTCGGAGGCAGCACAACAAACATTCGAGAAAATGAAGGAGGTAATGAGTTCAAGCCCAGTATTAGCTTTACCAGACTTTTCTCAATCCTTTGTGTTAGAATGTGATGCTTCAGGAGAGGGAATTGGGGAAGTTTTGATGCAGAACAACCACCCCATTGCATTTGAGGTCAGGAAGCTCAAAGACTATGAGCGCCACTATTCGATAGATGACAAAGAGATGTTAGCCATCCTCCATGCGCTAACCAAGTTCAGGCAATACTTAGTGGGTGCCAGGTTCAAGGTTAAGATAGATCACAACCTCCTGAAATACTTCCTAGAGAAAAAAGAGCTAAACGAGAGACAGTAGAAATGGGTAAGTAAAATTCAGGCTTATGACTTCGAGATTGAGTACGTAAAGGGGAAGCGCAATGTAGTGGCCGATGCACTTTCTAGACGACTAGCTACTTTATCCCTTATGAGCATCTCATCAGATTGGAGGTTTCATCTTTTGGTTGAGTACTCCAAAGATAAGTTTGCTTGAGAGCTATTGAATGGACAGATTCAGGATGATAGGTATAGGGTCATTGATGATATCATATACTACAAAAACATAATCTTCTTGGTTCTAGAGTCTCCCCTCAAGAAGAAAATCTTACAGGCATCACACGATTCACCATTAGCAGGGCATCAGGGGTTTCTCAAGACCTACAGACAGATTAGAGAAAGGTTGTCAAGGAAGGGCCTCAAGAAAGATGTGATACAACATGTGAGGGAGTGCGACTTGTGCGACTTGTGCCAACAAAACAAAATAGAGCACATCCACTCGGCTGGTTTACTACATCCCTTACCTATTCCCGAGCAGAAATGGGAGAGCATCTCTATGGAATTCATTACTGGGCTGCCCAAGTTTCAAGGTAGAGACTGCTTGTACGTAGTAGCGGACAGATTGACCAAGTTTGCTCACTTCTTTTCGATATCATCAGATTATTCAGTAGCACAGGTAGCAGAACTATTTTTCAGAGAGGTATTTAGACTCCACGGGTTACCCAAGACCATTGTCAATGACAGGGACAGCAAATTCACAAGAGCCTTTTGGAAAGAGCTTTTCCGGTTAGTGGGGACCGAGTTAGCCATGAGCACAAGTTATCATCCGCACAGTGACGGGCAGACAGAGATTGTCAACAAGTGGATTGAGGGATACTTGAGAAATTACGTATCAAGTCAGCAAAGGACATGGATCAAATGGTTACACTTGGGTGAACATTGTTACAACACCACCTACCATATGACCATTGGGATGACCCCTTTCCGAACCCTGTATGGGTATGATGCTTCCACTTTCGCAGACTGGATATTTGGCAATAGCAGGGCCCCCAAGGCCAAAGAGTGGATTCAGGAGGGTCAAGATATCCTCAAGATACTCAGGGAGAAGATATAGGCTGCTCATAATCAACAAAAGATATATGCTGACAGGCACAGAGTTGAGCGCAGTTTTGAGGTGGGAGACTTCGTTTATTTACGCCTCCAACCTTACCGACAGTCGTCTCTTAAAAAGAAAGGAGGAGAAAAACTCCAACCTCTTTTCTATGGTCCATACAAGATAATTCGGAAGGTCAGAGAGGTGGCATATGAGCTAGAACTACCCCCAGAGAGCAAGATTCACAATGTATTTCATGTCTCCAATCTCAAGAAGGCGGTTGGTCAACAGATTGTTACATCTTTCGAGCTGCCTCCCCTTGATGACGAGGGCCAATTGGTTCTGATTCAGGAGCGCATCCTAGAGGTGCGAGAGCGAAAACTGAGGAACAAAATCATTAGAGATTACCTGGTTCAGTGGAAAGATCTGCCTATAGAGGAGGCCACTTGGGAGGCAGAACAGGTATTACAGCACCCAACTTTACAGTTGCTTGAGGACAAGCAAATTCGAGCGAGAAGGACTGTAATGTCCTCTTCTGCTTAGGCATTGAGGACCAACCCGCTAACCTATGTGATTCCTGTAGGTTCGAGCAGGTACTGACAGTCAAGGAATCAGCGGAAGACTGATGCCATATATAGAAGATCTAGGGCATCAATATTATATCACCATTGGGTCAAAGAGGGCCACCAGAGCCAAAGGCCACCTGCATGCATGACATCCGAGCATTATTTAATGATGCATGCACCCGATTAAGTCTCCATGCGCATGCATGCAAGTCAACTACAAATTAGAAAATTAGGTCAAAAGTTAGGGTTTTCGCAGTTGAAAGTTATAAAAGAAAGATAAAGTGAATGGAGAAGGCACTTATGTGATTATTGATTTGTGGAGTCGAATTGGAGAGCTCGACAAGCTAAGTTGGGGTTGAGCGCATGCTCAGCTAACTGGTGTATTTCGACAGCGAAATCTATCTGCCCTAGTTCACCATCAGGTTGGATCATCCAGGTTCAGCACTAGTTCATCATCAGGTTACATTCAGCAGTTATTCCGGGAGGTTGATTATTCATCCAGCCAGAGCGTTTCACCGTCACACCATGTCACTGTGATCAGGGACAAAGCAATTCGTTTTCCTACCTACAAGGTTCAGAACTTATGCATGTTACTTCCATTCATTCCGGAGCACCTCCATTACTCTTCCCCTGGAAGAAGGGTCGTTCAGCTTGAGTATCAAGCAAGATATCGTCAATGCTCCCCTTTTCTAGAGGCGCTAATCTGCATGGGCGAATTGATTTGAGGAGGCCTTCACGTTTTGGGCTAGTGTGCCTCTGTTTCTTCTGCATGTTGCTTCCATCATCATCAGAGGGGTATTATAAACCTAGTGCACATCATCTGGGCTTCCAGCAGCAGCTTATTTATTATTCTGGAGCTTATACAGTTTGAGAGGAGGGCGCATTCACCTGTGGAGGATGATTTGGTGCATCTCCTTATTCCTCCGGCAGAATCCTTGCATGCTGGGACCAGTGTCTTCACCATCAGCTGATCTATATACTAGTATGTACATGCATTGATTTCTCCTATTTTATAGCATCTCAGTATTTTTCTAGGGCACATATTTGCATGCAAAGTTCGAGGTTTGCTTTCCTATTTGATTAAGGAATAAGTCTATTAGCCATCTACAGTATACACATAAACAAGAAAATATCAGTTTGGGATATTACACTTTCACTGACATCTCTGCTAATTTCCTTTTTCTGATTGTGACTTCCCTCTGAACCCTTAAGATAACCATCAATGATCATCTCCTCTTCCTTCCTCTGTGGAATCATCTTGACCCAGTTGTGAGCTGCAACAAGCCTTTTCTACTTCTGTAACAAGTCTAATACTTGTCACCAGTACCAAGTCATCTCCTTGATAACTCTTCTTTTTTTGTTCCCCACAACAGAACCTTATCTTGAGCTCTTCTGCTCTTCAACTTCCAAAGATGCTAGGTTGCTGCTTTTCCAATTGCTCACTTCTCTTGGAGAACTATATTTATCCTCCCCTTCTTCAGCAATTTATGTTGCTGTCTGGTTCAGTCACAAACCTCCTTGCTCTGTTTTATCCACCAAGAATCCCTTTTATGGCTTCTGTACTCAACTTATCGCACCATTTCTCCCAGCCTTTAGTTAGGTAGGTTCATTGCCATCTTGTTTATCTTACTACAACCTGCAATCAGTTACTCTCCTCACAATATAACTGATAAATATAAAACCATTACCTCTTGGCAATGTATGCTTCAGCATATGCCATTGCTGCAATTTTACCTTCAATGTTCTCTCAGCCAAGAACACTTCCTTTGAGTCTTATTCCTTCAACAAAATTTGTCCTACCTCTCTCCCAAGGTAGAAAATCTTTCCAAAGAATACTCCAAAGTGTTTCTCAATCACAAATTAACCCTGCAGTCGGCAATTCACTGTATAATCAAATATTCCAACTTAAAACACATTACCTTGAGCATCTTTCCAAATTTTCAATGCTGGAATTTCTGAACTCTTTCTTCTCTAGCTTCCTTGGACTTCTTGTGAACTACAATCTCAGCCTCTGCAGTGAACAAGTCTTTTTCCACCTTGCCACCAATACCTCACCAAAACTCCTTCCTGAGCTTGGTCTCTTGGTATCCACTGATTCTTTCTTCTCAGAACCTCTGGAGTATTTAATACTCCTTCAGGCCTTCCTTCTTGCAGTCACCTTCAACACTTCTTCAACAGAGATGTCCCTTATCTCCTCATTACAACTTCAGGGTGTAATCTTCTTCCAATTGCTGCTAACCTACTTCTTCCATTGTCTCGAACCTAACAGTTCTAAACCCTCAAACTCTGTCCAATCTAATCACTTGAATAGTCAACTTTCTATCCACCACTTCTGTTTGGCAAACAGTCCTTTGTTCTTTCAAAGAATTTAGCTACCAGCTTTGTGTCTTTTCTCCACTCTTCACTCTCCATGCAAGAGCCTTCTTAGTTTTTTTACAGCCTCTACAAGCCTCCTGTTTGTCTTCACTCAAATTGGTTGTACTTCTCTTCAACATAGAAACCCTTCTCTGAACTTTACCTCCAAGCTTCATCTCCCAAAATCATCCATGATTCTTCAAACAATCTTATATAACTCTGCATCTTTGGTCAGAATTGTCTTCCAGTCATCAGATTCCAAATCTGGTCTTGCTATTGCTTCACCGCATCTACTGTAGCAATACTTGTAACACTCAAGCATTACTGTCGCTTCTAATAAATCTCCAGAGAACGAACAAGCTCGCTCTGATACCAAAAATTGGTGCAGAGTCCACTACTCTATAAAACTCTTGGATCTCACGATAGCTTTATATGCATTGGCATAACATACAAACCCTGAAGTTCAATCCTTCAGATAAGAAAGTTCAGCCATGACAATTTTTGTGCTCATTCCTTCAGCGCATTCCAAATGGGCGTTCTTCATGCTCAAACACTTTCCAGCTCTGACTACGCTCTCATTTGCAAACTCAACATAGATACCACATCCATAATTCAGAACATTAAGATTATTGGATTGTATGGATTGACCAACTCTGGGAATGCTGCATGAATTATCATTCACACGATTCCTATACATGGACGCTCGCCACTCATTCTAGATATAAAAGCAATGTTAATTTGCCATTTATATTTTCTCTCGGTCTCATGAATTATTCATACCTTTGTTAATAATTCAACACCCAGAAATTGAGTTTCTAACACAGAGTAAACTTTAAGCTCACCCAATCCAAATATAACTTCAATACATAGATGAACTCCATTCACCTCTTCAATGCAAATCTCTTAAGATCGATTTGTACCCTTCAGCTATTATTTCCACATCCTTTAATCACCTGAGAGGATACCTCTCTAAGTGACTCATGCTTCTCCCTTTTTTCCCACGCAACTTCCCTTTAGAAATGTGTTTTCAGATCTCACAAAGCTGATCAGGCCCTTGGTTAGCAATGAACCCCTAATATTCAATGACAAGTAAACTTGTCAATATTGCTTAACGCAGATCAATCCTCCACAAAACTATTTCTCGTTTGGTAGATGAATTCCTACTCTACCATCGATTTCAAATACACACACATAGGAAATTCTGCCAAATAACTTCATATTTACACATACCTGGGAATTCTATCAATTCCAGATTTTACACAGACTGGAATTGTCCCATAAACACGCACATAGATGGTTTATACATAAAACATATGAAACTATATTTCATTCATTAAGTCTGTATATACATTCTACTCAGATACCCGTTGGATTTGCTCATTCTATTGACCAGATTTACATTCATTTTGCCCGACACATTCTTGGCCTCTCGAACCCTCTACAGTTTTTTCTGAAAAATCCAACCCTCCATTTGCCCTTAGGTTACATATTTAGGCATGGCAAATTACCGCCAGCTCTCATAACAAGTTTCCTAAAAACCAGTAACTAATCTCCTACACCTAAGCAACTGTTTCTATATATAGATTTCTATCCTATCCATATAAATGAGTCATAAAACTGACTGCTACATTCCAGCAGCTCAATTCTCAAACTTCCTCGAGTCATTCATCAATTAACTGATCTAATTAATCTAACTCATCACTAATTAGAACCTTCTAGTTTCTAGCCTACAGAATTTAGCATTTAGTACAAATATTTTACAACAGAACCCCTCTTGGGCAATGATCAAGACCCTAAGGTCTGATTTATAATTCATATGGCCTTAGTGAGCAGATGCTCCTGCATCACAAGTGCAACCCTGGGGTGATTTTTCACAGAATAGATAAACCTTGGTCACAACTCATGGCTGTTAGCCAAAGGTAATCTATATGTATCAAGCAAATCTTGCATAAGTTTCGTATGCTCTCCAGCTAAATCTAAATGAGGGGGTACATAGAGAGAAAGAGAGAGAACAGGCTGCTTGCATATTTTCTTAAAGAAAAATCCATATAATACAATAGCAGTAAAGTAAAAACAACATTAACAAGTATAAGCCCAGCTAGGTGGCTACCAAAACACAATCATTCTATAAATGCCATAGAACAGTTACTGTTCTTAATCCAGTTCTACTCAGACCATATCCTTGAGTCTGTATTCTGCACCTAAAGCAGACTAACAACCATGCAATAAAGAGAGAAAAATCTCAGGAGACCAAACAATGAGATAAAGATATAGAACACTAGTGATGCTTATATTTAATGACAGCAACAGGCAGGACTCCAAATATGCTCTAAAACACCTGTGCCCTTGAATAGAGATGAATACAAGCATTTATCTTCTTTTCATGAAAAGTATGTTGTGTAACCAGTTTTTATTTTAAGAGAAAAGTAATAATCAATCGAAGGGACTTGGACAGAATGTTCTGAAAGATCCAACATCCACAGCACTTGAAATTGTAAGTAATGTTAGATATCACATCTTTGACTGATCTCTCGTGCCTCTGCTCAGTGCTATTCCTGCTTTTGATCCAGATTGGCGGCCCAAATGTTTGCAAATGAAATCTGCTGCTGAAAGCAGTTTACCAAAATCAACGGTTGTCTTCACACCAAGACCATTAAGTAAATAGACAACATCTTCAGTGGCTACATTGCCCGTAGCACCTTTGGCATATGGACACCCTCCAAGTCCAGATATTGATGAATCGATGACGCTAATTCCCATCTACAAATACAAGGAAGAAAAATGAAGTTCAGAGGCAAGCATATAGACTCAAAATGGATCTTTGACTGATTCTATCTTTTAGTTATTGTGACCCTATATTTCTCAATGCAGAATTAGTTTAACTGGCAAATTCAGAATCTCCTTGATCTCGACAGCCTAATGTGTGAGTCATTCATGCTTCAGTACCTGTAGCGAAACAAGAATATTTGCAAGTGATTGTCCATATGTATCATGGAAATGAACTGCAAGCTTTTCAACAGGCACTGCACTCATTACAGCATCTAGCATCGGAACGACAGTACCTGCAGCAATGCATCAAACCAAACAAAATTTAGAAGGTCAACATTCAATCACTTCTTACGACCCTTAGGGTATGATTGAAAACTGAAAACAAAACATTTTTGTGTTTTGACTTTCAAGACTATTTAACTACAATTGGATAAGCTTGAAAAGTACATTTGGATTACACAAATAGTGAAAACAGATGCCACTTATGTTTCATTACCACAAATATCAAACATATATGCTTCACTACTAAAAATATTCACTAATCCACTCGTGTCATGCTATATTAAAAGCTAATTGTTGCCATCATCAAATTTTGAGCCACGACTTTATATGGAAACGAGAAATTCTCTCAATTCCTTTCTTTTAGCTTTTCAATATTCCAACTTTTATCTGCTTACTCTATATCTTAATAAATTGAGTCAATAAAAGTAAATCCCTTTAAGATAATGGATGTAACAATCAAGATACAAGAACTTAGACGTTACCAGGTTACAAATGAAAGTATCAAACTATTAGAGTGGCAAGCCTATTTTTCACTTCCTATGGGGTTGTGTTTAAACTTTAAAATATTTATGAGAAGCAAAACGATTTATGATTCTGGCAACTTAAGATGTCCACCTTGCACAGATAAAAGAGTTATTTATATGGATGCCTAGTTTTCTAGTCTAGGGAAACAAACACACCTCAATCGTTTCCTGCAAAAAGGTTACAAATGCAAGGCATCTTTATTTTTGTTCCTTTAATAGATTTAATCATTATTTTTTAGTTGTGTTCAAAGGTTACACAAATTGTTAACTTTCATATATGGGTGCATACACACAATAACACAGTAACATGGGGAGAATAAAAAATGTCACATATATCCTGAATCAGGTCCATACATGGGAGCCCAAAGTAGGCAACAAAAAATTCACAAGTACAACTCATAACATCAATGTATAGCACCCCAAGATTGGCTAAGGTGGTTCAGTCACCTAACCCCAAACTTATCATAATAATATAACATCAGTCATATGTCACTTAACATATTTGTATAACACTATATATCATTGCATGAATTTTGCAAACATGTACAGATTTCAGAAACAGGAACAAAGTGGAAACATGACCCCCCCCCCCGCAATACGGGTACAATGTGGAATCATGGTCTTACACCTCATACTGTATTGCGGTTTTCAGCTGGTACCTTGGAGCATCTTGATGGACTTAGGGGATCTACATCTTCATGCAGCTTCTTCTCTCCTTCAGGACGGATATTTGAGCAAGATCTTTGGTGGAGGATGGTTATTTCGCTATGGTGGATGGCCAGGTTGATGTTCGTTCTATTATAAGATGCTTCTTTCATGCAGTTGTTGAATTCTCTTGACATATGGATGCTTCAACATGGTCCCTTTTGGTCAAATTCATAGTGGGGACACACTTGATGCTAGACGGAGTTAACACACTTCTCGTGTCCCCTTTCCTTTGGTGTTAATGTGTTGTGGTAGTGCATTATGCCTTGGTGTGATTTACCTAGGTGATATGACTTGATGTTGTAACATTTGATCAAAATTGCCTATGGGGAATCTGTAATTGATGATGTTAGTACCATTGTGATGTAATATTTCCTAATTTGAGTTAGAAAAGGGGGGTATATTACACATCTTCTTGATGATCAAGCATTTTCTTGAGGTTTGATCATGATGTGATATTAATCATGTATTAGTCCTTTGGTGGAGAGCCCTAGGTTCAAACCTAGGTAGAACTTCTGATTTTTCATTAGATTGGGGTTTCACTAGGGAGAACAACTTATTTACATGGTACAACACTTGATGGAGCACCGCACACCCCCTTGACATCCCCCGCCCCCCATTTCATTGGTAGACATGTTCATGGTGATTTAATTAGTTGGTGACCAATTGGAGGTTGGACTATGTTTTAATTAAAATATTAGCCTTAGTGCACACATGTCGAGGTTGATTTAACCATTCATATGTTAATTTGATCATTTAGGGTGTAAAGGAGCTTTCTCTCCATTTCATTTTGTAATCGGCTAGAGAGGTGATTGGTGATTTGCAATGGGAGATTATAGAAGCTTAGAGATGATGATGTTAAAACTTCCATTCTATCATGCTTGAAGATTAATAAAGATGAAGGTATGCCTATGTCGATACCATCGACCTGAAGGTGAGTTGGGCCCCGTCATTGAATGATGGCTGAACATAGCGGCAACTGAAATCAACAGTGGCTTGACTTGTAGGCTTGGACAGCGGCTAAAGTAGCAAAAAACTGAATCTTATCCTCCACTATGATCCAACTCTGAAGGCTACGGTAGACTCAAGGCAGTCTCATAACCCCAGCTAGCTCTCACTCGAAATTAATGGGACGAGAGATCGCGGGACAGGCAGACAGAAGTCTGCATATGCGAGCCGACTCACGACGATCTGCATGTTGGTCGACAGGCTAGTCGACGGCAGTTGCTTTAGGATGAATGGTCGTCGACAGGAAGCTAGGCACATGGAAGGGAAAACAAAACAAAATTATATAAATTCATCAAGGGAAGCTTTTGAGTGCTTTGCCGCCAATTAAGGATAGAGCTGAAGCGTGTGTGATAAAGAAGTTGTTGAGAAAGTCGAGACCCACCACCATAAAGGAATCGAGCTCCACTAAATTAAAAGGATATTCCTTGAGGGGGATAAGACGCCATCTTAAAAGTGAGATATAAAGGTGTTTCAAAGTAATTGAGTGCAGCCCAGGGGGAGGCAGTGTTGAAGGAAAAGGCATAAGTGATGGGGGACATACCTTTGGAAACGAGGAAAGAGGTAAGGATGCATCCTCAAGGTTCTCTAACAGCCAATGAAATGGGAAGGAGCCTTGGGTAGAAGGAAAGGAAGAGAAAAATGTTGATTTTTATACAGATCGAACATGGTATCCAAAGATTGTAGCCGCAAAGAATGTGTATCGACGTCGTAACCCTTCCAGAGAGAAACCACTTGAGCATATCCCCCTCAAGTCCGAAGGAGGGATGAAAACCATAGTACAGTTGTTCAATGTCAGGTTTAACAATGCCGAGAAGAGTAAGATGGGTTCCCAATGCATTGACTTAATTCTTGGTGGCCCTGTGATCAGTTTGGTGCCAGATTTGGATAACATGGACAACGAAATACCCATTGTGGCATATCGACAGGAGAGAGAGGCTCCCCCATATCTCGTACCCCCACCAGCTGTAGAGGACACAGTCATTGGAGAGGATTCACAAGTGCAGGATGTGATTCCGAAAGTGCATGAGGAGGTGCCCACTCCAAAGCCAGCCATTCCTCGGCTAGAGGCTCCATCCCTAACAGACTAGGAGGACTTTAATTTCTTTCTAGTGGATAATAAGGAGTACTTTGAAGGATGCAGGCATCTAGATTCACGTGGTGTCATTTTGTATTTCCTACTCCACATGCCGGATGAGGAGGCATTTAATAGATGGATTTTGTTGAACTAGGAAGCCAAAGGGATCTCATTGAACTCCTGCTAGGGGTAGGAAGTGAAGTATGTTTGCCTTTTGCTTAATTCAAAAGTTGTTGCTTGACATGTTCTTTAGTACGACATCTAGCATATTGCAGGATCTTTTGCTTTTCTTCAGCCGTGGAGGACAGATTTCAACTTTGAGGACCAGGATCAGGCGAATTATCCTTTGTGGATAGAGTTTCCCAACCTCCCTATAGTCATGTGTCCATTTGTGGAATTGTTTGGTTATTGGTATGGCAAAGTTCTCATTCCAGATTGTCATCGTCACTCTTTTTGAGCTTCCCGGAGAGTTTGTGTGGTGGTGGATTTAAAGCGAAAGATTCCACCATTCATCTCAGTTTGCATTATAGACGGATTTTACCAACAAAAATTTTGCCATCTAAACCTACCGAATGCTTGTTTTGCTTGTCAAGCTTAGGACCACCTAATTCGTGACTGCCCTCATCGTCGACCTAGGCCAAGGGAGGCTAGTAGTGAGGGAGCACCATCCTCAATACCAAGTTTAGGGTCATGGGGCACGCTTGTGGCCTTGAAACCGAGGGATGGTAATCAAGTTTCTCGGGATCCAGGTACTGGTGGAGATGGTTGTGGGGGGTCACGCTCTAGCAATGATGGGGTTGATAGTGGTGTTGGTGGGGGCAAAGGAAGTGTTCATGGTCCCAACTTAGGCATAGGTTCAAGGAAGGGTGTTGGTCGAGAGCTAGCTAAAGGGTCTAGGTTCAGGGGGGTACCTCAAGAGGTAGCAATGGCAATGGCTCTGGGAGATCTGATGCACTTGAGGGTCCGACGCCTTCCACGATGGTAGTGGGTGGTCAGCCCAATGTCTCTCAATCAAGAGGCCTAGAGTTGACGGTTGGGACATGACACAAAGTTAGTAGTAGTATGGAGGTTGAGTAGGCCTGGAAAACGAAATCCTCCAAGCAAAAGGTAATTTTTTACCCCACGCAGATGGATAAGTCAACCAGTGAGAGGAGTCCACGACGCAAATAATACAAGGATACAATAGTCCAGTCAATAGACGCGCACATGCCTGATGGATTTGAGATGCCCAGCCGTTATGGAAGCCTTGGACAACATCTCCTGTCGAAATGAAGTTATCCATAATGTCTTGGAATATAGGAGGGATGACCATTCCCAGTCGCAAGTAGGGTGTGCGAAGTGTTTGCAGAGTTTTCGACCAAATGTGGTTTTCTTATAAGAGGTCAAGTCAGCAGGATTTGAGTTGTGAAACAGGATGAGCTATTGTTGGAAGGGCCCCTTCTTTCAGATCATTCTCAAGGGAGTGGTAGGGTAGTGATTGTCCTCTCGCCGTCTTTACAGAATCTAGTAGTTGCCTCAGGCTCAAACCTAGAGGACAGGTGTGTCTAGATCACTCTATTGGTCCAAGAACGAGTGATTGGGTTGGGCGTTGTCTATGCCCCAAACTCCAGCTCCAATAGGAGTCACCTATGGAATTGGATGGTTTTTTCCTTACCAACAACATAGGGGATCATTGGTGGTGACTTTAACATGGTCAAATGGGAGGGTGACCAAGGTGGTGGTTGTGGTTCAGTGATCAGCGGCATCGAAAAGAAATCCTGGTGCAGATGCAAGGATGTGCTACAAATCTTTGACCCCAACTGGAAATAGAAGGGGTTGGATTATGGTGGGTGGTTCATTTGGACCAATTACAGACAAGGTCAGGATAGAATGTAGGGTCAACTAGACAAATTCTATCATCCTAGGGGGGACGTTGTGTTCTCAGGCAGCTTTGCTCTGTGGATGCTTTAAAAGATGCTACTGGATCGAACCACTTGTCAATCTAGTCAATGATCTCTATAGGCACCACTACATATGCCCCTACGACTTCAGTTTTTAAACTGAATGTCTCACACTTGGAATCAACTTACTTGTGTGCCCTTGTCCAAAGGGTGTGGACTCTCTCACCGTGCCTAATGGGGCTACGACATTGGATCATGTGGTGGGAAGCAACAGTGCGGTACATTGCCAAATTCATGAGGGTTTGGGGCCAAATGATGTCCCTTCAAAGGAGAAGGGAGTTACGGGAGGCATGTCAGAAACTAGAGGATATTCGTATCTTCCTTGAAGACATCCATAATGTCACCCTACAGGAGGACACCACCAAGTTAGACTTAACTGTCAGGAGAGGGGAGGAGTACATTGCTCGAGGAGCTAGGGTCCACTCTCAGTTATAGTGGATTCAGGAGGGAGACGAGGGTCTAAGTTTTATTTTGACTTCCTAGAAAGGAAGGTTGCAACGAAGAAGGTGCGAGGGCTGCATACAGTGGATGGCTCTCTTGCTGAAGATGCAACTAATATTTGGGGTATGTTTAGTGACCATTTCCAAGCCATCTTTTTACCTTATTCCTTATCTGACAATGTCTTGGTCGCCCGTGATGCGTGTTGCAGAGTGGTCCCCCACAACGTTTCGGCTGAAGACGGGAAAGTAATAGAGCAAAGTTTGACGCAAGAAGAGCTACACGCAACTCTCATGTATATGAAAAATGGCAAATCTCCAGGTTTGGATGGCTTATCTTGTGAGTTTTATAAGTCCATGTGGGACTGTATTAGGGACGACGTCTATTATCTAGCAACTGAAGTTTTCTCTTCAAGCTTCCTCTTAGAGATACTTAATCAGGGGCCGATTAAGTTAATCTCTAAGAATGGGGCAAGTGATTCCATTAGCGGTTGGCGTCCCATCACTCTCCTCTCAGTAGCATATAAGATTATGGCCAAGGATTTGGCGCTAATGATAAGAGAAGCGGCCAAGCACGTGGTGCATCAGGAGTAGACAAGTTTTGTGCAGGGAAGATTCATTCTAGATACTGTAGTCTCGGCTTGGGAGGCTATGGAGTGGGATCGCGAGAGAGGGAAACAATGCATGATGCAAGATTGATTTTGACAAAGTTTATGATCAGGTGTAGTGGTCGTTCATTGCAGAGATGATGACGTGTTTGGGGTTTGGCCCCCAGTGCGTTTGCATGGTAAACACTCTGTTCTCCAATGCCTTTGCCTTTGTTACTGTCAACAAGGCTTTGTCCCCCCGAATCACTCTACATCGCTCTATTAGGCAGGGATGCCCTTTGGATTCGTACTTATATGTGTTGACAACAAATTCTTTGCGTACTTGTTGGAGGATGCACGTGTTGCTGGACAAAATAGAGGGATTTTTCTTCCAAATGGTTCAGAAATGGTCAATAACCAAAATGTCGATGACTCCCTTCCCTCTATTAGTATTGAGCTTGCACATGTGCACTATAGGGCACTACCTATTGCGAGCAAAGCAATTTCAAGACTTCCATAAATCTAGACAAAACATAAAGGCATTTGCAAGGGATGTGCGCAAGGAAAGAATGTAAAGAAGGTGTTTCCCGACAGTGAAAGCAAAGCAAAAGGGATATTGGAGATAATCCACTCACATGTATGCGGTCCCATGTCTTCCATCTCATTAAGCGGGTATGTATATTATGTTTCCTTTATAGATGAATTCTCTTGTAAAACTTGGATCTACTTCTTGAAAAGAAAAGATGAAGTATTGAGTAAGTTCAAGGAATTCAAAGCCTTGGTTGAAAATCACACTGAAAATAAGATCAAGACTCTACGGTCAAATAATGACAAAGAATTCACCTCGGAAGATTTCAAGGTACTTTGCAGAGAATCTAGGATTAAGAGGGAGTTGAGCACTCCCCACAATCCTCAACAGAATGGCGTTGCAGAATAATAATGGAAGTGTTAGACACAATGGCTCACTGAGAGGGGGTGGTGAATCAGTGAGCTTGGACTTATTAACAATTTCAACTTCTTCAAATCATTTACAAATTCACTTCAATATCATATTCATCAATGAACTATATTTCAGTAATCAATTAAGTACATGCCATTCATCAAGTAAGGCACAATATCATCAACACATTGCAAGAGACACAAGATATAGTTTTGTAATCTTTTGTATTTCTTCAATCGGCTACAACCGGGGGTTAATCAGCTACAACTGAATTAGAAGCACCAACTTCTATTCCAAGAATCAGTTTGGTCTTTTTCTTAGATCCAACTAAGAAAAATAATTACAAGACCCAGCTTGTATTTCATACACATTTCTATCACATTGCATCTCATCAAATTTCATATCATCCATAAGAACATCAACATACTGTCCTCTGTCCTATCATCAGTTGTTCATCATCATTCTGTTCATATCTATAGGCACGTCATTCTGACCATAACCAAAAATACATCATTTTGTCCATCAATCTGTTGCCAGCATCATACAGTCATCATTCCTTACTATTGCACATACACATCATATCAATCTGTTCATCACAACAATTGCTGCCCTGTCAACATATCATTATGTCCACCATCATATTCAGTGAAGCCCCAAAAATCAAAGATACAAAAACAAACTCTTCATTCTACTCCTGCTGTTCCTGCTGCTACTGCTACCGAGACTGTCCTCATCCTCCTCACCACCCGAAACAAAGCTACTATAGCACCTACGAAATCTTCAACTTTTTCTACCCTTCAACATAAGGTTTTGTCCTTTTATTTATACTTTTCCTTCTCCACAGATTGTGGAGGCCGGCATATCAAGTTTATTTTATATTTGTCATTTAAATAGTAAATCAATTCATTTTAGGATGGTCGACCTTATCACACCATTTCCATTTTCATTTTATCAAATAATACTCGATATTTTTCACTTCTTATCAGATATATATATATATATTTATAATTTTACTCTTCTTTTGTCACATCATCAAATTGCGTTTTTATAACTCCATAAGATGCCTGCAATGGGTCTTTTGATATGCCTGCAAGGGCCTTTGAGTGATGCCCGCAAGGGCCTTCAAGCAATGCCTACAAGGGCCTTTTAAAATGCCTGCATGAGTGTTTAGAATATGCCCGCACGTTCTTCTTTATGCCCACAACTACCTCATATTTGAGATGCCCGCATAAGCTTTTTCATATGCCTGCAAGGGTTGATTATGATGCCCACAAGGGCATGTAGAGGATTCCCGTATGGGCTCCTTTCTAATGTCAATACTTGTCTCCAGATATGCCCGCGTCTCCTTTAATAAAATGCCCGTAGGGCTACCTAAAATGCCGGCAACTCCATTCAGAAAAGCCTTGTCATCAGCTTTGTCTTCGCAATGTTTGTCCTTCAAGTCTTTGCCACTTGTCATACTATCAATGCTTGTCAATCTTCTATGTTCGTCAATTCTTGTCACTTTGCCATGTCATCATACTTGCTTTGTCTTTTGTCCGTGTTTTTCTTACTTGCCATGTCACCATCTTTGTCACATGCCATCCAATGCCATGTCCTCCAGGTCACCAAGTCATCAACCTTATCATTCTTGCTTGCCTTCTCCAAGTCCTCATGCATAATGTATGTGGGTACCACGTCTTTACCAAGACCTAGGGCCATTTTCAAAAGTCCACAACCCCATCAAGTCACAATGACCACAGAATGGGTCATTGGCCATGCCCCATGTTTGTCATGTTCTTTGTCCATGCTTACCATGTCATCTTCTTCAATTGCTTGTCCTCCAACTTGCCATTGTCCTTGTCACTTGCCATATCACCAAGCCATGTCTACCATGTCATCATTAATCCAGGTCCTTGTCCTTGTCAAACAAGCTTTGTCATTAATGTGTTGTCATCAATGACAATTATATTCATCAAAAGCAGCAAAAGCAAGGCTACATGACCAGGATCTTTCGATGCACTTATGGGCAGAAGCAGCAAGGAGAGTTGTTTATGTATAGAACCATACACCTCACCAAGTATTAGACAACAAGACTCTAGAAGAAGCTTTCTCAGGTGAGAAACCAGAAGTCAGCCATCTCAGGATATTTGGCTCCCCAGTGTACATACACATCCCTAAGCAAAAGAGAACCAAGTTAGATCCTTCAGGAAGGAAGGGAATATTCCTGGGATATAGCAACACTTCAAAGGTCTACCAAATATACTTCCCTTAGCATAAAAATTGTCCCTCTGCATAAAAAATTGTAATGTAAAGAGGGATAAGTGGCTCTTGATGCCCATATATATGTGTATGGGTACTCAAAATCAATGGCATGAGACCCCCTACACCCTTGGGCCAAGTTTTGCCAAGGTTTTGGAAATGTTTTCCTAAGTCAGTCCAAAAAATCAGGGAAATTGGCCATTAAATAGAATGACAAAATTTTGTAAAGTAACTAAAGTCACTTGGGGAGGAAAAATTAAGTTTCCAAATGTTATATTATGTTCCCAGGGTGACATTAGAGGCAAAAAGGGACCCCCCATGCAAGTGTTTCATAAGATTGAAGTTTCCCTCTCTAGGAAGTGTGCCCTCCCCTCTCTCATTTGACAAATGGCAAGCATGCACATGGGGTCCCCTCTCACTCTTTTCCTTTTTAAGGAGGCTTCCCCTCCCCTCATTTGGGTTACAATCCCTATTCTTTCTCAAGCTCTTGTTATTCTTGCTCTCTCTTGCTCTCATTTTGAAAACCATTTTGTAATTTTCAGCTATTTGATCAATAAAGAAAATTCTTTGGGGGAGATTAGGTGTCTTGCTCATTGTGGATAGTGTGCTCATGTTTTCCATTGCTATCGTATGCCATTGGAGGCCAAAGAAGAAAACTGTTTTGCTTGGTGAGATCTATTGCATTTTTGTAGTAGATTTTATGAGTTTTTCTTCTTTGTATTTGAAAAGTTCATGCATTTCTCGGTTGAATAGTATGATTTTTCAAGTCATTGTTAGGAACTCACCTCTCTTGTTTATGTGACGCAAAATCTTTCAAGTTGTAGGTTATCTAGAGTGGAGAGTGGGAATCTTTGGTTAGATGCACCATTTCTTCAAGTTGAAAAGAAAAGGGCACTCTTTCCTCACCCATTTTCTCATAAAATTTTTGCATTTTATTTTCTTTGTAAAGCACCATTAGATCTTATTAAAACCTTTATTTGTACAAATTATTTGGAGTTATTCACTCCGTAAATTTTTGTAAAATTTTGTACAAATTTTCATGCTTGTATGCAAGGTGTCCCAAAGTTTTTTGGGGCATCTTTTACTGTTTTTATGCTTGTTGTTTTTTGTAGGTTTTTAGCAACACAAGGGGAAACTCTATCAAAATTTGTGCAGAAAATTGTGCAAATGACTCCCAAAAGCCACCACTTCAAACTCCATAGTCCAAAGGGATCAAATCTCTTCTCTTTCTCTTATTTCCCCAAATTCTAAAGTCCTGAAATTTCATCATTTGTAACAAGTTCAAGAGTCTCTTGAACTTGGTTTTTATTTTATTTTAAGAGCATTCAAGTTTCTTTCCATTTTGAGCCATCCCTTGCATGCAAAGGAGGTTTGGCTTTCCCACCCTTGCAACGCAAGCAAAGAGAGGCTAGATTTAGGTGCTTAGCTTTATTTCATTATTTCATTTACTTTCATTGCTTCCCCCATTTCTTCGCTAGGAAGAAAGTTGTGTGGCTAGGTTGAAATTTCAATTTCTAAAGCTTTGCCATCCATTGTTTGTAAGTGTTACCACCTAATTGGTAGCATGTGTTTCAGAGATTGTTTGAGGTCACCAATATACTACAGAATGCCCATTCTTTTTCCTGCAGGGAAACATCAAACTTAAAGGAGAGCTTTTACTACTACAGGATGGGGGCATTAAAGAGTAGATCAAACACTGGTAAGATCAGCAGCCGGGAGCAGGTTCTTGTGGCATTTGTTGGGATGACCAGCCAACAGGCTTGGAGCAGAAATCTTTAAAGAATTCTTCATATCTGATGCATGGGTTTTGAAGGACAGGTAAACCAACGTTTTGTAGCAGCAAAAATTTGCCTTTTCATTCCCGGCTGTAAGACACGAAAGATCCACCTACAAAGCAAAGAGGCTCAAGAAAGTCAGCAGCAGTAGCGACTAGTTTCTTTAGGAAGGAGAGTAGATCTCCTTGTTGAAATAAGAAGAGTGCCTCACATAATGCTTGGCGATTTGTCTTAGGAGATTTCTCTCTCACTTGGCGCACATATAAAGAAGGAGCTTACCTCATGTACCTTCTCGTGTGGATCTGGATTTACGTTTTCTATGGCAGCCAATTTCTCTGTTCAGAAACGGGAGGTTGTTTTCTTGGTGGAAATTCACGATGAGTGAGTTTGGTGGCCTTTGGGGGTTATTTACCATGCCAAGAGACAAATATATCCACGGAATGACCCACGTATGGCCTGTTTTCATTAAGTTGTTGGTTGTGTGGAGTTAAATAAAAAGGTGTTTCGACTGTTGATGTGGGCGTTTTTGTTCATTTGGCTGAAGTGGCTAGCTCCACTTCACGTTTTAAGGACCATCCTGGGATTGGAGCATCCGCCCATAACTCAAAGTCAACAGTTGAGCAGTGGGCCCGACGTGGTAAAATCGTCGGTCAAAATATTGCCAATTAGCTATTGTGAACAAGAGCCATCCATTTTCCAAAAGTTGTTGGCAGCATCATTTTATAAGTCGTGTAAACAATAGCGGTTTTACTAAAACTGTTAGGGCTCGATTTAGATTCGAATTGGCCGCAAATTGCATGAAGTTTAGCTTTGGAAGATTCGATTTTGGTTTGACAAGTGATGTTGGGCCCCATTTATCGCCTTCAGCTGCTATTTAAAATTATGGAATCCATTCACCTGGAATCATTGACTCGAGTTCTAAGCGATTTACTTGTATAGATGGTCAATGGTGTCTTCGCTATAACATGAAGAATTTGGAGCAGCTAAACGTGGCTACTTGCAAACCCATTTTGTCTTTTGGCAGCCCGACGACGTGAAGTTTTGGATTGGACTGTGTTTTCAATTGACAGCGAATAGCAGGGAATCTTCGTGGTAACATGCACTAGGATTGCCGAGCTGGCCCGAGAGTCCAATCTACTGCATAGAGTTCAAATTGTCGTGTATCTTGAACATGGTAAGAGTTGACACATCCACGGAAGCCGAATACCGGTGGAGACCAGCGTATTATTGGCAGTCGATTACCCTATTCGTTGGTGGGATATCATCCATTAAATAAATCGACTTTCCTCTAACTATTGTGCAGTTTCGATATGGTCGCCTTTAGATGTTGTATGAGAAATCCATGACATCGTGGATGACGTGAAAATACCAACTCAAAGTTTTAAAGATCCTATTGGTGGTCCATCGTTTTGACAGCTGCCATTGGCATCTTTATTTGAGTGAGTGTTGTAAACCTTTAGTCAAAAAGGGAGGAAGTGCACTTTAATAAAGTCTTTGGGACAGTGGATCAGCTAAAGTGATAGTTACACTTTAGTCAAGTGTAACTACTATTAAAATAATGTTGGTAAAAAAAGTGGATCTAAACTTCATCCACCTTTTCTCATTTTAATTATTATTTTAGTTTTGCTTTTGAAAAAAAGAATGGCTTTGGGGTCTGTAAAAAGACTTTCCTTCTCCACTGTAAAAGGGATGGAAAAAATTTCGGATGATTATTTCCCCGTATTTTAATAGATAAATATCATTTTGGGTTTTTATGGATGTGTAATTGAGCACTCATCTAATGTGTGGCATGAACTTGTGAAGGTTTAATGAATGGGTGTTTGTTGTTAGATGTTAATTTTTCTTTCTATGTTTGCGTCGAAGACCATAAATGGATGTTATCACCGTGTAGGAAGGTGAAAACTCTTAGCAGCTACCAGCATTTTTTCTTTGTGAGCATGTTTGTACGGGCACTGATGTTTACATTTAATCTAGTTTGATTGTGTAGTATTGATTCTTTGCATGCACAACGCATCTCCTGCAATTAGGAGGAAGTAAATCTAGTAGCCGCACCATTGACTAATCAGGGTTTGCTCAATCATGTGATCTCCCCTCTTTAGTCACATATGACACAAGGCCCTTGTGAGTTCTCTTTTTGACTCCATTCTCCCTTTTTGATGTACCGGCACTGGTCTCTTTTTGAGGACTGATCTCTCCCTTCTTCCCATCACTCATTCAAATTACATCTATACTACAACCATTTCTCTAAGGAAGCCTCTTCAATTCACCTTGTCCGCCATTGTTCCTGCGTTAGTGATCTTAACTTTAGGGAAGCCCCTCTTGAGTTGGAGAAGAGCCAACCTGAAGCGAGGAAAAGAGGAGTGTGGTGACGGTGGCTGCTCTTTTCGCAGTTGACATCGGATCGATGTGTCTACTTTTGGGCATTGACACATGCACGCCAGTTAGGAGTGGCAACAATAAGGAAGTTGGGTTCTCCCACCCTTATAAGCGAAAGAGGAAGGGCTAGGTTAATTTGCTTTATTTCTACAAGTTTATTTTTTGCCCCACCCTTTCCATTCAGAAAGTGGGTTATGAGGCTAGTGTTAGTTTGTAATTTTGCTTCAAGTTATTCTTTTGTACACACACCTTGCAAGTGAGTTGGCTTTTCTATCCTTGCAATATCGTGATGGTTAGTATAGTTAAATTTCTTTAAAGTTATTTTATTCTTTATTTCAAATTAAATAAACATTGCCCCAATCTTCACCTCGTATTCACTCCCCTTATCGGTTGGTCTAACTGTAAATTTCTTTAAAACTCAATCTTTAGCTACACAGTATATTTTTTATTTTTACTGATAACCACACGAGTTTCTTTAATAGTAATGCAACAAAAAACAAATACTAAGAAACATATAACAATAATCACATCAATATAGACAGTGTTTTTTTGTATGGAAAAACCCGAAAAAACCCAAGATGGAAAAACCGGTGCAACGGTAGATAAGAAATTTTATTATGAAGATATAGAACAAATACAATCTAGCAGATCAATTCCCCCTGTTGTCACCTAATTCGCACCTCGGGTCACGTGGCAGAAATCTTCAAGCCATTGGGTATGACCTTGAAGGCAAGCAAGAGTCAAGTGATGTCACTTAATCTTGACTCCTCCCTCTAGGCTCTCTCCCAGTGAAGCCAAGGGGGTTGGTCCCTAGTAAAAATAAACTAAGGTTGTTTAATCTATGAAAGTAAAACAACTAGTCTAGGAGATATAATGATATAAAATGTTGCAACTAAGATAACTTTGCAAAAATTAATTAAATCACCAGCATGTAAACAATATTCACTCAAAAAATGACTTAAATGCTCAGAGATAAATGATACAATAAAGGCCATTGCTATTGGAGTGCTTGCGTGAATGAGGGTTGCTAGTGATGTCTCAATAAGAATTGCAGTTGTCTCGGTTGGTTTTTTTTAAATTAATTAGATAAGTGATTAAGAAGTGGGTTGATTCTTGATCAATTTTTATTAAAAGTTTGGTAATGATCTAATTATTAAAAGGGGAAAATGGTATTCCAAATATACCCAACGGGGACGTGGAATATGTCCGAATTTACTAAGAAGTGGCTCTCACAGTGACGTGTGGGCTAGATGGAGTCGTGGGGTTGTGTTCAACACTACACCAACGAAGGTGTAGCCTAACGGGACCCCACGGTCATTTTCTAGTAGTTCCCACTTCACTCGCAGAATTTCCCCACAACTTAGTAATATCGAAAAGTGTCAAATTTTCACTTTAGGGGTTGATTGAAGTGTTCAACTAATTACTAGTCACTTCCATCCCTTTCTGATTATCCCACTGATCCAGCCAATGGTCTACAGTGGTCACATGAGCATACAGGAATTGAAGCCTTGTTTATTTTAAGAGTTTTAGAACTAAATACGAGTTATTTAAATCACAGTGTCGATACTCCCATTACCGAGAACACATACGGATTCGTTAATTTTAACTTGGGAAAATAAAAGAACATGAAAAATAAACTGAAAAATAAAAAATAAAAATAAAATAAAATAAATAAAAAAAGCAAATCCCCTTTGGGGGGATGAGGTGTGGGCACTTAGCTTCCCACTTGCCTTTTTTTTTACAATGACTATATATATTAAACACTTGTGTTCCTTTGTAGAATAGGAGACACAAGTTTACAAATAAATGAGGCTTGGCCTATGGAATGAATGACAAGAAGAAAAAGCCTCTGGATTGCTCAAATCTTCAATTTTTCGCCAAAGTGCATCTTTACTTGTTTGTGAATTGCTGCTAAACAGCTAGCTGTGATTAGTCAAATATGTTGAATAATCAAATAAAACAATAAAATTTTAACATATTTTTTCAAGTACTATTTTGTTTTTGAAGATAAACAATTAAAATATTGAAAAATGCACTTGTCAAGAGCTAGATCTATGAGTTTTGACTTTAAAAATCAGATCTAACTAATAAATAAATGTAAATCAGACTTAGCTTATGATCTATATTAGTTTCACCAAATCAATTAACACTTATTAAAGTAACCAATAACGAAAACACTTTAAGAAGTTTGGATGAGAGAAGAAGCGGAATCATAAGCCCTTGAACTTGGGCAATGGAGTCTTTCAAGTGGGACTTGGAGGGATTGTGCTCTTCTTCAAATATCTCTCCTTCAAAGGCCAATAGTTAATCCACAATATAAGTTATGAAAAGACACAGATTACCTCCCCAAAACTAGCAGTAAGCATCCACACACATGAAGAGAGACACATGATTCTTGCCTCCAAAGCCTTTATTCATTCAATAAATTCCACAAAACTATTACAAAGTACAGGAGCATAAGTTCCATGCAATTTCTCTTGTCCTTAATGAAGAGAGAGTTCCTTCTTATATAGAGAAACCGGCAAGCTAGAGGGGGCGCACCTTCCTCAAGGATGCGCTAACTTGGATGAGTTGGGAATGAGGTGAAAGAGGGTTGGCATGAGTTGGATGAAGGAAAAGAGAATGGCAACTTCCAAAACTTGAAAGCCACATCACCCAAAACTCAACCACTCCACATACTTACTATCTTTTCTTGGGATTTGCACCCCCACTTGAAGAAGTGCGCCCTCTCAACATGAAAAAATATCCCAACCTTTGCTCAGTGGAAAATGGAAACATCTGACTTACCCAACTTGCCCGGGTACTTGCCACTTTAATTTTCCAATTCATAAAATTCGTTTTCGACAAGTTTCTTTTAATTTTTTAACTGCCAAATTTTTTAAATATCTCATTTTTTTGGTCTTTTTTGGGTTTTTTCGAGTAATTATTAATTTTGGAGTTAAATAATTACTCGAAAACTAAGGAGAGTGGGTCTAGGGGTTAAGTGGGTGCTCTGAGTTAGAAAACGAGTACCCCCATGGAAAAACCAACCACCTAGCCACACTTTTATGATTTTTTAAAATTTACAATTAACTTATTAAAAAATAAGCCTCTAAAAACGAAAAAAATAAATTTTTCGAAAATTAAAAAAAAACTATGGGGGACTTGGGACATGTTCATAATGACTCAAAATGATGATTAGTATGGTAATATACATTGACACATAGGTTTTAGTAACCTCCCAAGGCCTAAACACCAAGGCAATTATTCCAGCTTTGGAGGCGTGGGTGAAAAACTCGAAAATTATTTATCGCTTAAAAACGATAGATAATTAACAAAGAAAAAACACCCTAGAATAATGTATTGATGACCAAGTCTTAAGAAACCAAACCTTTTACATAAAGTCATGCTAACTCATTTTATTACAAATCCCATGGGGTATAAACATGTTTAAAAAAAAGGAGCCCAAAAAGGCCTGCATGGATTTCTGAACTTGAAATTTGAACAAGTAATTGTCCGTCTTTGGAGGCTCATTTTAGAAATCCAACTTAGTGCAACTTAGTTGGTAACACACCCAACCTGGGAAAATCGAACCTTTGCAAATCACTGAGCAAACCCAGCAAAACAGTGCAACCCCCCTGCGCAGCTAGACGACCCTCTACATCGGTTATACGGCCCTTTGTGTCAGCAGTACGAAATCTGTACGGTCCTACGTCAGTTGTACGGTCTTCGTACAGCTATTGTACGACTTCTACCTGATGTGTATGACCTCCCTCTTAGCAAACTGGTACGATCCTGTGCTCTGGCTGATCAATCTGCGAATCCTCCGGATGAATGCTCCTTTATCTTCTTTGCAAACTTCTTACTCTAACTTCTCTATTTTTCTGTGTGTGTGTCCTCTCAACCGAATCTTCTTTTAACTCAATGGCCAAGCGAAAACCCTAACCCTCACTATGGATCAATGGATGAGATCCCCCGGTGAAATCAATGACCAAGATTAGATTAGCGATCACTTAAATTATTTTCACTTTCACTTTATAAAAGTGACTCCATTAAGTCAATTAATAATTAGATCACTTAATGTACTTTCCTAAGTCTAAACTTAGAAAAATCACATTAATATATTTGTCTTCTTGCTTTATGTCTTCTAGCATGCAAGGACACATGCAATGATAGAAGACCTTCCTTGTTGCCACTTTCTAACACTCCCTCTCAACGAGGAAGGGATTCGGTAGCCACCCCAACTCTGTCGGATCTGTGGGCGCAACTTTCGTTGAGTCAATGTGCTCCTTAGCATCACTAACATCTAGGATCCTCATGATCTTTTCTTTCCATGTAGGAATGTTTTAAGCCCCTTGGAGTCTATCCTCAAATCTCAATTGTATGGCCATAGTGAAGTGTACCTGTCAAACCCTAGATCTGAACTCTAGGTTTGTGTCTTCAATAGATCTGCCCTTGATCTATCAATACTGATGTTGTTTCTCAGATTTAACTCAATAGAGCTCTGATACCATGTAAATTTCCTTAAAACTCAATCTTGAGCTACATAGTATATTTTTAATGTTTGCTAATAACCACACATGAGTTTCTTTACTAGTAATGCAGCGGAAAATAAATACTAAGAAACATATAACAATAATCACAACAATATAGACACAGAATTTTTGAATATGGAAACCCCCTGAAAAACCCAAGATGGGAAAACCGGTGCAGCAATCAGATAAGAAATTTTATTATGAAGATATAGAACAAATACAATCCAGTAGATCAATTCACACAACCTGGAAAAATCAAACCTTTGTGAATCACTGAGCAAACCCACCAATACAGTACGACCCCCCTGCGCAGTTGTACGGCCCTCTGCGCCAGTTGTACGGTCATCTGCGTCAGCTGTACGGAATCAGTAAGGTCCTGCGTCAATTGTACAGAATCCGTACAACTATTGTACGACCTCTGCCTGATCTGTACAACCTCCCTCTCAACCAACTGGTACTGTCCTGTGCTCTGCCTGATCAGTCTGCGAATCCTCCGGATGAATGCTCCTCTATTTTCTCTACAAGCTTTTTCCTCTAACTTCTCAATGTGTCTGTGTGTGTGTCCTCTCCACAAAATCTTCTTTTAACTCAATGGCCAAGCGAAAACACTAACCTTCACTATGGATCAATGGATGAGATCCTCCGCTGAGATCAATGGCCAAGATTAGATTAGCCATCACTTACATTATTTTCACTTTCACTTTATAAAAGTAACTCCATTAAGTCAATTAATAATTAGATCACTTAATGTACTTTCCTAAATCTAAACTTAGGAAAATCACATTAATACATTTGGCTTCTTGCTTTATGTCTTCTAGCATGCAAGGACACATGCTATGATAGAAGACCTTCCTTGTTTCCACTTTCTAACACTAACCCTAGGTGACAAAAAAGGGAGAAGATTTGAGTTGGCTAGATTAATAGGCACCCAACTTTTATCTTGATAAGAAATTGAGAAAAGAAAGGTTGACCTGTGGAGCTAGAGGGGTAGAGGCTATTGGGAGCCTCGTGGCACTTAATGTCCTCCTGTTGAGCACCCAACAATCTTTGGGATTGACTTGCGGAGCTAGAAGGGAACCTTGTGTTCTCTTGTTGAGCACCCAACAATCTCTCTCAAATCGAAAGAGACAAGTGTTTGGGGTAGACACATTAGCTAGGTTGTGTGTTTCATGTTTCAAACATTAATCCCCTAAGCTAAAGCGAGACTTAAAATTAACCTAAAATTTACAAGACCACTTGCAAAACATTTCAATCACTTATCATTTCCTATTTACTTTTAAATCATTTCATTAAAGTTGTTTTATTTCCAGCAAGTTATTTTCATTTTTTGATGTTTTAAAGTTTGGAAGTGAAACTATTACAATTCTTTTATCTATCTTGTATAATTTGTTTTCATTAAGAAAGCATTAGTTTATTGACTCCATTTAAGCCCAATAGATAAGGCACTGATATAGTCATTGTTTTCATTGTTTCATTCTTTAAAGCATTATTTAGTTGAGTTTCAAGTTGGTTTGATTGTCATCAATTTATTTGTTGCATATTGCATGATTGCTTGTCATATAAATATAATTTTAACTCCCAATTAAAACCTTTGAAAAACTTAGTAAGTAGGGACTACCCCCCTTGACCTTTTGGGAGTTGGGTCTAAGCGGAGGAGTTAGGAATCAAGGTGACATCGGATTCTAAACTCATAGTTTCCCTCAAGAACACACTTAGCGGTTGGGAGAAATTTCTGCGGTGAAGTGTGTTTTAGGCGGCAACAGGTAGTCAACATGTAAAGAAAGTATGCACATTTTATAGTGTAAAACAATGAACTCAAGAAAACAGATTGCTAATAGTTTTTGTAAAACAACCTATAAGTTGCATTGACTCCCCAAGGTCATTGTCAATGAGAGGCATGCAAAATTTAAAAAATACTTCTAGGAAAAAAATTCTAAGCAAATTGTAACATGCCTCAATATGAGTTCAGCTTACCATCATCCTCAACTAGATGGTCAAACTGAAATTGTTAACAAATGCCTTGAAACCCACCTTCACTGCTTAGCGACAAACAAATAGAGCAAGTAGTTCCAATGGTCACACATTGCTAAAAGGCGATATAAATCTACCAACAACACATCCACTAAAATGACTCCTTTTCAAGCCCTAAACAGTTATGAACCCCCAAAATGGAAGGAATTTGCATTAACCGACATGAAGGTTCTGGCAGTAAGAAACCATTTAGCAAAAAATCAAAGTCGTCCAAATCCTCAAAGAAAATCTTGCAATCACTTGTAATTATATGAAGCAACAAGTAGATCAACATACATAAGAAAGAGAGTTTGAAGAAGGAGATTTGGTATTCGTAAGGCTTTAACCATACAAACAACTCTCTATCAAACAACAAGGGAAAAACAAAGTAACTCCCAAGTTTTATGAACCCTACAAAATCAACAAAAAAAGTTAACCAAGTAGCTTATGGCTTGGAGTTACCAAATCCGAGCAACGAGGGAGCACCCTCCCTACTAACGCTTCGCTTCCGAAGCGTGCTCCCTTCTGGGACCGATTTCAAGGACCATGTTCCCTAGTTTTTCAAGGAATGACCAAGGAATATCGCTCCCTGGTCGCTTCCAAGAGGAAAAGAATTTCTCCTTGGACGCCCCCGTGAGTTGAGGTGCATTTTTTTCTTTTGGTTTTTGAAACCAAGAGATGGTTCTACTTGGATTTTGGGGCAAGGCTAGGGTTCATTTAGGATATTTAAACACTCATTCACTTCATTTGCACTCATTCTATTCTCATTTCACTCCTCTTTGCTAGGGTTTTGAGTGGGTTTGGTAGTTGTCTGTGAGAAAATTTGTGAGAGCTTAGAAGGAAGATTGAAGGGGTGATTGAAGGCTACTATTTGTGGGAGCTTGGAAGAGAGATAGAAGGCTTCCATAGAGACATTCAACTACCATTGGAGATCTAAAGAGGTAGGCTCTAAATCTCACTCTTTGTTTGTTTTTAAATTATTTCACTATGTTAAGTTTTTAAATCTTGAATGCTATATTCGCATACTCTTTCCCATTTCTCCTTCTCTATCATTCTAATGTAGGCAACAAGTGATTCTCATCTTGAGTCAAGAAGCATGATGGGTATGTGGATTTTGTTTTTGATTCCACTTATTATTAACATGGTGGTGTCAGGAAACCGATATATTAGTGGTAGTGATGAGAAGGAAGAAGTAGGGAGTGGCACATATGGTGGAGAGGAGGAAGAAGGGAAAGGGGGTGATGATAATGACGCTGAGAGTGACGAGAACAAAACAGAAAGATACAACACCTTTGTGGAAGTATGTGGCAAAGCTTGGAGGAGGGAAAGGGGGTGGAACCACAAAGTTTATATGCCCCCATTGTACTAAAACTTACACATGTTCATATACCCATGTGAGAGAGTCACACTTATGATGTTAGACTCACATTTTTTGGACTTCAAACTTTTTGTATTATGTGGACCCACTTTTATAATGAAATCGACTTTTATCAGCTATATTTACAGTTTGTACATGTTTGTTTTGTTAAAATTCCATATGCTCAGCTAGATTATCACCATTAAATTTCAATTTCATAACAAAAGCATATAGACAGAATCACTGAAAGAAACAGTATCACAAGAACAACACAGATTTATCCTGGGAAACCCCTAAAGGAAAAAAACCCAGCAAAAGCTTCCTCAATATAGATGCCCCAAAAAGATAAAAGGTAAAACCCAAAAAGACTGCTCCTCCTTCTCCAGCTACAGCTCTTTCTCTCTCTCTCTTATGCGCTACACAAGCGAGTGTGTGTATCTCAAATGAGCGCCTCCCTCTATTTATATTCTTTCGTTCACTTAATATTTGACTCAATTATGTAGTCTCAAGTAATCCTAACTCAGTTATGTAGGCTCGAGTAACCACAACTGGGGTACTAATGACCCGACTTACAACGGAGGGGGCTTCCTCATGACTTTTAGTAATTCTCCCGATAGGAACATCGGGGTACAAAGAAATACAAGTGATTCTCTCGATAGGAGCATCGGGGACCACTAAAAATATATATTTAGAATATTCTTCAAAGTTACAATAATTCAACACTCCCCCTTAACGAGAAGGGTATTCTACAACAACATCAACAACAGCCACAGTAGGAGAGAGAGAGGACATCATCAACATCATCAGGGTGATACATCTATAAATCATTGGAAGCTTTTCATCATCTTCAACATATAGTCTTCATCTTCAAACTTCAGCAGTAGCAACACTTTGATCGCACGATCGACAACATCATTTCGATCAGCAACATCATCATCTAAACTTTCGATCAGCATCATCATCATCATCATCATCATACCCTGAGCTTTCGATCAGCATCATCATCATATTTTGAACTTTCGATCATCATCATATTCTGAACTTTCGATCATCAATCATCATCATCATCACATTCTGATCTTTCGATCAGCAATCATCATCATCATCATACTTTGCTCTTTCGATCAGCAACATCATCATCATCACATTTTGATCATTCGATCAGTAACATCATCATCATCACACTCTGATCTTTCGATCAGGAACATCATCATCATCAGCAACAACCTACAATCCACAATACGAAGACGAAAGTCTTCAAATCACTTTTGGACTTAAAGTCCAGGGATGATGCAATCCCACCACATTCTCAACAACCGAAGTCATCGGATTCAATTACGGGATAATCACTCCCTATCACTTTAGGACTAAGTCCAAGGATGATGTAATCCTACCAAGTTCTCGAGTACCAAAGTCACCGGATCTGTTCTGAACAAAAGTTCAAGGATGATACAAATCCTACCACGTTCTCGAGTACCGAAGTCACCGGATCCGTTCTGAACAAAAGTTCAAGGATGATACAATCCTACCACGTTCTCGAGTACCGAAGTCACAAAATCCGTTCTGAACAAAAGTTCAAGGATGATACAATCCTACCACGTTCTCGAGTACCGAAGTCACCAGATCCGTTCTGAACAAAAGTTCAAGGTTGATACAATAATACCACGTTTTCGAGTACTGAAGTCACTGGATCCGTTATGAACAAAAGTTCAAGGATGATACAATCCTACCATATTCTCGAGAACCGAAGTCACCAAATCCGTTCTGGACAGATGTCCCGAGATGATACAATCCCTCTTCATTCTCGAGGACCGAAGTCACCGTATCACTTTAAGACGAGTGTCCAGGGATGATACAATCCCACTGTAACATCAGTGCTCCCCCTTTCGAGGAAGGTCTTTCCAAACAACACCAAGCTTGTCTCGAAAGTATTCAAACTTTATCCGGGACAGAGGCTTCGTCAACACATCAACAACTTGTTCATCAGTACTCACATACTGGAGCTTTATGGCTTCCTTCTGCATCATATCTCGGATGTAGAAATACCGGATTTCTATGTGCTTTGATCTATCGTGGAACACTGGGTTCTCTGTCATCTTTATACAACTTTGGTTATCACATAGAATCACGGTAGCATCCAACTCCAGGTTGAATAAACATGACATTAGCTTCCGAAGCCATATGGACTGGACTGGACTCCAGGTTGAATATATAGCAGAGCAAGCTGCTATATATTCTGCTTCAGCCATGCTAAGAGCAACACTGGACTGTTTCCTGCTAAACCATGAAATCATAGCAGATCCCAGACTATAACATCCACCTGATGTGCTTTTCCTGTCTGATACGCTTCCAGCCCAATCTGCATCCGTATAGCCATATAGTCTGTACTCATGGCTTCCATCATAGTATAGACAAAAGTCTATAGTCCCTTTTAGATATCTCATCACATGTTTTGCAGCTATTAGGTGAACACGTCTAGGTTGAATTAGATACTGACTCAAGGTGTTCACAGCAAAACAAATGTTTGGCCTGGTATTTGTTAGATACATGAACGACCCAATAATCTATCTGTATTGAGTCACATCCACTAACTCTGGCGAGTCATCAGCTAACAACTTCAGGTTGGAATCCATGGGTGTGGCCATGGCTTTGCATTCCAACATATCGAATCTTTTCAATATCTCTACTGCATACTTTCCCTGGTTGAGAAAGATTCCTTTTGAACTTTGCCATACTTCCAGACCGAGGAAATAATGCATTAACCCAAGGTCTTTCATCTCAAATTCTTCGGCAAGTTTCTTCTTTCTTTCCACAATCTGTTTCTCATTCACTGTCAGAAATAAATCACCCACATATAGTAATAGTATGACAAGTTCGTCTTCTATAACCTTGAAGTAAAGGTTAGGATCGGCTTTACTCTTGGCAAAGCCCATGCTCGTCAGGAAACTATCTATCCTTCCATACCAAGCTCTGGGAGCTTGCTTCAGGCCATATAGGGCCTTCTTCAACTTGCATACATGAGTCTTTATGTCTTCAACTTCAAATCCTTGTGGTTGTTCTATGTATACTTCTTCTTCAATCACACCATTCAGGAAGGTTATCTTCACATCCATCTGGTGTAAGTCCCACTTCATCATGGATGCAAGTGCCATGATAGTTCTAATTGAAGTATACCGTACTACTAGAGCAAATGTCTCTTCATAATCAATTCCCTCTTTCCGAGAGAAACCTCTAGCCACAAATATTGCTTTATACTTTTTGATACTTCCATCAGCTGCATGTTTTATCTTGTAGATCCATTTGGAGGATACTACACTCTTTCCTTCTGGTTTGGGAACTATATCCTATACATCATTCTTCATTATTAACTGGTATTCTTCAGTCATTGCTTCTACCCATTCTTTCTTCTGTACCGCTTCTTCATAGTTTGTAGGTTCTTGATCCTCCAGATCACACATCAAAGCCACATAGCTGGAAAATGGCTTGGGCTTCTTACTTATCCTTGTGGAGCCTTTAGGAGCTCCATATCTTTCTGCTTCGTGTATAATTTGTCTTGCCCAAGTAGGGTTTCTCTTCCGTGACATCTCCATTGTAGGAGGTTCTTGTGGTTCTGTCATATCATGCTCTTCAGGTACTTCATCTTCAGGGAGGGATGTATTCTCGACATTTCTAGGGGGTACATCTTCCTCATACTTCTTCATGTTAACATTTTCTGGATCTCTTAAGAGTTGCTTCTTCATCAAATGTTACATCTCTACTGATTTCCATGTGATGGAATCCAGGAATGTAAATTCTGAATGCTTTGGACACTTCACAGTATCCAACAAATATTCCTTTCTTTCCAGAAGGATCCAACTTGGTTCTTTTCTCTTTTGGTGTATGAACATATACAGGACAACCAAATATCTTGAGGTGACTTACCTCAAGCTTATTTCCTGTGAACATCTCTTCTGGAGTCTTGAATCCAAGAGCACTGTGAGATATTCTATTCTGTACGTAGACAACAGTTCTTGCTGCTTCTGCCCATAGATGCATTGGAAGATCTTGATCATATATCATTGTCTTCACTACCTCCATGATGGTTCTGTTCTTTCTTTCCGCAACACTATTCTATTGAGGATTGTAGGGAGTGGTTAGTTCCCTCTTGATTCCGGCATCTTTACAGAAGGCTTCAAACTCTTTTGAAGTATACTCTTCGCCATTGTCTAAATGGAGTGTCTTGATTCTCTTGTCTAAAAGATTCTCTATCAAGGCTTTGAATTCCTTGAATTTCTCAAACACTTCGCTCTTTGCTTTCAAGAAGTAGATCCATGTCTTTCTTGAATAGTCATCAATAAAGGTAATATAATATTCGAAACCACTTAAAGATGTGGAGGACATTGGACCACACACATCTGAATGAATCAATTCTAGCGTACCTTTTGTTTTTGTTTCGCTCTTCGGAAATGGATTCTTGGTGTTCTTTCCTTTCGCACATCCTTTGCAAATGCCTTCATGTTTGATCTTCATGTCTGGTAATCCCGTCACTACTTTGTTCACATGCAATAGTGCTTTGTAATTTATGTGAGCAAGCCTTCTATTGCATAGTTCACTAGGATCAGTGGACTCATGAACAAGGGTTGTTTCTAAATGTCCCTTGAATTTATACAGGCCTCCTTCTTCTTCACCAATGATAACTGCATCTTCAATATTCTTCCCTTTGGGCCACATGAGTACTTGGCCATCTATGAATGCAACTCTGAATCCTTTCTTATCTAAAGTTGAGATAGAAAGTAAATACTTCTTCAAACCTGGTACATATAGTACTTCTTTCATCTTCAAGGAATTTCCTGAATCAAGCTTCTAGCTTGCTTCCCTAATTCCTTTGATCAGATATTGATAGTCATCTCCTAGAGATACTTTCTGAGGAGAGTTCTTTTCTTCAAGTCTTGATAGAGTCTTCTTTTGTCCCGTCATGTGCTTTGAAGCACCACTATCAATAAGCCAAGTATCTTCTCTAGGTGTTATAGATCCGAAGAGTGCTGAGAATAATACATACTCTTCTGCATCTTCTTCTCTTGCTTGCTTGCTTGGAGGTCCTTCCTCTTCTTCTTCTTCGTCCTCATCTTCAGCTAGATGAGCATGATGTCTTTTGTTGTTGTTGATCTTCTTCTTATATTCTTGTCTCTTCATAGACAATTTCTGGCAATGTGTCCTATCTTATCACAATGAAAACATTGAAAGCCGGAGTGGTCCCTATCGAGGAGACTTTTTCTTGTCTTTTGAAACTTCCTGGGAGGTTGATACCCCCTCTTGTTTCCTTTCTTGAAGTTGGGTTGACTTCTTCTTCTCTTGGTATGAGTGGCTAGGGCTTGATCATCCTCCTTTAGTAGGGCTTCTCTATTTGCCACTCTAGTCTCCTGTTGAATGTAGTCTTCCCATACAACATCAAACTTCATGCTTTCCTTCCTGGCACACATCATCTAGATGAATGACTCCCAGGGTCTAGTGAGACCATTGAGAGCAACCATAACCATCTCATCTTCATCAAGTTTGTCTCCAATGGCTTCTAGTTGTTCTTTGATCTGAGAAACCCTTGTGAAGTAGTCCTGGATGGATTCTCCATGACTCATCTTGGTGTTCTTCAGTTGGGCTCTTAGATTCATCTTTCTATTGATGTTTCTGCCCTCATACATTCTGGATAGGGCATCATACATTTCTTTTGGAGTCTTCTTGGATGACACTTGAGGGATCAAATGATCCTTGATAGAGTCAGCAATAATCCTTTGTGCCCTAATCATATCCTTCTTGTGCTTCTCCTTAGCTTCAGCTTCTTCAGGTTCTGCAACTTCCTCTTTGATATACTTATCAAGATCATTCTCTTGGAGAATGAGACCAATACTGTATTTCCATGCTCGAAAAATCTCTATGCCTTCTAGCTTGTCCTCAAGCTTAGTGCTTGGGGCCATCTTGTCAAAAAATCACAAAAAATTGAAATTCTGCGGAATGAGAAACTGAACTTACCAGGAGATGCGCTTGATTGAGGCAAGTTGACTGGTGTGCTTGGTTTCTGGAGATCTCAAGTCTTCACCTTCCAAATCAGACTTGCGAGATTCAGCTCTGCAGCTTCCAGTTGTTTTCTGGTTCTGCAGTTTTCTGGTGCAGCTGTCAAACTAGGGTTTGACTTTCCCAGAGACTCACTTACCCAAAAACCTCGATTCCAGGTTCAATAGATGCGTTCTGGGAGGGCGCAACTTTCTATGCAAACAGTTTTTCAAAAATCAAAAATTTTCCCGAAACCCTAATATCTTTCGAGGAGAGAGAGAGGGCTTTTTCACCTTGTGAAAGCTGTCCTATTCAGGCTAGCTCTGATACCATGTTAAAATTCCATATGCTCAGCTATATTATCACCATTTAATTTCAATTTCATAACAAAAGCATATAGACATAATCACTGAAAGAAACAGTATCACAAGAACAACACAGATTTATCCTGGGAAAACCCTAAAGGGAAAAACCCAGCAAAAGCTTCCTCAATATAGATGCCCCAAAAAGATAAAACATAAAACCCAAAAAGACTGCTCCTCCTTCTCCAGCTACAGCTCTTTCTCTCTCTCTCTTATGCACTACACAAGTGAGTGTGTGTATCTCAAATGAGGAGCACCTCCCTCTATTTATATTCTTTCGTTCACTTAATATTTGACTCAGTTATGTAGGCTGGAGTAATCCTAACTCAATTATGGAGGCTCGAGTAACCACAACTGGGGTACTAATGACCCGACTTACAACGGAGGGGACTTCCTCATGACTTTTAGTAATTCTCCCGATAGGAACATCGGGGTACAAAGAAATACAAGTGATTCTCCCGATAGGAGCATCGAGGACCACTAAAAATATATATTTAGAATATTTTTCTAAGTTACAATAATTCAACATGTTTACGCTTTTAAGTGTGCTTGCTTTTAATTATGGAACAAAAGTCAATCTAATACAAAATTATCCAATGTATCAGATATATGATTTAATCGTCTAGGCACATGAATATATGTGATAAATTCAAAATGCCGCTCCAAGAAACACACCGTCATAAATTTACGAAATAACGTAAGACATTGAACATGGTACATACCATTCAATTGTGACACCACCAAAGTGTGTATCTAAGTAGATTGCTAAATGTTGAATTCCAAGATAAAGGGCTCCCAACATTAACTCGATCACAACACTATACTCAGCGGTATTATTAGTAGTTGAACTGAGAGAGACTCCACCTAAACTCAAGAGTTGGTTGGTTGGGTCATCGATCACCCAAGTTGCAGAAGCAGTATTTTGGGTATGGTGGCATGCTCCATCTACATATCCTACAAAGATAGGTGCATTTGATGACATCTATTAATCAGGCACAAAGCATAATGAGCAAAAACCAATGCTAGTTGAACCATATAAGTAAAAATCAGTCCAATCTACCTATAGTACATTAATTACAAGAGAACCTACCCAGACATAAAAGTCTAGGAAAAGTACCGTTTCAAATAGAATTCATTTATGGACCCTAAGGTATTCCCTCCAAAATCTTCAAAGTCATATGACCCTTTTGTAGGACTTTCTTCACAATGCAAGGACCAATCCACATTGAAGTAAGTTTCCCAAGCCCTAGCTCATTATGCTTCTAGTCATAAACCAACACCATATCTCCTTCCTAGAAGACACGAGGACAAACTAACTTACCATATTGTGCCTTGACACGCTTTTTGTTTGCTTCAATAACTACGATAGCATCCCTCCTCTATTCATCTAATTGTTCTAGATATAATAAACATTCCTCCAAATTACTAGTGTTGGGTAAGAGCTCTATTGCTAGCTTTAAAGATAGAATCTCACACTCTATCGGTAACGCAGCGACAGGCAGACAGAGATTGTCAACAAGTAGATTGAAGGGTATCTGAGAAACTATGTAGCAGGACAACAGAGGACATGGATTAAATGGTTACACCTAGGAGAGTACTACTACAATACTACCCACCACATGTCTATTAAAATGACACCTTTCAAGGCTCTATATGGCTATGAGGCACTGAACTTTGCAGACTTGGCTTTTGGAGACAGCAAGGCACCAAAGGCCAAAGATTGGGTACAGGACAGTCAAGATATTGTCAAGGTCCTGAAGGAGAATCTACAGGCCGCTCAGAATCAGTAGAAGCTATATGCAGACAGACACAGAACTGAGAGGAGTTTTGAGGTAGGAGATCTAGTATATTTACGGCTACAACCTTACAGGCAATCTTCCCTCAAGAAAAAAGGAGCGGCAAAGCTAAAACCCCGCTTCTATGGTCCTTACAAGATAGTCAGGAAGGTTGGAGAGGTGGCTTATGAACTAGAACTGCCAAAGGAAAGCAAAATTCACAATGTATTTCATGTATCCAACATCAAGAAAACAGTAAGGAAACACATTGCTCCATCCACCGAGTTGCCTCCCTTAGATGAAGAAGGGATTTTGGTACTGATTCCAGAGAGAATCCTATAGGTGCGAGAAAGGAAACTCCGAAACAGGGTGATTCGAGAGTACTTGGTAAAATGCAAAGAATTACCTATGGAGGATGCCACATGGGAGGGAGAGCAGGTATTGCAGCATCCTAGTTTGTAGTTGCTTGAGGACAAGCAATTTCAAGTGGGGAGGACCATAATTTCCTCTTCTAATTAAGCACCAAAACACCCGCTAACCTACTTAATTCCCATAGGTTCGAGCAGGTACTGCATAAAAAGGGAATTGACTGAGGACATTTGATACTTAGAACAGATTGGGACACCCATTCAATATTAAAGTCATCCGTTTGATAAAGGAAGCCTTATTTATTTAGGCTTAAAGTCAACATAAAATTAGAATTGCATGCATGCAAAAGTGAAGCGTATACCCTAAAAGTGACATGCAACCCTAAAAGCGCATGCTAATCTATTTAAGAAGGGTTATTGGACTAAAGGAGGTATCTATGATTATTATTGTTGATTTGGAGTTTTTGAGCAGCAGCAGTTGGGGTTGAAGACGGTGTCTTCAGCTAACGAGGGTTCGATAGTGAAACTATCTGCCCTAGTCTCTTTCAGGGTAGGCCATCCAGGTCTATCATCAGCATTCATCTTATTTATCTATATCCAGTGATTCAACACCCATAGGAAGATTGTTTGCAGGTTCACATGTACAACTGGGGAATAGCTAGAAAACCCCATAAGTATTAACTGGGTCTCTGAATCCCATTTTATCTTTCGCATATCAGCTTCATCTTCATCAACAGGATCACTCCACTACATTGAGTGATTATCAATTCTCAGTTTGCTCAACCGAAGCAGCTATCAGCAGATTCGTGAGGCAGGGGGCGTGAGCATCCAGAAGGGAGATCAATTCCCTAGGGGTCTTGGAGGTATCAGATCCTATGCATCGGGAAGGAGATACCACCATTCCGGCAAAGTCTCAACTGCATCAGACTTCTCCTTCACTAAAAACGTCACATTCATCCTGAAAAGGGCACATGTGTGGAGCTGGCGTCAATCTCAGGAGAGCAGCATTTCATCTCGGCACACTTGCATGCATCATATTTCTGGAGGATTATCAACAAGTTTATCAATGGTAAGTGTATATCTTCTTTCGAGAATCTTGCCCTACTTCCTCTCCAACTTAGCTATATTTTAGGGCCTTTGGGACAGCACCTTGCATGCACATTTAATTCAATAATTTTGTACCCACTTGAGTGTACTAGCAAACCCTATAATAATAAAGCAGTAGAATATCAGTATTTGGGATATTACACTAGGACTCCCTTCTCGAATGCTCTACACCATCTGCGGTTCGTCTGATCCAGAGTGGTTGTATCAGAAAGAAAGTTGGGTAGTTAGTTTAATTCAGTTCACATCTCAATAAATCTCCCAAGGAGAAAATCCAACGCCTCGATTTAATCCATTGTGGGGAAAGTTCACAGAGAAAGCGGGTACCACTGGATAGTGACCTCGGGATACCGTCAGGCTACACCCTCGTTGGTGTAGTGTTGGACACGTCCCAGAGACTCTGATTTAGCCCACATATTCTTCGCGTGGAACCACATCAGATAAGGGTTTTGGACATACCCCACGTACCGTCAGGTATATTTGGAGTGCCCTTCCCCCCTATTTAATCCACTCTCCACTCATCTAAATCCACTTTTAACTTAAAACAAACCAAGAGACATTTGCAAAACACTTTACGTTTTCAATAGCACTATTTTCATCGATCTACATTTACAACAATACTCTTCATTTGCTTATTATCAGTATATTGTTGTTGCTTAAACCTTATATGTTGATGTTATTTTACGTTGTTGAAGTGTTTCTCATATTTGCAAATATCTTGATTCAGTAATTTGATTCTAAACAACTCCTAACCACCACTTCATCCATAACTAATAAACTTCAAGAGCCTTAGAAACTCTTTCGTAGGGACTACCACCCTTGGCTCCATTAGGAGTGCCCTAAACGGAGGAGTCAAGATCAGGTGATAGCCCCTAACTCGAGACTTGCCCCCAAGGACACACCAAGCAACTTGAAGATTTCTGTTGCGCTTCCCCCCAAGTGTGTGTAAGGTGGCAACAGAATTGACTAAAGGATTATTTTAATAATCAAAATGTCTTAGACTGAAACAACGAAGAAACATTTGTTCTCCTACAAGTTACAACACAATCCAACATAAGAAAGAGCAATCTATTCCACTTTTAAAATTTTACAGGCATTCTTCTACAATAATTCAACAATTGTATTTTTAAACTTTTACATTGTTTTCACCTCAATCTTTATAACAGCCATGAAATGGCATTCTAAACATGAACCTCTTCCATTGCAAAAAGCTTATTCTTTTCAGCATTTAACCTCATCAGTGAACCCTTTAATTCATAAATTATTACTGTATCTAGAGTTTTTGGCAAGGTATATAATAAAAATAAGCTATATTAATTATATTAGATAGTAATCAATATCAGATTATTCCTGTTGTTTCCAATATCTTTGAGATATCAATCCATGGGGTATACAATATGCTTTTCGCATTCACTAAAGGTTTTGCTGATTCTTCTTTGAACATTTGGAAGATAATAGCCAAAGTAACTTAAGTAAAGCAATGAGATACCACAAAGTAAGGTGAATTACCAGGAGTGCCAACACCTATGGTATCACCAAGAGAGATTTCATAGCATCCCATATCATAAAGCTCCTTTGCAACATATGCTACGGTTGATGGAGATATGGGGCCTTCAACAGGACATCCCACAACACAAGACACATACCTGCCAGAAAGCAACATATCTGAGGATTAACAATTTCAGGCTAAAACCTGCTGCAGATAAAAAATGCATAGAATGTAAAAAGTGGTGAAAGATGGACATATTATGTATGTGCCTAAAGATATTGTTAATGCTGCCATTCATCTAAAGGGCACAATGGATCCCTTTCCTACCATAATTAAAAAATAAAAAATTTATAAGAAAAAATCCTACATTTATAAGATGTAAAAGAGCCATTGTGAATTGACCAAACTGCATCTTCAACTTTCCAAAAGCACTGCTAGATGACAAAAGATGATATGCACAAGCATATTAACATCAATGCCACCACTGTTTTATGCTCATATTTCTATCTTACTGTACTTTCCATAATTACAGTGTACCGTGTTTCTAATTTCTAGGCATATTCCTACTTACATGAACCTCACTGTAGAGATCATGTGGTTACTCGTCACTTGAGGCCACATGTCGATTCATTGTAATGAGAATAGCTTTATGAAGCCTACATATGGGTACATAGCTAACCCATTTATTGTACCTTCTATATTTGACTAGGTTGGCATAGTCACCCTCTTGGGGCTAGCACCCTAACTCTAAAGGATGTGTATCAATACACAGATGCACTTATTTGTATCATCTCATTTGATGTGAATTCATCTATAGTTTTCCTAAGGGCACCTTTAAACAATTTTCTCTACTTGTGCTATTTTGCTCTATGTGTGAGATTGTTCTTGGACGAAGATATGGTATAAGAACATCTTTCTAGTGAACTTATTAAGGGCTGTTATAACTGTGTTAATTTGATGATTGAAATAGGGTTTCTTGAAGATGTCATCATAGATCTACCATCTTCATATGATTTCAACATGGTATTAGAGCTAGTGTAGACTGTTCTTTCTTTATCCACCATTTTTCAGGTCTGAAAAAGGGTTTTCAGCACTGTTTTAAGACAGTTTCAGGTCTGAAACTGTTTTGGGTTACTCCGAAAGTGTTTACACCATGTTCAGCAGTGTTCCAAGAGATTCGGGGTACATGGTGTATGATTAGACCCTGGATGGTCCGAGATGGATTGTAGCATGAGAGATGGTCCACAATGGATATCCACAGTTGAGATAGCTTACTTAGTGGATGCTTGACCTCAAGATGGTGCTGCCTTGGCTTTCTTTGCTTAGGCATTAGAGATCATCAGATAGTTTAGTTGATGCCCTTCATTGAGGCCTCATTAAGGAGCCACTTACTTGGAGAGCGCCCTTGAGGGTATGTGGAGTGTTTTGCATCATGGAGGAAGGTTTCAAGCCCTAGTTGGCATGTGGCAGCTTTGTTTCCTATTTGGAGGACTGTAGATAGCTCGAGGACACCTAGGGCTTCGACTGTGTTCTTGCAAGGGATAGATGACCCAGTAGAGTACTTTGCTTCGAAGTATAGATGGAGTTTGTGGAGGCTCGTGATGGAGTGGTATGCAATATTATCAGAACCAGACCGATCATCAAACGATCAAGCCCAAAAATCTAAACAAGACCAGGACCCAAAAGAGCCCAGAAAAAAAAACGAACTAAAAGGCTGACCAACCAAAAAATATACCAGCGTAGATCCAAATCCTAGGCTCTATTAAGCACCGAGAGGGATCAAATCTCTCAAGTGCAAACCTCTTCTTAGGTATCCATTGATTTGATTCAAACCAAAAGACACATCTTTTTATTTAAGGTCCACATATAATATTTTTATTATTAATATTTAATATTTTTTATTATTTTTTATTTTGTTATGAACAAACATTACAACTTTTCTCCATACATGGTTTTAAAACCACATGCAAGGCCCTCCTACAACCATGGGTTGTTTAGGAGGCCTTGCACATGGTATTAAAACCATTTGCAGGGCCCTCCTAAACCATGTACAATAAAACCATGGGTTGTTTAAGAGGCCTTGCACATGGTTTTAAAACCATGTGCAAGGCCCTCCTAAACCATGTACAATAAAACCATTGGTTGCACATGGTTTTAAAGCCATGTGCAAGGCCAACATTTTTTTTGAAGATAATTCAATTTGTTATTTTTTATTATTTTGTTAGGTAGAAACATTACAACATCTCCCCCATATTGTGGTTTTTTCATGACCCACATTTTTTTTAACAATAATTAAATTTTTACTTTTTTATTGTTTTGTTAGGTAGGACAATTACATCTCCCCCATACTAGATTGTTTTTTTTGGCCGACATTTATTTTGGTTTATAATTAAAAAAATTATTTTTTATTAATAAAAATAACGTTACGTAACGTTACAAGATCTCCCCCATACTGGGCTGTAGAGCGCCTCTCGGCGCAATAAAATATTCAAATTTTGAAAAAAAAACATTTATATTCATGTGCATCAATATGAATCCAAACCATTGTACACAAATATGCAAAGTTTCTCATGTACATAGCAAGGGTGCATATAACTAAAATCGAATTGAGTGCAATCCACATTTGATCCAAAATACATAAACAAAGAGGCTCTAAATGGCCTCTAGAGTCCAAAAAAATTCATGCTACAACAAATAACTACATATCATCAAAAGCATTGCCTATATTGGGATCTTATTCATCAATAACACCCTGTGCCATCCTCTTCTAGGCTCTAGCCCTAGCCTCTACCTCGAATCTCAAAGTTGATCCTGTAAGGACATTAGTCAACACCTATGATACCAGACACATCCATATAGGCCATCGTGTCGGACACAAACGACTTCCCGACATAGGGTTGGACACTTGTTTTGGACATGTCCTGTTTTAGGACACATCCAAAACATGTGTCTGACACCATTGTAGGACGTGTCCTAAAAACAGGACAGCGTGTCCCTAAAACAGGACACTTCTAACCCAAAAAAATGGTAAAAAAACAATTTTACCCTCATTCATTCACATTTTTCAGTGACACTTGAGCTCTAAGAGGTTTTTATTTTTTAGGTGAAGAGCATTAGAAGGTTTTCCATCTTGATCCACCCCTTTTTGTATTTGCCAGTGGCATTCCAACATCTATGCAATACATTTTGATTTTGATGACTTAACGAGAAATATGATTCCGACATCTATGTAATAGGAGATTTTGATTTTGATGACTTAATGATAAATTTTATGAGTCTATGAGAACCCACTAGACTGATGGAATTATAGCCCCCCGTGATTGTCGTCCTTCTCTGTGTGCAAATTGTGATGTATTTTTATTGTTTTTCCATAAACATTTACATATTAAATTGTTTGGCTCTTATTTGTGATGTATTTTTATTATTCTTCCAAGTGCATTTACATATTACATTGTTTGGCTCTTAGCCTCTCAAATCAAGTCTGGGAGTACACCAATACGTATTCTGTGGGGGCATATTCCTCAAACAACATCACAAGGGGATTCATTTCACATAGGGGAGGTTACCCCTTATTTATATTCCTACCCATGACATTCAATCTAAGTGGCATAATCTAAAATATAAAGGGAGTTTAGTAACGGGAAAAGATAATTATAGGGTGTGGCTCCCATCCATGTAATCTAATCGAATAGAAATAGTCCTATTTTAGTTGACTTTCTTATGCCTCTCGCAGGAATCTAATAATGGGGGCAAGGGAAGCCAAACACCAACATTTTTCCCTTGTTTCAATAGTGGAGCGAAGCTTATCCCTTTCTGTTAACGGGGGTTTCAATTAGGTCTATCATTGACATATGCATTATGACTTGTGAATGTGTAATGTGTATTGATTGTAATTTCTATTGAATATATGTAAATGTTCTAGTTTCTGCAAAAATTTGGATCTAAAAGTGTGTGTGTGTGTGTGTGTGTGTGTATATATATATAATGTGTCCTATGTGTCCTAATTTTTGGGGTCATCATGTTTGTGTCAGACACTTGTATTCCAGTGTCTTCCATGTCTTGTGTCCTTGTGTCAGGTGACTTAGGTCAACACCCTATAATTTTGATGAAACTTCCTAATCCAAGCATAAAAATAAGGTAGTAAAAGCTTCCATGCTTAATAAGTGATTTTGCTTGAGTGAAGGGTACACTTTTATTAATGTCATTACAAAGGAGTTCAACAATTAGTGCCACCAACATCAAGGTACATAGAGGGGTTGACGTGCTTGATTAAATGCCAATCCAAGACCCTGGTGCATGATAGAATCCAGTGGAAATGTTGCAATCATGAAATCCTGAAAATGGTTACATCTATTGAATTCTAAATGGGATCTAAAATTCTGCTTTTTACATATGAAATCCCATGAGGTTGGAAGTTGGAACCACTCTCAAATATCTTGAAACAATTAATGCTAATGTTTAAAATTTAAGTAAAAATATAGAAAATGAAAGATAAGGAGAATGACACTTTTACAAGCATTTAAAGCCGGTTAAAGCATTTAATACAGAACTGGTCTGTTCAGGTATAGAACTGACCGGTTCGGTACGAAACCGGCCATTTCGATCAACATCCCTAAACCAAATAGGAAAACATCCAAAACTAGCCAATTTGTCAATTTTGGTCCAGTTCTGATAACACTGGTGGTTTGGACCTGGCTTGGGTAGCTAAATCACCTTAGAGCCATTATTATGCAAAACATTGCCATCAGAGCATGAAACTTGTACTCTTGAGTGGATGTATCACTTATGTGGCCTACAAGGGCTCATGTAGGTTGCTTGTAAGGGCTTAGACCCACATATTATTATTGGCCTTCCTTACCTCTCATATAAATAGAGGAAGTAGAGGGTCCTTCCGCACAATCATCGCATTATCATTTTCACTCTTTTCTTCATACTTAGCTTCTACGAAGAAGTAGCTAGGGTTTCCTCATGAAAGTAGGTGGAGTTATGAAGTCCAGAGGGAACATTTCTTTTGAAGTTTCCTCTTGTGACTAGGGCTTGATTTTATAGAGGAGACATTAGGATGATCACTATTTTCTCTCTTTGACCTTCACATGTGCTTGTTAGACTTTCGGGTTAATCTGAAAGAGTTTACAAGTCGCAACATGTTTGGGGTGCTTCATGAGATTAGGGGTACATGATTTACGTTTAGTCCCTAAATGGTCTGAGATGGATTGTAGCATGAGAGATGGTCCTTAATGGATATGCATACATGTGATAGCTTGCTTAGTGGATTCCAGACCTTAGATTATCATTTGCTCAATACTCTTCCCTAGGGTGTTGGAGATCTCTCTTGCTTGGATGGTGGATGCCCTGCATGATGGCCACATAGAGGATTTACGTGGTGGGAGAACGCCGTATGATATGGGGAGCATTGTAGAATGTGGAGGGAGGTTAAAATTCCTAGATGGCATGTGGCAGCTTGTTTTCTTGTTGAGAGGATTGGAGATGCCTCAAGCTTCAAAAGTGTTTTTGCAAGGGATAGCTACTCGAGTGGAGTACTTGGATTTGGAGGATGGATGGAGTTTGTGGAGGCAACGGATGGGGTGGTGTGGACTTTCCTTACATAACTACGTCACCTTGGGTCATTATTGTGCACAATATCATCATTACAGTTTAACATTTGTACTCTAGGAGTGGAGCACTTCACTTGTGTGTGGCTTACTTATGTTTGGTAGGCTTGCTTGTGAGGCATAGTCCGCCCTCTGTTATATTGTTGGCCTCCCTTACCTCTCATATAAATAGAGGAATGAGGGAGTGTTTCTATCACATCTCATCACACATTCAATTGTATCTCTCCTTTCGAGTGCTGTCTTAGTGATGCGCGAGGGTTCATGAGGAAACCCTAGTGAAGCATATGAGGAGTTGGATGATTTCTCTCTCTTGAGATTCTTCTTTGTACATTTGATCTCTCTCTCTCTCTCTCTCTTGGGCGCTAAGGTTTCCTCGTCTCTTGGAGCATCTTGGATTCTAGGGTGAGGGGTTCATCCCTTGGAGGCTAGAGATTAGAGTTTGGAAACCGTTGCATGTATTTGTTGAAGAAGAGGAGGACGTCTTTCCTTAGAGATGGTGTTGGAGAGATTGTTGCACTTGGAGGTAGGGTTTGTTGACTAACCCTAGAACATGATGCTTACTGATAGCTCAATAATCTGTCTGAAATGTGCAAGCTACTATTGATTTTGATACAAAGGACAAACTACAAGCAATCTACATATGGCTGGTTATTAAGCTGTTGACATGGAATATAAACTCTCTGGCTATTCCTCGATTGCATATCCATGGATTCCAGCATGAACAACAAAATATTTTATCAATATTCCAACAATGAAGTTTCTTGAAAGCATAACTGAAACAACTAAATGTACTGAAATGAGCAGAAAGAAACACACCCCCGTACAGGTACAGAGAGTCTTTTTGCAGCATTCATGATCTCTTTATAGCGACATAAACTCTCTTCAATAGTACAATTGATGTTTGATTTTGAAAAAGACTCTGAAGCAGATGCGAACACAGCAACTTCCTTTGCCCCAGCATCAATGGCAGCATGAAAACCCTATGGCACAGATAACCATATTAAAAAGTAAAATTTTAACAACAAAAATGTCCCCTATATGTTCTTTAACAATAAGTAAACCAAACAGCAACCTAAAAGGGACTTTTACCTTCAAATTTGGCGTCAACACAGGAAGCCGCGTACCAGCCACTGATTTGATACCATCCATAACATCCTTTGCATCTGCTAACTGCATCATATTTTCATAGAAATCAACTTCAGAGAGACAACCTACATACATAAGTCAAAAGCTGCTGAAGAGCAAGATAAACATTAAATGAAACCATGTTGAAAATCAGAAAAAATAGCAAAGCCAGTCAAACTGGCTTTACCTTTGACTATACTGGAAGTAGTTACAGTTCCTGCATGGCACATTTTATCAAATATGATAGAACACAAGAAACTTCATGAGTTCCAAAAGTAATGGGAACAAATGGACAATGCAAAATTTACAACTGACAGTGAGAGAAACATGCTGACAAAGAAGACCTTGTTGATTAATTTTATTGTACTGAAATTTCAGGAACTAAACATAGTCCTATACATGAAAGATTATTATAGTTCCAAATCTCAGGATTGAAATTGAGATTGGAGATTTCCATCACCCTATATCACTTGTGATGCAAAAGCCACCAATAGTGGATCCATGACTGATTCACCTAAAGGATCAATGATATTGGTTTAGGGTTTAAATCACTGCTTGCATGCTTTAGATATAATCTGCTATTGCCTGGAAAGTTACATAAGCTAATATTTCAGCTTAAGTAGCTTATTAGCATCTAAAAATTGTTATGTAATATTTATATAATGGTCATTTTAAATATGACTTGGGAGATTTTGTGTTGTTCCTTTATTGTAAAGATAAATTGTCATGATGTAATGTTAGCTTATAAATTACATAATGAAGCCATTAAGGTGTTAAGCTAAGGGAGTTATGTAATGGACTCAACATACATCTTCTACCTATGACTCTGTATGATGACATTACACTATTGAATAGAATAAATCCAGTACATTTCTCTCTCTTATTCTGCTTGGCTGACATGGGAGACTTTTTACTGTTACTTTATAAGTTTATTATAAAGTTACGGTATCATGATTTAATATTAAGTTTTGAATTACATACTAAAGTCATTAAGGTGTTAGGTTATATAGAGTTATGTAATGTACTCAACATATGTAACGTCATCATCTATGACAATGTATGATGACATTACACTATTAAATAGAATCAATTGGTTACATTTCTCTCTCTGATTCTGCTTTGCATATCTACCCGTATATTTGTGTGTATCTCTAACATGGTATCATGGACACATAGAAAGGTATTCAGGGAGACAAGGTAAAGGAATCTGACAGACTATAGAAAACAGAGTCATCAAGGGGTTGTAACAAAAATGATGAACTAACATTGGGCATTGTGAGGCAGGCAACCAAAAGAAAATATACTTTGTCTTTGGTGAATTAAATATTTATACATCCTAAGGTTCATTTCTTAGGAAAATATTAAAAATATTTTGCTGAATAAGAAATCCCCCCTGTCGTGGAGATAGAAGAAAGAAGAAGGACACAAAATTTCAATTAGAGGCTCACATAAGGCACATTGCATGCCACAAAGTAAGCCTGTAATAGGAACGGACATGCAGGTGTGTAGCAAAATGTCTAGGCCATATATCAAACTGACAGACATTATCCTTTTCAATGATTCGAAACAATCTTGTTTCTTTATTCCATTGAGACAATTTTTTTTAACATGTTTGAAAGTATGGTTACAAGGTGTGCATATTTTTTTATCATCTTTGTGGTATCTTGTTAATCCCAAAAGTACCCTCAATTTCTAGATGTTTTAGGGATTTTCCATTCGGTAATTTGCTTTGATTTTATTTCGGTCAATTGTGAGTCATTTTGAAATTATGTGACCTAGGTGTTCTAACTTATAACTCCTCTTTATCAAAAGTACTTTATAACATTTTAGCATAAAATTGGTTTTCTTCTTAAAAGGTTAATACTTGTTCAATGTGTTTGAACTTTGAGGTGGTCCTTCCATGTTTTGTTGCAAATGAGAATATCGTCAAAAAATACCAATACAAACTTTCTTAAACAAGGCTGAAAAAGTTTGTCCATGGTGGCTTGAAATGTTGTTGGAGCATTAAACAAACCGAATTGTATTACTTTAAACTCTGTATATCTCTAATGAGTTCTGAAATTTGTCTTTGCAATACTTTCCGATCATACGCTGATGTCAGAATACCCTAAACATAGGTCTAGCTTTGAAAATATATTTTTGTGTAGTTAGTTGAGCACTTCATCTATGAAAGGGATAAGGAATTTATTCTTTATTGTGATTTTGTTTAACCCTCGATAGTCAATACATAACCTAAAGGATCCATCTTTCTTTCGAACGAGTACCACCATTGTGGCTTAAGGACTTCTTCGTTCTGTGGTGACTCCACATCTCAGAATGTCTTGAATCAGCCATTCAATTTATGTTTTATGATGATGTGCATATCAATATGGCTTAACATCAACTGGAGACAAATCAGGTTTTACCTCAATCACATGTTTGATATCTCTTTCCGGTGGTAACTTCATGGATATATCCTTAAATACTTATTTTGTTTCTCAACAATTTCCTGTAATTTTGGCTTCTGTGAACCTCTTAGTTCAGCAGATAGAATTTCCCTCTGATAACAATGTGCCATATATGTGGGATCAGAGAAAGAGATTTGGAGGAGAAATACATACAAGGAGAAGCATCCATTTGGCATGCTTCTTAATGACATAGCCTGAGAAGTGAGAACCCAATGGATATTACAATAAAAGCCAAGTATCTCAAATGACGGGTGCAATTGCACTTGTTTATTCCCACTTGGATTTTTGATAGATGTGATATGAGAATGTAATAGCCCTCATTATCCACACTTTTAGGGAGACTAGTACAATCCAATTTTTAACAGGTGCTTTTTGAAGATTAAATCTTGGCTTCATCGTCTTAAAGTAAGAACAGCCTACACCTTTTAACAAATCTCTAGAATGCCTTTCTGCCCTTTAGCATTTGTTAAAGATCCTTCTCTCTCTACTAAATAAAGAGTAGTCTATGCTTCCTCGCTCAGCCTTCCCCTCCTCTGTGGGATGTGCTGTGTGGGTGCATCTGTGCAAAACAACAGTTGAAGAAGCCTAGCTTATGGCGTCTTGGAATTGCTTCTATATCAATGAAATCTCCTCTCCTCTCCTCTCTTATAACATCCAATTTTGGCAATCCCGGGTATCTCTCTTGAAGCAAATAAAGAAATCTAGTTTTCCAAAAAGATTGAAGAGTCCTTGCTATTATGATGCTACATTTTTCTTGATCATTACTGTAGACTAATTTTTATGATGTTCATCCTCTAGCAAAAGGGAAGATAGAAGGACCAATGGTCCTAGATGCAAAGCATTTCTCAAAATGCTTTCAAAACAAAGGAGCATCAGTTATCTTCATAAGACAAATGAAGCATTATAAGCAGTTTGTTGTGAAAATAAATGCAGTTCTCTCAAAGAAGGGCACAGTGCCATAGGCTAAAAGAAGGCCTAAACAGTACCTGTGGAACCCATTTTGGTGAAACAAAGCTGGTAGCCTCTACAACTTGCAGCCCAGAGGAAGCCAACCTTTTGATCAACTCAATCTTTACATCTGTTGGAACTGTATTCTTCTCATTCTGCAATCCATCTCTTGGTCCAACTTCAACTAACTTTACAAACTTGGGTGTACCTTTTAAAAGCTGCGTAATATCAATCAGAGTGTGTCAAAATGATAAATTATATTGATATCCCTGCCTAATGTTTATATACCTAAAAACTATTAAGATACACTTACAGCATTGATGCCTTGAATTAATGTACATGAGAATATAATATCCACATATGATTAAATACCAAAAAGTACCATTTCCAAGATGAATTTGTTTCATGGACTAATAGCCGCAAATATCTATAATCAAAACAACAATGCAAATATTTGGTAGGAGAAAGGTAGATTTAGAAAAGAAACTATCTTCCCAAATGTAATATATAAATATCAAATAAGACATTGCTTGCAACATAACAAGAAAAAGACTCGTTTCAGCAAGGAGCTTGAAAGCTACTGGTTGATTTGTGAAAAAGTTCAAACATCATTGGTCTTGCCTTTTGCACTCTAGAAACAATAGCCTTACCTTTCTCCTCTTGAAATATAGAAGCATACATACATGACAAAAATCAAGGTAAAAACTTCCAGCACCCAAGAAAATACTCGGAGAAAGTTCACACTAGCATTTTTTGCATCAGATGCCTTGGGAACTCTTGGAACAGGGCCCAAATTTTGACTGGCTTTCCATATACAAAATGTAACTCCAACTACCAAATGGGTGTTTACTTGTCAGTACTTATTAAGTTGAGCTTGAAGATGGATTGCTTGCTTTATTCAGAAATATTTTCAAATGTGACGGAAAAGATCAACTTATAGTGCAGCAGCTTAGCAAAAGGACCACTATAAGTTTCTATAAACAGCATTTCCCAAAAAAAGTGTAATTATGAAGTTCTCAAAAAAATTTACACAAAGACAATCAAACATGTTTGAGAGGATGTCTCTATGATAGACTATAAACTAGAAGGAAAGATCATGTGTTCAAAACATTTAGCCAAAAAGAAATTGGTATATAAGATTTACAAATAGTATGGACCGTTAACATGGAATTGAATGAATATGGATGCTATGTATCACCGCACTAGACAATATAGCTTTTAACCTATTCATCTTAGAAACTTTGCTAGATTAAGATAACTGATTCTGAAGATACCCACCTATATATATCCACAATGTTCACTACAAAGCTATTACAAAGAATTATTAGTGCATGGAAATTTTAAACACATCAGGAGTGTGTTATGATAAAATAAACTCGCTTTTGATAAAGTTTCAGAGGTTTGTAGAAAGGAATGATGCTTAGGAATTTTGCAGACGTGTCGATTTTGTAACATACCCAGCCTCCTCATTGACCATAGAGACAACGGAGCACTCAATTTTCATACCCGAATTTAGAATCGTGTTCAATTTCGTTTTTATTCAAATAAATTCAAATTAACAGGGAAATAAATGAACAATCATGGTCGCAGAAAACAGTTTATGCATTCATATAATGTACAAGCAACATAATCATGAGCACACGACATTCCAAGCAAATATTATGCATTTCAACATTTATAAACAGCAAATTAAATAACATGGAAACACAAAATTAAACCATTGTGTTTACCACCTAACCAACTAGGTGGGCAACCATGTAACATGCACATGTACCACATGTACTTTGAAGATGAGAAGGATGTAATTGAAAAAAAAAAATTCAAGCGAGGAAGTTTTTTTTCTTTCTCCTCCAATCTTTTCTCCATGAAATTTCCGCACCCTTGTGGGGGAATTTTGTAATGATATGTCAGCATGAGTGTCGTTTTTTGTAAAACTTGATTGCCTAGGACTTTATCATTAGGGAAGTCCTTTCATCGAGTGTTTTTTTCCTTTGGATAATTAAAATTCATTTTCAATGATCTTAATTATCTGAGTTTTTCACTCAAAAGTTCCCCCGAAGTGGTGAAAGACATTCTAATGATTGAGTCCATGGGGTGATTAAATTCTAGGAATGTTGTATATTACCATGCTAGACATTATCCGGAGTCTTGCGGAATTTCATTAAGTTTTGCCTAGGATTTTTTAAATTTTTGGTGATTAAAAAATGTCCCTCAACATAAAAAAATGTAATGTAAAGAGGGATAAGTGGCTCCTAATGCCCATAAATAGGGATATGGGTACTCAAAATTAATGGCATGAGACCCCCTACACCCTTAGGCCAAGTTTGAAGTAATCTGGACAAAGTTTTGCTAAGGTTTTGGACATGTTTTCCTAAGTCAGTCCAAAAAATCAAGAAAAATGGCATTCAATTAGAATGACAAAATTTTGTAAAGTGACTAAAGTCATTTAGGGAGGAGAAATTAAGTTTCCAAATGTTATATTATGTTCCTAAGGTGACAGTAGAGGTAAAAAGGGGCCCCCCATGCAAGTGTTTCTTAAGTTTGAAGTTTCCCTTTTTAAAACGTGTGCCCCCCTCTCCATGGGCCCTCCCCTCTCTCATTTGACAAGTAGCAAGCATGCACATGGGGTCTCCTCTCACTTTCTTCCTATTTAAAGAGGCTTCCCCTCCTCATTTGGGTTACAATCCCTCTTCTTTCTCAAGCTCTTTCTATTCTTGCTCTCTCTTGCTCTCATTTTGAAAACCATTTTGTACCTTTTAGCTATTGTGATCAATAAAGAAAATTCTTTGCGGGAGATTGGGTGTCTTGCTCATTGTGGATAGTGTGCTCTTATTTTTCATTGCTATCATATACCATTGGAGGCCAAAGAAGCAAATTGTTTTGCTTGGTGGGATCTATTGCATTTTTGTAGTAGATTTTATGAGTTGTTCTTCCTTGTATTTGAAAAGTTCATGCATTTCTCGGTTGAATAGTATGATTTTTCAAGGCATTTTTAGGAACTCACCTCTCTTGTCTATGAAGCAAAATCTTTCAAGTTGCAGGTTATTAAGAGTGGAGAGTGAGATTCTTTGGTTAAATGCCCCACTTCCTCAAATTGAAGAGCAAAGAGCACTCTTTCCTCACCCATTTTCTCATAAAATTTCTGCTTCTTATTTAATCTCTTTAAAGCACCATTAGATCTTGTTAAAGCATTTTTTTGTACAAGTTATTTGAAGTTATTCACTCTGTAAATTTTGTAAAATTTTGTACAAAATTCCATGCTTGTATGCAAGGTGTCCCAAAGTGATTTTGGGCATCTTTTACTGCTTTTATGCTTGCTGTTTTTGTAGGTTTTTAGCAGCACAAGGAGAAACTTTGTCAAAATTTGGGCAAAAAATTGTACAAAGGACTCCCAAAAGCCACCACTTCAAAACCCATAGCCCAAATGGGTCAAATCTCTTCTCTTTCTCTTATTTCCCCAAATTCTAAAGTGTTGAAATTTCATCATTTGTAACAAGTTCAAGAGAGTCTCTTCAACTTGATTTTTATTTTATTTTAAGACCATTCAAGTTTCTCTCCGTTTCGAGCCATCCCTTGCATGCAAAGGAGGTTGGGCTTGCCCATTCTTGCATTGCAAGCGAAGAGAGGCTAGATTTAAGTGCTTAGCTTAATTTCATTATTTCATCTACTTTCACTGCTTGCCCCATTTCTTCGCTCGGTAGAAAGTTGTGTGGTTAGGTTGAAATTTCAATTTCTAAAGCTTTGCCATCCATTCTTTGCAGCAAAGTTGGGTTCTCCCACCCTTGCAAGCAAAAGAGGAAGGGCTAAGTTAATTGGCTTTCTTTTTGCAAGTTTATTTTTTGCCCCACCCTTTCCATTCGGAAAGTGGATTGTAAGGCTAGTGTTAGTTTGTAATTTTGCTTCAAGTTATTCTTTTGTGCCCACACCTTGCAAGTGAATTGGCTTTGTCATCCTTGCAATATCATGTTGGCTAGTATAGTTAAATCTCTTTAAAGTTATTTTATTCTTTAGTTCAAAGCAAATAACCATTGCCCCAATCTTCGCCCTGTATTCACTCCCCTTGTCGGTTGGTCCGACCCTAGGTGACAAGAAAGAGAGAACATTTGACTTGGCTAGATTAATACGCATCCAACTTTTATCTTGATAAGAAATTGAGAAAAAAAAGGTTAACCTGTGGAGCTAGAGAGGTAGAGGCTGTTGGGAGACTCGTGTTGATTTTTCTGAGCAGCATCGAGAGCCATTCTCTTAGGAGAATGGGGACACCTGGTCCGGGACCACGGTGTCGACTCAACCTAGAGTTGAGTGATCATTCTGTTGAATGATGATATCTGGTCCTTGATAATGATATCGACCCAGCTCTGCACTGGGGGGACTCAACCTTGTGTTGAGTGACCATTCTGTTGAATGGTGACATCTGGTCCGAGACTACGATGTGAACCAGTCTAGCACTGGTAGACTCAGCCTAGTTCTGAGTAGCCATTCCTTTAAATGGAGGCACATGGTCAGTTACCAGGATTCAGCCTAGCGCTGAGAGCCATTCTCTTAGAGAATGTAGGCGCTCGGCTTATTACCAAGTATTTGACCTAGTGTAAAATTATGCAGCCTATGGCTGAGGCACCTGGTCTGTTACCAGGAAGACACTACAAGCCCTAGACTGGGTTTAGGCATGTGTGACACTCTGACCTTTGATCAGTGGGCTTTGTGATCTTCTCCAAGGCTTAGCTACCCTTGGTTAAGACACCTTAGTACCCGATCTTGGTGTCACACAGAGTGTGAGATAAAAGCATTAGTAATTCTCTTTGTTTATGATGATGTACTTTGAGTGGTGATGAAAGACCACGTTGATCACATGTGATGACCACAGGGGGCACTTGAAGAAGGCTAAGGCAAAAGTCAAAATTAGAAAAGAATAAAATATTATTATTTTGGTCTTTCTAATTTTGGTCCACTTACAGGTGACTCAAAGGATATAAAAGAAGATCAATCCATTTCATTATTACACACACTTGCTCTCACAGGTACAGCTACTCCATCAGAAGATCTTACAGGTTTTGGAAGAAGGAAGTTTTTATGATTATGCCCTAGCATGGATGACTCTAGCTAGGGCATCATCACTTACTGAAGTAGAACCCTAAGCTAGGGTTTCAACATCAAATTTGCATTAGCTGGTTTTTCCTTCTTCATCTCACGGGCAGCTTCAGTTCATTTCCCAGGCAGCCCTCTATCCACCACCGGGCAGCCTCCATTTCTCCACGGGCAACCCCCTTCCTCCACGGGCTGCCCTCCTCCTTCACGGGCAAGGGCTCAGCCCTCTCTTTCTCTCCCTCTGGTAGCATACCCGTGAGGGTTTGGCCTACAACCAACCCTCGGGCAGCCGCCGGGCTAGCCCTTGTAGGCTGTGCGCTATTGCAGACTGCTGCTAACAAACCCTGTAAGGCCTCGAGTTGTCAACAGACAGGCCCGAAGGTCCACGAGTAGCCCACAGGCTTACCCAGCAAGTCCCTTGCAAAAGGGAAGGGCACCGAGCAGCAAACAGGTACGGTCGAGCAGCAAACAAGTACGGTCAGGTAGCATAACAAGTACAAACGGGTAGCAGTATGGACAACCTGCAATTTTCTGGGCAGGAGAGAGAATTAGGGCCACAAGCCCTAATTTGTGAAAAAGGCCTATTTGGGCATTTTTCTATGAAATTGGAAAATTGATCTTCTGTATCTGTGGAATAACCCAGTTAGGGTTTGTGGATCTTTTTGAAGAATCTCAGTCATCTCAGTTAAGATATGAATTACTAATGCTTTTGGGGTTTTTGTCCTTTAAAGGTTTCCCCAGTGAAAAATCTTGTGTTCAATGTGTAGATGTGATTGTTGTTGTTTACTGCACTTATCATTTGTTTAAAGTTAGTCTACAAAAATTTTTAAGTATTCATGCTAATGCTAAAATTCAACATGGCATCAGAGCTTAGCATGTGAAGACACAGTAAAGGGAGATTGCTAGTCTCTTCCTAGACCTTGGAGTAAGTTTTGCAGACTTAACATTTGACTAAGTGGCAGAGATGGTCGTCAATATCTTCAAACCGGAAGAGAAGCTACAAGGTTCAGCTAACTACAACTCCTGGAAGGCTAGGTTAACAGCCATTCTAGAAGAAAATGACTCAGATGAAATTGTGTTTAATGTCAGTGAAGAGCCAACATCAAATGCTGGCAGACTTGCTTACAAGAAGAAGCAGGCTAAGGCTAGAAAGATCATTTATGATTCTGTAAAAGAAACGGTGATGCCCAACATCACAGCTCTAAAGACTGCCAAAGAATGCTTTGACACCTTGGCCAACTTATAGGAGAAGAAGGCTTCCAGTCAAAAGAGAGTCTTGAAGAAAAGGCTACGAACTTTGAAGTTGAACAAGCATGAAGGGGTTGGTTCTTTCTTCACAAAGATTGCACAGGTAAGAGATCAGCTTATTGATATTGGTATTGTTGTTGATGATGATGACCTTGTGCAAACTGTGGTTGATGGTCTCTTAAGCTCTTGGGAAACCTTCATGGCATCTGTTAGTGGACGAGAGAATCAGCCAACTTTCGAAAGACTTGTTATCACATATACATTTTTCAACCAGGCTTCCATGATGCAGCATGCAGACTTGTCTCTTTTTGTATTTCAGGCTACTTGTACATGGGGTATCAACATGGATCTCTACAGCCTCATTCCACTTCAGAGCCTTGTTCTTGATATTTTCCTTGCCAGGACTGAGACTCGGGAATCCATTGAGATGATTTTGGTGATGATCTAGTTCATTTCAGCAGAGCAGGAGATCAGGAGTTGGTACACACAGTCAGGGGCTTATCAGTTGGAGACAGGTATACATGGTGAGATTAGGTACATTTCTTTGGTTTAGTTTTGCTCTGTGATGTATCTCGAACACCTGTGCTTGTCATGTTAGGATGATTGCGGTGACCTATGCTTATATGTTTTGTATTGCTCTAACCTGTGCTATGAATGATCAAGGAATCCAATGTGAAGACTGTTGCCCATGACATGCTTAAACAAAATGTAACCCTTAGTGCTAGGTTGGATGCATTGCATTTGTACCCGTCAATCCAATTCATCCACTTTTGTTTTTACCCCATGACTAAGACTGATAGAGACTTGTGAGATTGAAGACCTTTTCCCCATTCCGACCACTGTGTGTGACAGACTCCATGTTGTTATGTGTCTCGGGCTATGAAGTATGTGTCTTGGCCAGTGTGGCTAGGTGCACAGGGTTGTCCTCCTTAAGTCCTCAAAACAAGTGCTCCACCATAACAGTGTTGTTAAACACTAAAGCATCGGAACGCATAAAAGCTACATCTAAAAGATGCAAAAGTATAGAATATTGAAAAAAGGTAGTCAGTGGCCAAGAGATTGAGCACCCATTCTTTGTATAATGTAAGGCTCAGTTTTCCCTCTATAGGGACACCAAGGAGAGGCAAACCCGTCGGGGCTATGGACTGCTCGCAGGCAGCGGGTAGCCTTAGTCATTTACTGGAGCCCAGAAGGCTTTCCAGGGCACCTGCTCTTCTAGGCTGGCTACTATCTTATAAAAATTGTGAAAGTCATTGAAAGGTTAATGGTCAAAGGATGAGCACTCACTCCCTGTATAGTGTTCGGCTCAATGGTCCCCATAGGGCCACAAGGTGAGACTTGTCTAGAAAGACTAGGTCTTTGTCAGTACTGGAGCCCAGAAGCCTTCCAGGGCACATGCCTTTGAAGGTTGACCTATATTTGCAAAGAGGTTGCCAAGGAAAACTTGCTAGAGTCTGAGGGAAGCATACCCAAGTACTTCACCCATCTGTGAGGAACCTCCATCCCCTATTGCTATCCGTCATACATATGTCATCTTGGTAGAGTTTATTAATTATCAGTGGGATAGATCACTGAGTCAAAGTCAGTCAAAGGCATTTCCCCTTTGCCTTAGCCTGGTTCTTTCATCATCACCCATCTATCGCACATTGATTACACTTTGTAAGTATGGCATGAGCAAGCAAATTTCTTGAAGACTCTAAGATCTGGCAGAAGCAAAGGTATATTTTATTATTATTATTGTTGTTGGTCACCGTGATTATGAATAACTGACTCAAGTTGGGTTTTGATATACACCATTGGAGCATGTCTTACCTTGGAATGTAGCAGGATCATATTGGCCTGTTATCTCACCTTGATTTTGGGAACTTTGACTTGGTTGACCCAGTTGACCGAGTCAATCACGTTTCCCAAGGCAGTGACTCAAAAATACAACATGGTCTACATTTGTTGGAAACATGCCCAGGATCAATACTGTAGTTTCAATTTTTAGAGTTTGGCCCTGGTTCTCAAGAAAAGTGATTATTATCACTTAATTATTGGCGAAATGATCTATATTTATTCCAGATGGCAGTATGTTTGGTTCTCCTAGAGTAGAGCAGTGTTCTAGGGCGTATGAGCAGTCACTTATGCCATTCTCCTATGTCTCCAAATCATACAAAACAGTCAATTTTCCCCAGTTCGCATCCTAGAGTGATTTATGATGAATTTATCAGTTTCCATGGATTGTACCAGCAGAAACTGAACTAGAAATTCACTAAGAAAATCGATTTGGCCTCCTGGGTCAAGGAAATGGCTTGGAATTTTGACAGATGATGTTTCTCGGCATCCCAGACAGTCCTCCAGCAATTTTCAGTCAACAGATGTCTGGATTATTTGTTTATGGCTCAGCCAGTGAGGAAAACCCCCCAAGGGGCGCCCCCTCTAATTGGCTATTGATGTATTTCGTTGTTATATCTTATATTATGAAGTTGTAAAGGGGCCTAGGGTGAATTAATCCCCTAGTGACCCCCTCCTATGATGTATCATGTCATATCTTATGTTATGTTGTGACTTTTCACTTCAGAGGGGCATCCTTGGGTAAAGTGCGCCCCCTCTTTGACTTAGTCACTTGATCCATGTATTAGTTGATGTATTTTGATCTCCACCGTTGATGATGTTATAATCTCAACCGTTGGATGATAAATTGAGTTAGGGTTTATGTCTCTCTCAAACTATTTAAGAGAGGTGACCCCCCCCCATTGTAATTCATGAGCTTTGGCACCAAAATTGGAATAAAGAGATTTTGTCTGGGACTACACTCGTCTACTTGCTTGATGAATGAATGAGTTAATGACTAGCACTGCTTTTCTTCTACACTAAGATATATCCGGCGTAGTTTTTGTATCTTTCTTTGTACCCATTTACTTGCAAGTTGAAGGAGGTGATTTTGAGAGAGGCGCATTGGTGGGGGTCTTGCCCTGTGCTGGATCTCGGCAATAAGTTATCAGGAAGTTGAACTTCTTTATGATTTCTTCTTCTTGTACTTCTTTTAGCTTACATTTCCTATTTATTTGCCATTCTGGTTTATTTTCCTTGGTCTGGCAAGCAAACAGGGGTGCTAAGGACACTGGCAGAAGAAGCACTTCATCAAAAGCTTGTCCGAAAATCTTATTTGATCTCAAGAAAGGCATTCTTCATCATCCAGGAGGTCATCAACAATGATTCATGTATTTTTCTCAGGTAAGTTCTCCGACTTTTGATTTTCATGCATTGCCCATCAATAATTTTCACTGAAAAACCCTTGTTTAGCATTAGGAAAAATCACCGGACCAATTTGCACTGGGAATCAACGAATTCGGCGATCATGGCACTTAGTGTCCTCCTCTTGAGCGCCCAACGATCTTTGGGATTGACTTGCGGAGCTAGAAGGGAACCTTGTGTTCTCTTGTTGAGCACCAAACAATCTCTCTCAAATCGAAAGAGATAAGTGTTTGGGGTAGACACATTAGCTAGGTTATGTGTTTCATGTTTCAAACATTAATCCCCTAGGCTAAAGTGAGACTTAAAACTAACCTAAAATTTACAAGACCACTTGCAAAACATTCCAATCACTTGTCATTTCGTATTTACTTTCAAAGCATTTCATTAAAGTTGTTTTATTTACAGCAAATTATTTTCATTTGTGGATGTTTTAAAGTTTGGAAGCGAAATTATTACAATTCTTTTGTCTATCTTGTATAATTTATTTTCATTAAGCAAGCATTGGCTTATTGACTCCATTTTAGCCCAATAAATAAGGCACTGGTATAGTCATTGTTTTCATTGTTTCATTCTTTAAAGCATATTTAGTTGAGTTTCAAGTTGGTTTAATAGTCATCATTTATTTGTTGCATATTGCATGGTTGCTTGTCATATAAATAATAATTTTAACTCCCAATTAAAACCTTTGAGAAGCTTAGAAAGTAGGGACTACCCCACTTGACCTTTTGGGAGTTGGGCCTAAACGGAGGAGTTAGGAATCGAAGTGACATTGGGTTCTAAACTCATAGTTGCCCCTAAAGAACATACCTAGCGGTTGAGAGACTTTTCATGGTTAAGTGTGAAGAACGTTCCTCCCAAACAGGCACTTGTCTTTTTAAGCAATTATTTTCCAACTGGATGCATGTGAAGAACGTTCCTCCCAGCCATAGGTACTGTCAAGCCAAAACTTACTTTGACAGGACACCCCCGAGCTGGGGCTATCAATCCACAAGGGCAAAGTTCTCCCTCAAACCCAATTGACTCAATTGAATTCTCATGCAACCCACTAATGTCTAAACCTATACCACAGGGAATCACTCCTCCCCCCTCTCCTTTGCTCCTGATTCGCGCTCCCAGAGGAAGCGATCAGGAATCACTCCCAGAATCGCTATTCCTGATCGCTTCCTCTTGGGAGCGTTTTTGGGAATTGCGCTTCCCTAACACTCCCTGGTTTTTTGGGAGTGCTTAGGGAGCGATGAGGAATCTTTGCACCCGAAGCGTTTCCCCATCGCTCCCTCAACGCTCCCTTTGTTTAAGGCGATTTTTTTTTCTTTTTTTGGTTTTTGTAACCAAGACATGGTTTTAGTTGGATTTTTGGGCAAGGTTAGGGTTCCTTATCTTTCATTTTCTATCCTTTTACTTAAATTTTTAACATTACCATTAATTGTTTCAGGATGTTTGAGAGTGGTTCCAACCTCATCGAACTTCATATGCAAAAAGTAGAATTTTAGATCCCATTCGAAATTCAGCAGACTTAATAGTTTTCAGGATTTCAGGATTGCAACATTTCCACTAGATTCTATCATGTATGAAGGTAAGGGATTGGAATTGAATCAAGCACATCAACCTCTCTATGTACCTTGATGTTGGTGGTGTTGATTCCTAATTGTTGAAGTTGATTGAACTCCTCTGTCATGACCTTGATAAAAATTTACCCTTCAATCAAGAAAATTCACTTATTAAGCATTGGAATGTTTTTCTACCTAAATGTTCCACTCCATGCCCTAGAATATGTTATTACTCCTTACACCAAAATATTATTCTCCATCTTGGTTGGCCCAACTTGCACCTGGGGGTCGAGTTAGGAGAAAACCACACATAGATCCAAAGGTGCAAAATGGGTATATGCTTGCATTAGACAAGTTGGTCCTTGATAGGAGGCGTATGCTCAAGTACGAAGTGAATTTTTGAGCAAATACATCAGTGAACATGGAGTCTTAGGTAACCTGCATACAACCAAAGATCTAGATGGGTTGAGTCCTATCGAATGGTGAAACATGTATTGCTCCTCTACCGCATATCTGCATAAATTGGTGGTGAGGGTGCTTTCATAGGTTGTTAACATTTCTTGTGTAGAGAGGTGTTGGAGCACCTACAACTTCATCCACAATGTGAACACTGAAGAGAAATGGTTTGAATGTAAATTGGGCAGAGGAGTGTGTTCAAGTACTAATTGAATTGAACAAATACATCTATGAACATGGAGTCTTTAGTAACCTACATGCGACCAAAGATGGAGATAAGTTGAGTCCTATCGAAATGGTGGAAAATTTATTGCTCCTCTACCACATATCGGCATAAATTGGCGATGAGAGTGCTTTCATAGGTTGTTAACACTTCTTCTACAGATAGGTGTTGGAGCACCTACAACTTCATCCAAAATGTGAAAAGAAACAATTTGAATGTAGATCGAGCAGAAAGCTTGGTTTATGTGCACTACAAATTGACGTTTTTGTCCCATTATTGTGATGCGTCCAAGAATGGTAGAACATATTCGGACAACAATCCAAAGGAGGTTGATTTAGAGGATGAAGCCATAGCATTAGAGCACTTGGACTCTAGAGGTTGAAATTTTGGGTGATCAAGATGGTGATCAAATTCATACAACGAAGATGCCACACCCCCAACCACTAGTAGGTTTTCAAATGTAGGACCTTTTCCTTTATCGTAGAACTCTTTGGTAATGAATATGATTGTCTGTTTCATTTCATGGTTGATGTTATCTCTTGGAGTTTGTTGATTGCAAATATTTTATGTTTAAACTTGAAGGTTAATGTTGTTAATGATTGATCATTTGATGACGACGTTATAACTTATAGCTCCAAGATGATTGATGTTATATGTGTACTAAATGTTTATATCTATGCTTTCATGTTTTATATAGCTAACTTGGCATTTTACATGTTTTTTTTAAATATATGCATCAAAGTATATTAAAATATGTATTATATAAAAAACGCTCCCAAAACATAATCTTTTCAAAATTTCACTTTTTGCTCCCGCTCCCCGCTCTCAACAGCATAGGTCTAAACCCCCTCCACAGTTGTCCCAATCCTCAATTCTCCTTCCCCATCAACTTGCACAACGCCAGGAACAAGCTCCCTTCTCTAAGTTACCAATCCCTTGGGCAGCCTCCAGTTCCCTTCTAACGTTCCAACACAAATCATACAGGAAGTCTCTGAATCTCTTGGACTTCAGGGCACAAATTGCAGGCCAGGTTTCTCTCTCGCCAGTCTACCCGGGTTAATGGCATGCAGAATTCGGGCATATCCATGGCACTCATTCACAGTTATAGTATCCGGCTATGGCTTCCAAAGGTGATAGCTAAGAGTCCAATTCGAAATGGTGGTAAAGTGATGAAGAACGGAACCCCTCTCTAGCTGGAAAATTCACTTTTATAAGCATAAAGCAGCTTGCCATGTGGCCACTCCACATGGAGCCACTTTTCCCACCTTAATCCCCTTCTTAAGTTAATGAAATAAAGCTTAATCAAAATATGGCTTTTAATCATAGTTTAATAGCTTGGTTTAATAATTAATTTGCTAAGGTTAGGGAGATAAACTAAGGCACACTCCCACTTTCCCACTCGTGGACTCATAGCCCCCCATCTCTTCTTCGTCCTTCTTCCCATGCAGCCATTTAGATATTTTTATATTAATATCAAAATGTACATTTTAGCATAGTCATGGTCATTCCGACCATTTGTTTCCATCCTTTATCATTTTCCATCAATATTTACAATTTTACATTGTGGGGCTAAACTGGGGTATTACAAACTTGATAGTGTTATATTGTCCAAGCAAAGTGAAAAGAGATGTTTCTGTAATTGTAAATGGTGAGTAGTGTTAGCCCCAAATTGGTTGCTTCATCATACTTTGTCTTGCAGTTTTAATTGTCTTATTATTATTAATATGAGATAATGCACTTTGTTTATGCAGTGAGTCATGAGTTAAGTAACGAGGAAGATGTCACTTTGAAGTCTTGGTTACAAAATCCTTACACGTTGTGTGAACAGTTGTGTTCCCCAACTGCGGTGTACATGGATCTCTATGTGTATAAAGGAGCCCCTGTCTTGATTTGAATTATCATCAGCAGTGGGGTATCCTCTTTGTATGCAGTGTGTCCTACCTCTATCTATCTCTGTTGATCATGTGTACATACATGTAAATAGGCTGCAAGTAGGAATAAGAGCTTAATGATAACTCCTGAGTTCTCTGAATGATGCTGAGATTGCTCTTTCCTTTCTCATTTATTTAAGTCATGACCACACATACTATTTCTTGATTAGCTGTCTCATTGTCATTAGAAACAAATAACTTGGGGTGGATTCACTCTCAACATTTGGCAGTGGCTTTGGGTCTGAAATTTGGCAAAGGAAAACTCCCACTTTGGTTGATGAGGACACTCTCAGTATCCGGTTCTGTGGTATTTGGAATTTGACAAGGGAGAATCTCAGTTCAAATGGTGATAGTGATTGCTGGTGAGGGAAGACCACGGTCTAGTTGGTGGGACCAGCCAGAATGGACAGAGTATGAAGACATGAAACACAAAAATATGTTTTGATGGCTACTGAACCTGAGTGAAGAGTGTGAGGACAAGACATCCAGTTAGCTCAGCCAAGACCAAGTCCACATGACTTCAAAGAGAAGAAGACATCAGACATGGTTCAAAACCACAGGAATCATTGAGGTGTCTGATGATGATCTTGTCAGTGTGCATTACTGCATTTTGATTTGTTATTTCCTTTCTTGAAATGATGATATCCGTATTCATATGCCGTGAAGAGAATATCAGCAGGAGATATCATGAAGTCCAGTGTTAAGATGTTCTGCATCAAAAGTAGTCGGTCAATTTAAGCCAGTTACCTTTTATTTCATGATAGATTCCATGGAAAAGATTCTTAATTATTTGTTTATTTATTTTGATGCCTGAATGTGAATTGTGGAATACTATTACTTTTAAGTTTCTATCTTATAAATTTATATAGCCATGTCCATGTTTACGAAGTGAAGACTTATATTCATCAACAAACAAAGAAAAGTTTAGATGTTCTTTGCATTACTAATTTTATTTTAGTTTTATAACTACTCTGAGAAACATGCCCCAAGGGGATGCATTTTATAGAGCATAGTTACTTATGCTTAGGTGACAAATCAAATAGCTGGCTATTCTGTCAGAATCCTCTGAAACTTGCACCTGGCCTCATCCTTTTAAAATTTATGCCATTCTGATGGGGCAAACCACATCAAGAATGGAACATGAGTGAGATGTTTAATACTCCAGCGACCTCACCAGAAAACCAATCTCCCATTTTAAGTATAGTAATTTTTCAATGAAGTGCATCAATATCAACCAATCAACAAAAAAGCTTTCGAACATTGGCTCCAGTACATGCAATGCATCTAAGGTGTCCAAAACTTCCTAATTCTTTTATTTTAAATGCTTCGTATATTACCTTGGACGAAATAAGTACAACAGAGTTCAAGATAGTTACATTAGACAACAGGAAACCAGGAAGTCCCGATCCACAAAAGCTCCGGAATTTTCTTTGGGGCAAGCAAGGAGGGGCAACAGAGATGCTTTTGGTGGCTTGGCATATTTGTACCCCGTGCTCAAGGGGGTTCCTAATCCTGATGTCCAAGCCCAGTAGGGACATGGGCGATATGGGCAATGGAAGGGGATGCTCCTTGGCAAGCCTTACTGTGTCGTCAAATTCAACAACCATATCTGACTGGAAGGATTAAGGCCCTTTTTAGCTCTGATATTATTATTAATGCAAAGGCCTTTGAGATCCCAGCTTCTGTTTGGCCTAAGAGGGTATAGGCAAGTTGGCAGACAGCTTCTGCGTTTCTCAATTGGCAGTTTGAGGGGCCCCGGGATGCTTCAGATCTAACCTCCCAACCAATCTAGACCTTCCAGTTCTCCAGGGGTCATCTTGGGCTCTCTCCAAGTTATGCCAGTAAAAGGTTGGCTCACTCAGTAATGGCACACATGGAGGACTGTGCCCAAAGCTTTCTGGTGTGTTCTCAAGAGACTTCGTCATATGATTGCAGAGAGTTGTTAATTTAAAATGCAGATGCAAGGAGAAGATTGGTTAAGTGGGAAGCTTATTTATCAGTGTTACAAATATCTCTGATATCTCCTGAAATTAAAGCAATGACATGTCAGATGGATCGAGTTTTTGTAGAGTTCTATGTCCATGGTGAAGCACAAATTTGGGAAAGAGACCATGGTCAGAGAAACTCTAAGAAAGTGAGCAGTAATGTTGAGACCAACAATGCAAGATAGGACAACGCAACTGGATTATTTTATTAAGGATAGTTTATGTTAAATGGAAAGCATGCATCCCCAAGGATTGATGCAATAAAATTTAATAAGAGAGTTGCACAATGGTGGCTTAGAGTTAGGTGTACATTTTGGACGTGACAAGACACAAAATTTGTTGGAGGATAAGTATTATTAACCAAGGAGAATTGCACAATGGTGGATTAGGACATATTGGACCTATAGATCAATCACTCTGACCATACCTGGCATTAGATTTCATCTTTGATTGTGCCAAAATAGACAACAGAGGGTCAAACACATACGAAGCTGAGAGTTTAGTTTCTTTTAAAGAGGCACACTAATTTGATGCAATAATTTAGAGCTCCAAAAACTTTCTTGAAGATCATTTCAAAAAGAGCAATGGCATTATGAAGTTTGCAAAATAAATTTGGCTTCCATGTTGAGGATGCAGCCAATTTTCCAACTATATAGTGGCACCCGGTAATTACCCAACGCATAAATGGTAATGGGACTTGCTTAATACAATGTTTGAGACAGTGTCCTCGTAAAACAGAGTTTTAAAAAGCAAATGCAATAATAATGTCATAATTGGAAACCAGACAGCAAGATTACATTGGCTGCTGTGAGGAAAATTTACTTCCTAAGATGCTGACACAGCACCAGTAAAATCAATTACCAGTGAGTCAATGCTCGTACAATTAGGGACTGGCTTCTCTCAAATCTTTCCAAAGATGGGCTTGGTTTTTTACCACAGAGATTCTTATAGAGGTGCACTTAGTGAACTGTTAGAAAGGTTTTAATATGTGAGTGGAGAACTCCCTGGGTTACCAGGACTTGTAGGACCAAATAGGGGACTCTAATCAGCTGTGCACATCCTCAAAGCCATGCTTAAATGTAGAGATGTAATAAGTGCAAGGCACACTTTTGAACCATGACTCTCACCAACTCAAAATCAAAACCCACAGATTGTCCTGACTCCCTTCCTCTTTGAGCACAGGCACATATGCTTGTTTTTTTTACTTTTTTGGGTGGGATATTCCCAGTACCCTTGTTGTTAATGTAATGTAATTTTATTTGTTCCATGATCTGCTCATTTGTTCTATGAAGTAATATATGCAGCATTTCAACAAAATAAACACAGATTGTGCATTGACATAAACTCTTCCTATAGCAAGCTCACACTTATAATATGCAATTGGTAAGGACTAACAAGTTTATTGATAATTAAAACAAACACACTGAGTACATAATGCTGCCAACTTGCCAGAAGTAGCAACAGGCCCTGTATTTTGTACAAGTTTCACGAGACTGTTCTTCCATCTTATAAGAAATCATTTTAGGAGACCATTTCTATGTTAAACCAGATTCCATGCGTTTTTCTGTCATGGCTTCCTCTGAAAATTGTCTGCTTGAGATTCTTTGAAAAATAACGGATATAATGGTTGCTAGATATAGCTGATCCCCAGGACAGGCTATAGTCTATTATCACATTTAGGGTGGTAAACTCCAATATCAAGTCTTCTCTGTCTGTTGGGGAATTAAGATAAAAATGAAGTAATATGCTTGATTAGTCAAATTGTAAACCATTAACTCCATCTCATAATGTGTTCTCATCTATTAAATTTGTTATCACCATAACATGAAAGTATAATGAAAAGAACTCTAATAGGTTTAGACCTAAAACCTAAACTAAAGGGAAATTTGTTGTTATAAAAACAAGTGACCACCAGTTCAATCTCCCGCTTCATTTTAGGTAAATCAAATTTCTCAATGTCTAGGAAATTGACTAATCAAAGATACAAATTAATCATCTGATTCAAATCTCAATTTTTTATTTCATAAAACACAAAAAATCATCAGATGAATTGTCACTCCCTCCAGTTTATCCAACAATTTTAAATGTAAATAATTGATATTAAAGATCTCTAAAATTTTCTGCTCCAAAACCATTTCTTTGTGTAGTAACTAAGCAAGCACATCAGCTAGTAGGCATGTATGTTATTTTCCAATTCATATGCCTAGATTATCAGGAACTCTAAATTAAGCAGAGTTGAACATAAAATAAAATAAACCAAGTAATATGATTTGCCTAAATGGATAAATGCCATAAATTTCCCACAAAAGACAGGACAGAGAGTACCTTTTGAGTAAGCTGTCTTATTTCTGTTTCTTCACGTAATGAACTATAATGGCGCTCTGGTGAAGTCCAAATTTCATGCTTGCCACTTGGCAACAATTGGTAACTTCTACGGCATGATAAGGACCTCATGCCAGATGAACCAATACCATTCCTGTCATGTACTTCTTTCCTCCATGACACTGACCCTACAACATACTCTTCGCTGCAATACATAACTAAGCATCAAGATCAACGTCCAAAACAGCCTATAATAGCAAGATCATAAAAACCAGTACAGCAAATGAAAACCCATAACTGTAATGAAAAATTGCTGACACTAGTAACTATTCCAGGACCAAGCTATTCATGTCATCACAAAAATGATACATATAATCAAAAGGTAGCTATAATAATATAATATACTTTATCGCTAGTCGGTCTACACCCCTAGGGGCTACATAAATTATTTAAGAGTTAATGAAAAAAACATATTTTAAAGACTCCGAACTATTAGAAACAAAATATACAATGTCTGCTCATGTATATACCAAGGGTGAATATATCAAAATGGCACCAAGTATATACATATCAGAAACTCACTCTAAATCAGAACTCTTCAACACTCTCCAAATGGTCAATGAGAGGTGCGAGGCAAATCAAGGGAGGGGTCTCTATATGTGATTTTAGGGTTTAGGGGGCAGGAAAGTCTAGTTTAGGATAAGTTTTTGTTTAAAATCACTTTTTTCCCACAAACAGCACCGCAGCCTGCAGGAGACCAAGTAGATACGGAATCGGCTGGTTTGAACCATTTTGGTATATAACTGGTCCACCAAGCTGATTTGAAGGCCAAGTCAATACCCTTAGGCATTAAACCAGTCATCTAGTAGGCAGGAGGTGGCCAGGTGCATCCAAAGAATATCTAAAAGGAGGGAGTCGATCCATCTGAATGCCCACGGAATACAAGAGAACTAAGACCACCATGAACCAACTTCGAGCACGTCCAAGAGGGCCATATGAGGCAATAGTCTCTGAAGAACAATAGACCAAGTACAGATACTGGTCCTGTCCTATTGCCATGTCAACAAAGCTCTTAAGGCTGTGCAAAAAAGGGACCAGACTAAACATCGTCTCAAGTTGGAAGGGTCGAGCACCAAACTCTACTAGGATGATGTGCTAAGGATCGGTTTGTTTGTACCTAATGATGCATCAGAAGAGAAAAGTCTATACTCTCTCGACTGAGGCCCAATTAGAACTATGTTACCGGATCCACCATCCCAGTGTGTAGGATCCGCAGATCCACGGATCCGATACGTATCCGGATCGGATCCGCCTCGGATCCACCATGGAAATGGATCCCCTACACAAGGAAACGTACCTTGGTCCCATGAAACGAATCCTATGAAAAATCAAAAACTTCCTGAAATTTTCAAATGGATCCTGTGAAAAATCAAACAATTCCTAAAATTTTTAAACGGATCCTGCAACTTCCAGTGCTTCTATGAGCCATTGATCCCCCCAAAAAATGTTTTTTAATGAAAAACTTTAAAACCCCTAAACACCTAATGGATAAAAGCGTAAACCCCATTCCTACTCAAAGTTTAATCTATCCTTATGTCAAGATATGCTCTTGAACTCTAATATATCAATATCGAAGTCTGCTCTCAATGTTTTATTTGATATATTTTTATGGTCAAGGTCTGTTGTCAAGGGCTGATCTATATTTATGTACTATGTTGTTACTCACTTCACCTACACTGTTATGTAGTCTTGCCATAGCGTTCAAGAAAACCACTTTATTCCCTGTTGATAGGGACATGTGGATGTGCTTCACAAAAACACTATTATGACCTGTTTCAAGTTCATGCTGAAATGGTTTTTAAAATTATCAATATCACAACTTATCAAATTATCAGTTATAACTTATGGTACATGAACTCTCTTTTTTGGCAATAACTTATAGTTCTACTCTTGTGTTTCCTAAACAATTTTGTTTCTTCATTCTATTTTTCTATTTATTATAAAAATATTTGTATATTTGTTTGTACTTGTTGTTTCCTCGTCGTATTCAGATCCTGGGTTTTAAAAAATCTAGCAAATCCGTATCCAGATCTGGATCCGAATCCGTATCCGTATCCTAGTAACTTAGAATTAGAATCCAGCAAACCAAGCCCCCAAATCTCAGATCCATAGAGAACAGTGTATCAGATAAGAGAGTCCACAAGGGCCATCTTGGACAAGATATCTTAAGAATGGTGTCGGAAGCATTGTCTCTCAAGGAGGGCTAAAGATTCATAGCCCTTGTTGAGTCGAGGCTAAAGGGAATGTCTCAAAAAAAAGCGGGGTCCCGAAAATTGCACCCCCAAGTATGTGTAGGAGCTAGTGATCTCAATCTCCTCCCCTCTAAAGAGGGAGTGAAGGTTTGATAAAGTCTTCTTCATCCCATTGAAGATCATAACCTTGGTTTTGCCCAGGTTGATAGTCAACTGTTGAAGGCCACAGAAAAGAGCTAAAGCATCCAACTATCTCTACAACCCCTCTAGAGATGAATCCAAGAGGACCACATCATCAACAAAAAGGAGAATAGATATCAGAACTTGGTGGAGGCATCCATCTCCATCTTGGATATACTCGTGAAGGAAGGCTTCTAACTCATCAATATAGATCCCAAACAAGGTGGGAGCAAGGGGCATCCCTGCTTGACCCCAATGTTACTTTGGAAGAATCTAATACCTCGTGAACTTTGCGAAGATGACCAAGGACCGACTCATAGGCGCATGATGGAAATCAGTAGGGTCTTGAAGATGCCAATGTCTCTAAGCCTCTGGAATAGGGCCTCACGAGGAATAGAATCAAAAGCTTTTCAAAAATATACAAAGCAACAATAGACTTTCAAAGAGCAATGTCGCACCTCCTCGATGATAGCCCGAAGGGTAAAGATGTGGTCAATGGTGTGATGTGTGAGTCTAAATCCTGCTTGTCCTCTAGCTCTAAGCTGCTTCCTCTCAATCTCTTCAAAAAACTTCATATTAATTATTGTATGTAGCATAAAGCTTCGAGAATCTGTGACCCACCATGATTGTCCAATAGTTGTTGGGATCTGACTTGGAACCCAGTTTGTGTATTGGGTTAATGGTGTGATGTGACCAAGACAATGGAAAACCTGTACGAAGTATGAACCACATGGTTAAAGAGATCGACCAAGTAATTAACTAGACCGGAAAGACTGTGCTTGAAGAATTCCACCTAGAAACCCTCCTCATTCGTTGCTTTACTAATGATCTTAATCCAAATAGCCTCTTTGATGTCTCGGTGTGAAAATAAGTAGCATGAAGGGGGTAGGGAGGTAACCTGAATATGGGGTTGCCTAAGGACATCGTAGAGGGTGGTGGTATGAAAATACATGGATCTTTAAGACAAGTTGGGAGGGAGGAGCAATGGGGAAAGATGGTACATAAGTTTTTGGGAGAGTGGATGAGGAGAGCACAAAAGCCCCGTCTCCTCTGAGAGATGAAGAGGCATTTCTTGCAGCAGAGGAGGCAACGGTACAAAGCTTTAAGGTTGGGGTATAAGGGGAAAGCATGGGTAAATGTATGCCGAAGCTATCAGTGAAGAGCCTTTCACTCCTTGTTGTACAATTGGCTCATAGGGCATGAACCAGGTTTTGGAGCGGCGTGAGTGGAGTAGGTGGTGTGAGGGTATGACTTTAAAGTTGCTTCCTAGATTGTAAATGAGAGCCAGGCATACTTGAAGAGGCAGAATCAAGTAGAGAGGATTGCAACTCAAGGGGAAGCATTTGATGAAGGTGGTGTTATCACATATATATTTTTCAGCCAGGCTTACATGATGCAGCATGCAGAGTTGTCTCTTTTTGTATTTCGAGCTACTTTTACATGGGGTACCAGCATGGATCTCTACAGCTTCATTCCACTTCAAAGCCCTGTCTTTATATTTTCCTTGCCAAGACTGAGACTCAAGAGTCCATTGAGATGATTTTGGTGATGATCTAGTTCATTTCAGCAGAGCAGCCAATCTGGAGTTGGTACACACAGCCAGGGGCTTATCAGTTGGAAACAGGTATACATGGTGAGATTAGGTATATTTCCTTGGTTTAGTTGTTGCTCTATGATGTATCTCAGATACCTATACTTGACATGTTAGGATGATCATGGTGACCTGTGTTATATGTTCTTTATTGCTCTAACCTGTGTTATGATTGATCAAGGAATCCAATGTGAAGACTGTTGCCCATGCCATGCTCAAACAAAATGTAACCCTTAGTGCTAGGTTGGTCCCATTACATTTATGTCCGTCCATCCAGTTCATCCACTTTTGTTTCTACCCTATGACTATGACTGATAGAGACTGGTGGGATTGAAGACCCCTTCCCCATTCTGACCACTGTGTGTGACAAACTCCATGTTGTTATGTGTCTCTGGCTATGAAGTATGTGTCTTCGCCAGTGTGGCTAGGTGCACAGGTTGACATCCTTAAGTCCTCGAAACAAGTGCTCCACCATAACAGTGTTGCTAAACACTAAAGCATCAGAACGCATAAAAGCTATATTTAAAGTATAAAATGTTGAAAAAGGTAGTCAAAGGCCAAGATATTGAGCACCCATTCCTTGTATAATGTAAGGCTCAGTTTGCCCTATACAGGGGCATCAGGGAGAGGCGAACCTGTCAGGGCTATGGACTGCTCGCGGGCAGCGGGTAGCCTTAGTCATTTACTGGAGCCCAGAAGGCTTTCCAGGGACCTGCTCTTGTAAGCTAGCTACTATCTTATGAAATTGTAAAATTCATTGAAAGGTTAATGGTCAAAGGATGAGCACTCACTCCTTGTATAATGTTCGGCTCAATGGTCCCCATAGGGCCACAGGGTGAGACTAGTCAAGAAAGTCTGTGTCTTTGTCAATACTGGAGCCCAAAAGGCTTCCAGGGCACCTTCCTTTGAAGGTTGACCTATATTTGCAATAAAGTTGCAAAGGAAAACTTGCTAGAGTCTGAGGGAAGCATACCCAAGTACTTCACCCATCTGTGAGACACCTCCATCCCCTATTGCTATCTGTCATACATGTGTCACCTTGGTAGAGTTTATTAGTTATCAGTCGGATAGATCACTGAGTCAAAGTCAGTCAAAGTCATACCCCTTTTCCTTAGCCTAGTTCTTCCATCATCACCCATCTATAGCACATTGATGACACTTTGTAGGTATGGCATGAGCAAGCACATTTCCAGAAGAATCTAAGATCTTTCAAAAGCAAAGATACATTTTATTATTATTATTATGTTTGGTCACTATGATTATGAATAACTGACTTAAGTTAGGCTCTAATATACACCATTGGAGCATGGCTTACCTAGGAATGTTGCAGGATCATACTGGTACAGTATCTCACCTTGATTTTGGGTACCTTGACCTGGTCAGACCAGTTGACCAAGTCAATCACATTTCCCAAGGCTGTGACTCAAAAATACAACATGGTCCAGATTTGTTCGAAACATGCCCAGGACCAATACTGCAGTTTCAGTTTAGAGAGTTTGGCCTCGGTTCTCCAGAAAAGTGATTATTATCACGTAATTATTGGCCAAATGACCTATTTTTATTCTAGATGGCAGTATGTTTGGTTCTCCTAGAGCAAAGCAGTGTTCCAAGGGGTATGAGTAGTCACTTATACCATTCTTCTATTGTTTCCAGATCATCCAGAGCAGTCAGTTTGCCCCAGTTTTCATCCTGGAGTGAGTTATGATGGATTTATCAATTACCAGGGATTGTACCAGCGGAAAATGAACTAGAAATTCACTGAAAAAATCGATTTGGCCTCCTGGGTCAAGAAAATGGTTTGGAACTTTGACAGATGATGTTTCTCAGCATTTGGACAGTCCTTCAGCAGCTTTCAATCAGCAGATGTCCAAATTATTTAGTTATGGCTCAGCCAATGAGAAAAAACCCCCCAAGGGACGTCCCCTCTAATTGGCTATTGATGTATTTCATGATTATATCTTATGATTTGAAGTTGTAAAGCGGCCTAGGGTGAATTAAGCCCCTAGGTGACCCCCCTCAATGTATTGATGTATCACATTTATGTTATATTTTGAGTTTGACTTAGGATAGGCGTCCTTGAGCAATGTGCGCCCCCTTTAGTTGACTCAGTCACTTGATCCATGTGATAAGTTATGTATTGTTGATCTCCACCGTTGATGATCTTTTAATCTCAATCGTTGGATGATAAAGTGAGTTAGGGTTTATGTCTCTCTCAAACTATTTAAGAGAGGTGACCCCCCCATTGTAATTCATGAGCTTTGGCACCGGAATATCAATAAAGAGATCTTTTGCTTGGGATTATTGATCTGTTTAGCTTGTGGATGTTCTGATTTGATGATTGACATTGCTTTTCTTCCATACTGAGCTTCATCCAGGATAGATCTTGCATTTTTCCTTTACCTATTTCATTTGCAGGAGAAGGAGGTGCGCTAGGAGGGAGAGGGAGATTTTGTGGGGCAACTCACCTTCGACTCGGCTCCGGGGTGTTTGGTTCAGGGAGTATTTTTGTCTTTATGACTTTTTGTTCCCTTTTCCTTTCTGTATTTTGCAGATCTCATTCGTTTGTCTAATCGGTTGATGTTTCTCTGATCTGGCAGGTTGAAGGGGGGCGCAAGGGTGACTGTTTGAGACATAGAAACACCAAGATCTGGACCGAAAAGGTTTATTTTGACAGGAGATCAGCATTCCTCATCATTTCTCAATCCATCTACAAATTCCAGGTACGTCTCCCAGGTGAGTTTCTCTTCTTTTATTTTCTGTACATGCATTGCTCATCATTCCATAAAGATTAAAACCCTCATTTTGTAGATCTATGAATTCTAGCTTGCAGCGAGCTACGAAATTAGAAACCCATTTTTTATTTAACGTAAAACCCCTAGATTTAAATTTTCGGCTTAATTGGACTCCATTTACCCATTCAAAGCACTGGCCAGTTACTAGGGAAAAACGCCCCTCTTGGGGAAAGTGGTCTTTTCACAAACCGCAAACTGGGTATTGTTGGTCTTTTCTCCAATCACCTAATCTTGCACCCAACAACCAATTCAAGTGTCCAATTTCAATTAATTTCACCTATTTTCCCTAGATCCCAATTTTCCTATGTAAGCCCTAGGGCAAATTTAGGGCTTTTCACCTGGATGCTCTGAATCTCTCGGTTTTCGTTTCAAACTCTAATTAATCATCTAACTAAGAGATTCAACCAAGTTTTCCTCACCAATCTGTTCAATATCCTTAATTTTAGTGTTTCTTCGTGTTAGGGACGCCCCCTGGGCTTAGTGTTTCATTGGGTCTAAAGTGTTGATATCTTGACTGGTGTGACATCCGAGTTTTTTCGAAAGTCCTAGATATCGTAGGTCATGAATTTAGATGCCTTTCCTCTGCCGTCCTGAATAGGATCACCTCAGGGGGCATCTACAAGATTCGTGAGAACAAGTGGGAAGAGAATGTGTCCCAATCCCCTTCGCCGAAAAGGATAGTAGTACGAGGTGGTCTTGAGGAAGGGGTGTGGCAAGAGGGGGGGTGTTAGCGAGGAGGGAGGAGGAGAGAAGAGCAAGGTTGGCTAGGAAAATGGGGGAAATCGAGAAGTGATGACTAAAATGGAATACGATTTGGCTAGAGAGGATATAGTTGACAACACTTGCACTTCTACCATGGGGACGACAAGTGAAAAGGCGAGAGTCTAAGAAACAAGGGAGCCCATTCCCAAATGAATACTCCGAGGTTCCTAATGACTACTCATTTCCTTGCCTGTTGTACCTCCATAACCAACTCTATGGAGCGTTTGAGCTCCAAAACCTGTGATCGAGTGAAAATAGCTTTCTCTTAGCACTGAGAGCTCGAAGTCGGTCCATGGTAGTCCTAAACCAAAGGATGACAAGCTAATTTTGTTAATGTCTAATAAATGACCATAAAAATAGGTCAATGGGACTGTGCAGTATCATGATAACAATACAAAGTGGGAGTGTAAAAGTAGCTCCTATAAAAAGCTAAAAGCATAACCGAAACCAAATCCTAGCTCCGTAAATGGTGAGTCAATCTCGAAGAAAAAATAGAAGGAGAGATATGAAGAGAGTTGATCGAAGAAAGGAAAATGTATAAAGGGAGTGGATCCAAGACCTGTGATGCAAAAATGGTGAAACTATCACTATCAGGGGCCACTAGAAACATTAGAAGCATTGGGAGTATCTCTACTACCATCCAAGGCCAACTAAAGGAAGCTAAAATGAGTACTGTATCTAAAGGAAAATATAGAAGAGGAACTACAATGGGTAGTGCATCACTATCTGGAGGGAGCTCGATGTTGCATCTTGGATGAAGTTGTTTGGCTGCCAGAAGGGGGCCAAGACTACCCCCCTCGTTGGAGTTGGGAAGAGGTAGAGGTGGATTGTTGTGTCCTAACTGAGTAGCCAAAATATATGTCACCGTCTATCTGTCTCTTGGTGCCCCTAGCGAAAGGAAGCACCGTAAAGAAGGAAGTGATACTCTGAGTGGAGCCTGGCCCTGACTGAGAATGTCGCTGGAGGGTTAAGGAGTAAATTCGAAGGGCGTCCTACAAGTTTTAGGCTAGACATCTTTGATAGGGGTATCTGAAAAATATGGTCAAAGTATGGAGCTCTATGAGAAGAAGATCCCTAAAAAGACAATGAAACCACCCACGAATCTTGTAGTAAATAGGACACCGAAAGATGAAGTACTCCTCGGTCTTAACCTCTCGAAGGTGACATACGTTGTAGATCCCATATGATCGATTGAGCTGGTGATCTGTCTCTACCCGGAGACAGTGAGAACCCACTCTAAATTGGCCTAAAGGGATACGAAGAACATGTGCCCAATGGCGGAATGTGTATGGGCGTCAAACAATGAGACCAACCCTTAAATCCAAGAAGTGTGTAGCGTAGAAGACCATCCTAGGACGTAACCCCCCAGGATGGTTGAACCAAGTAACCTACAGCAACTGTCTATAAATGTCATCTCTAATGATTTCGTTCAACTCTTGCTTGTTAGGAAAGAGGTAACTAAGGGCATCCAAGGAATACCCAAAAGGAGGAAGCAGATCCAATGCAATGCCTACAAGATGTTAAAAGATTTGCAACACCCGCAAACCAACACCTAGAGCGGCCTAAAGGATTGGTTGAGGCAATGGCCTCTGAAGAGAGATAGGGAAAGTATGGGTACCGATCACGTCCCTTCACCGTGTTGACGAAGCTCTGAAAACAGTGTAAGAGAGTGAAAACTTTGAACACAACCTCAAGCCGAAAAGGTCGAGCACTAAACTCTGCGAGTATGATGGGATGGGGTACTGTCTATTTGCATTTGATGATGCGACGGAGGAGGAGGATCTTCACTCTCTCTACTGAGGCCCAATCACAGTCGAGTAGGAATGGCCCCCACACCTTAGAGCCATAAAGGATTGTGGGTCGAATGAGAGTAACCATTAGAAACATCTTGAATGAGATGTACTGAAAATGGTGTATGGAAACATTATCTCTCTAGAAGGGCTAGGGATCCGTATCCTTTATTAACTTAAGGATGAAGAGCATGCTGCAAGTTGAAACGAGGTCCTATGAACTGAACCCCCAAATAGGTATAGGTGCTAGTAATATCGATCTCCTCCCCTCTGAAGAAAAAATAAACATCAATAAATAGCCTTTTTTATCCATTGAAGATCATAACCTTGGTTTTAGCCAAGTTGACCGTCAAATGACGATGATCACAAAAGAGGGCCAAGGCATCTAACTGTGTCTGCAAACCCTCAAGAGATGAGGCGAAGAGGGCCACATCATCAACAAAGAGAAAAATAGAGATCAAGACATGGTAAAGAAGGCATCTATCACAATCCTGAATGTGCTCCTGTAAGAAAGACTCTGGCTCATCAATGTAAATCCCAAATAGAGTGGGGGAGAGTAGACACCCCTGTTTAACCCCAATGGTGCTCCTGATGTAATCTGAAATTCCATGAGTCATGTGAAGACGACCAAGGATTGACTCATATAATCTCATAATGGCAATCAGAAGGGGTCCCAAAAATGCCAATGTCTAAGAGCCTCTAAAATAATGCCACTTGGGGGACAAAGTTGAACACCTTCACGAAGTCTACAAATTAATAGTAGACTTTCGAATAGCACTGACGAGCCTACTCAATGATGGCTTGGAGCGTAAGAATGTAATCAATGGTCTGGTATGATGGTCTGAAGCCCGCCTATCCTCTAGCTCTAAGCTGACTCCTCTCAAGCTCCCTAGAAAGTTGCATATGGAGAACTTAGCATATAGCTTGGAGAAAGTGTAGCCAACAATGATCATTCTGTAGTTATTGGGAATAGTATTAGGGAAAAATTTATGGATCGAGTGAATAATATGATGTGACCATGGTTCAGGGAAGCCAGTACAAAGTTACAAACCACATGGTTAAGCAAATCGGCCAAGTGACAATCAAGTGCTCGAAAGCCATGTTTGAAGAGTTCAACCTAAAACCCGTCCTCATCCACTGCTCTATTAGAACTCATGGCCCAAACAGCCTCCCAAACATCATGGTGGGTGAATAAGTAACAAGAGGGGGGGGGGAATAATTTGGATAAGGAGCTACCCTGAAATGTTATAGAGAGGTGTGGGAGAATATGGCTTTTGGATCGAGATCAGGTGGGGGAAGGTGGCACGCCATAAATGTTTGGAGGAATGAATGAGGAAAGTACTCAACTCTCATCGCCTACGAGAGATGAAGAGACGTTTCTTGTGGTGGAGGAGACGACAGTAGCAAATTTTGAGAGTTGTGTAGGAAGGGTGACCAGGTTGAAGGCATGTCGAAGTTGGGTGTGGAGGTGCTTGCAACTGTCATCATACCACTGGTTCATGGGGTAGGACCCAGGCTTTTGGGGGAAGGGGTGGATTGAGTAGAGTGGGGTAAGTTTGAAGGGTAGTGTCCTAGATGATAGAAGAAAGACAGGTGTACTTGGCAAAGGCAGACTCAAGGGAAGCAAATTGAGATACGAAAGGAAGCATCTGACGGAGGGTGGAAGTAAAGGTGTCGGGGTCTCCCTTAGCAAAGAAAATATTGGTCGGAAGGGGCATGATGGTGGGAGAGGGGGTCAAGGGTGGGGGGGTGCCAATCTGGAGCGAGAAGGAGAGGAGAGCATGATTAGCAAGAAGGATGGGGTTTACAGCGAAGTGATGAATGAAGGGGAGAAGGCCCTGGCTGGAAAGAACATAATCCACCACACTTTAACCAACAGTGTGAGGCTGACAAGTGAAAGAGCAAGAAGTAGAGAAGCAGGGGAGGTTGTTAAGGATCAGTAGCTCGTGCGATTCCCCAATTCCAATCGTATCCAAGCCAAGCTCTATCAAGGGGCCACATCATGAAGGCCAAGGGTATCCCGAAGGATCATGGTCCCAACCTCCATAGGGTTTGGAGATGGATACAACAAGGGGAGACCCCTCCACCTAAAGGTTCAGTTCCTTAGTCTATTTGGTACGCTCCTCAATGAGTTTAGCTTGCACAACTTCTTCAATTGCTACAAGAGGGGGAGGACAACTAACCTTCCCACCAACCACCTGTGCCCATGACTTGATGTGTGTTTTGGTTTCTTGTTTAAAGGTGGCATGTTGGGATCGGATCTTGTCCTATTTACTTTTAAGGTCAAGTATTCTGGCATGTAAGGTGTCATTTGGGGGGTGGAGGGTGTCTTGCACAGAGGGATAGATTCTTCACTTCCATCATGGAAATCTTGGTAGAGAAAGTATGCATCTTTGGATGAAGCTTGTTATTCTCAGTTTCAAGAGAATCCATCTATCGTAACAGATTTTTAACCTAGGATGTCCAAAACAAGAAGTCTAACTCTAAAGCAATATCATTGCGGCTGGAAATGGTTCCCAAATTACAATTTTTGAGGTACTCCAATGGTTCTCTATTACAAAATTCATTGGGCTCTATAGGTATAGGGACCGCATCATTCAACTTTATATCTGTATTGGCATCAGGTTTGAACAAATTTTCTACAAATTTGTCTGCATGTTCAAGCATTGTGTCCATTGCCCCGATCTCTTTTGCATTGTTGATAGATCCACTACTCTCCCCTAAGTTTATCCCATCACTCTATAGAAATTCACAAGTTTCACCTTGTAAATTTGAGTCCGAGTTGCTCACAACTCCGCTTCCAATTTCACCAAAAAAAACCCATAATTTTCTTTTGACCTTGCCCCAACAACACTAACCCTATCCTCCTTTAACTTATCATTAAGTTCACAAGCCCAATGACTCACAAGAATCCTCGAAAACCCTCAATCCTGAATCCACAACAAAATTTTCGTTAATCACGCTAGCATCCACTTGTATATTCTGCATATGCAAGCGACAGCTGCCAATTCGAACCAAGTTGTTTCGTCTTCGCAATTAATTCAGGGATAAACTCTCTAGTGGAGAATATCTCAAATTTAGAGCCAAAAGAAGAAGAATTAACCATGAAAAATGATCTCCGTAAATGAACTGGAACGACAAAGCTTTAGCATTCACAAATCAAGGCAGAGATCACCTAGTCCATTAACCAACTTTAAGAGAATAGGCACCAATAGAGAATTACTTCAACCTTGTCTAGACTCTAAACTAGTGGTGGGACATAGCACCAATCATGAGGGCACGACACATGTCGTGGGTCATGGGATACACTAGTAGAGAAGCAATGAGATTTGGAGAGGGTCGCGAAATACACTAATCGCAGAGCACGAAACCAGTTGCGAGGCAACTTCTATGATTGCAATATGGTATTATATGAGTCTAGAGAAGTGATAGTTGTTGTGATGCTATTGGAGGATCATGGAAGAATAATTATTTAATCTTGAAAACAAGGATAATGAATGTGAAAGGAATACGTTGGGGTTCCTTGGCTTTTATGATACAAATGAGAAATAAAGGTTAAGAGATGCAGGTGTTGATCTAAGCAGTGGCCAATGGGTGTGATGCTTATGAGATAAGATAATTTTTCATTATTGTCTGACAAGTGATCACTAATGTAGATCAAAGGGACTGTTGGTTACAATCAGTGTTACAAAAACCGGACCGGAACCGATAAAACTAGTTGGTCCGACCGGTTTCGGGGCCTCACCAAGTCAAACCGCTGTCTTAAATCGGAAATGACCGGTTTCATAGAACCAGCTGGTTTTGACTGGTTTTATCGGTTTCGGTCCGGTTTTGACCAATCTTATCGGTTTTGCTTCCAATTTTGACCAGTTATGTTTCCATTTTGACCAGTTCCATACATAACTGTACAACAACACTTATGAGGGTATTTTTTAAATTTTTTTTTAAATAAAAAATGTTGGTTGATTGGGGAAGGTTCTAGTGAAATATGCTCAGTATGGCACATAGCAAGAGCCCTTTTTGCAAATGTGTATAATGGTTTGGATTCAAATGGTTGCACATGAATATATATATATATATTCAAAATTTAAGTAATTTTTGTATTTTTGGTGGGCCGATTTCGTGATCCAGTTTTTTTCCTGATTCTGGTTTTCAGGGTCAGTCGGTTCGACCACCGTGTCGGTTTTTGTAACCTTGGTTACAATGATGTCAATACAATGTGGGATTTCTAGGGTTCCTTGGCTTTTCGGATACAAATGAAGAATAATGGTTAAGAGATGCAGGTGTTGATCTAAGCAGTGGCCAATGGGTGTGATGCTTATGAGATAAGATAAGATAATTTTTATTATTGTCTGACAAGTGACCACTAATGTAGATCAAAGGGACTGTTGGTTACAATGATGTCAATACAAAGTGGGATTGCTAAAGCAACTCCTATAAGAAATAGTATGCAAAAAGCAAAATTGGACTAAACCATTCAAAAACAATCTCTAGGCTCCAGGACGGGAGGCCCCTTGGGAAGAACGATGAACAATATAGGTAGATGCAGCATATGTCTTACAATCTACTGAATCTATCTCTCCTAGCATCCAAGACCAAATGGAAGAAGCTCGGGATAGAGGGTTGAATACAAGGAATTCCTAGAGGGGAGTTGGACGACATATTGTGTTGCTGACTGGAGGAGGAGGCTCGTTGTTGGAATTTAGACGATCTTTGTTGACTATTAATGTGAGATCTGGACTAGTAATGCTACTAAGGTCTCTATGAAGTATGGGTGGTACTTTGAGGCTGTACTGATCTAGGGTCAAGGCCCAGGCCACTATCCATCTATCTCTTGGTGCCCTAAATAAAGAAGAGCACCGTGAAAACAGAAGTGAAACGTTGAGTGAAGAATAGTCTTGGAGGCGGCTGGATGGACTAAGAGCGAAACTGAAAGGCCTCTTATACGAAAAGGGACAAACAACTTTGTTCTAGAAATATGAAGAAACCGGAAAGAGTCTAGGACTCTCTGAATAAGTAATGGAACCTCCCTATGATCTTGTAATAGATGGTGAAGCAGAAAATGAAGTGCTCCTCAGACTCGATCCTTTGGAGGTGGTAGAGCTGGCAAATCTTGTCCGATTGGTCAATCTGGTGATTAGCCTCTACCTGTAGCCTATGAGAGCCTACTTTGAATTAGCCTAGAGGGATACGAAGAGCATGCATCCAATGGCGGAGGGTGTATTGCGGTCAAACAATGAGTCTGTCTCTCAGTCCAAGAAGTGCTCAACATAGAAGGCCATCTTTGGGCATAACCCACCCCGAGGGTTAACCCAAGTGGTTTTAATAAACTACCCATAAATGTCATCCCTGATGATCTGGTTCAACTCATGTCTGGTGGGAAGAAGGTGGCCAAGAGCATCCAGTGAATATCTCAATGAGGGGATCTAGTCCATCTAAATACCTACAGACTCCAAAAGAGTCTAGACCTCCGCGAACCAACACCGAACCCAACCTTGGGGACTAGAAGACGCATGGTATCTAAGGAACAATAAGCCAAGAATGGATACATGTCTCGCCCCATCCCCAAGTTGGCGAAGCTCCAGACCCGATGCAAAAAAGGAAACTAAATTGTACACCGTCTCAAGCTGTAAGGGCTAGGTGCCAAACTCCGCCAAGATGATGTGCTAAGAGATTGCATGCTTGCATCTAATGATGCGCATAAGGACAAAGGTATGGACCCTCTCGACAAACGCCCAATTAGACTCCAGCAAACAAGGCCCCCAAACCTCTGAACCATAGAGCACAGTGGGTCGGATAAAGAGTTCCATTAAGGACATATTGAACGAGATGTCCTAAAAATGGTATCAAAAGCATCGTCTCTTGAGAAAGGCTAAGGATCCGTAGTCCTTGTTCACCCAAGAATGGAGGGCTATTGCAAACTGAAACAAGGTCCTAAGAACAGCACACCCAAGTACGTATAAGAGCTGACTATCTCAATCTCTTCCCCTCTAAAGAGGCAATGCGCGTTCGAGAGGGTTTTCTTCATCCAATTGAAGATCATAACCTTGGTTTTACCCAGGTTGATCCTCAATTATCGAGGATCACTAAAAAGAGCAACGACATCCAACTGTCTCTGCAACCCTACTGGGAATGAGGCTAGGAGAACCACATCATCCGCAAAGAGTAGAATAGATATCAAAACCTGGTGGAGGAGACATTCGTCACGGTCTTGGTTATGATAGTGGAGAAAATCCTCCAACTCATCAATATAGATCCCAAATAATGTGGGGGATAGAGGGAAACCCTGTTTAACCCCCCAATGGTACTCCAGATAAAATATGATACACCGTGAGTTGTGAGAAGATGACCAAGGACCAGCTCATATAGGCACATAATGGTTGCCAAAAGGGTCTCGGATATGCCAATGTCTCCAATCCTCTGAAATAGGAGCTCCAAAGGGGCAATCAAAAACTTTATGAAAATCTACAAAGCAACATTATACTTTCAAAGAGCGATGCCATGCCTCCTCAATAATAGCTCTAAGGGTGAAAATTTTATCAATGGTCCAATGAGCGGGCTTGAATCCTAACTACCCTTTAGCTCTAAGGTATCTCCTGAAGATCTCCAGAAAGTTTCATATAGAGGACCATCGTGTAGAGCTTCGAGAACATGTGGCCTACCATGATCATTCTATAGTTGTTGGGATCTGTGTTGGGACCCGATTTGTGTATTAGGTGAATGATGTGATGTGACCATGTTAACGAAAAACCTAAACAAACCACGTGGTTGAAGAGATTAGCCAAGTAGTTTTCCAGAGTGGGGAGGTTGTGCTTGAAGAACTCTGCTTGGAAACCTTCCTCATCCGTAGCTTTACAAGTTTTCAATGCCCAAACTACCTCTCAGATATCTCAGGATTAGAATAAGTAGCATGAAGAGGGCAAGGAGGTAACCTAAATCAAGGGTTGCCAGGGGGCATCATAGAGAGTGGAGATACAAACGAACATGGTTGCAGGATTAAGATCGAATGAAAGGGGGTAGTAGCATGGGAAAACGATGTGCCAAAAGTGTTTCGAAGATAGTCTAAGGGAAGCACACAATTCACATCTCTATTGTGAAATGAGGATGCATTTCTTGTGGCGGAGGTGGCGACGGTAAGAGGCTTTAAAACCAGGGTAGGAGGGGAGATCATGAGAGAAGTCATACCAAAGCTAGCGATGGAATGCTTTACAATCTGAGTCATACCAACTGTTCATGGGACAAGATCTGGTTTTGGGAAAGAGGACCGTGTAACAGAGTGATAGGACTTTAGGGAGGCATCCCAAATGGTGGATGAAAGACGAGCATACTTGGTGAAGGCAGAATCGAGGAAAGAGAACTAAGATTTGAAAGGGAGCATCTGGCGGAGGCAGAATGAAAAGGTATCGAGGTCTCCTTCGTCAAAAAGGAAAATTGTCCAAGGTGGGCCCAAGGGGGTGGGTACATTTCAAAGGGAGAAGGAGAGAAGGGAATGATCGACTAAGGGGGCAGGGGCTACCAAAAGATGGTGACTGTGGGGAAGCAATATCCTAGCTAAACATGATCCTGGAGAGTATTTGTTTGCGCATTAGAGGATGATGCACTAGATTGGTTTGATGGTTTTGGTTGCAAAGAAGCTTTTTCTATTGCAAATTTCTTCAAGAAGTTTCTCTATCATTAGCATGATGAAGAAAAGGGCAAGATTGGGAAGGTTATTGAGGATTTGATCGCCCTCCTTCCTAATAGAGCAAATCTTGATTCAAAACAAAAAGTTAATAAGTATGCCCTTGAAGAAGCAAATGAAAAAGTACATGAATTCTATGAACAAGATCAATAAGCCTCTTTTGAAGATCTTGATGAAGACCCTCTTCATGTTCCCATTGAAGCATAGGTTAAAAACTTATTTGGTGAGAAGTTACATGAACCTATATTTTCTCCTCATGAAGATGAGGGTATGGTAAACTCTAATCTCTCTCAAATTTCTGAACTTAAAATGAGTTGCATTTCGATGATGGCGAGAGTGAAAAAGTTGAAGAATTTGAGAAAAATTTTGCTTCTATGTTTGAGGATGATAAGGGCAACCAAGAGCACGGCATATTTGATGTGCATGTTATCATATCAACCATAGTAGGGATGATGATTCATGGAGATATTGTAGTTACCCTGTCTATGATACATCAAGTATAAGATCTCAAGGAATAAATGTCGGTTTTGAAGTTTTTGGACAGCCATCTATAGTAGAAGCAGCTGCAGAAGCAATTTATGATCATTTCTGGCCATCTATGCTAACTAACATTGCAAAGTTTGAGCATCTTGAAGAGGAATTTTGTACAAATTTGCTACAGCCATGTACTTCCTCTTCTAGGTCTTATTTAGAGCAGCTTTCTTTGGGTCATTTCCAGCCATGTCCCTAATCATTGGTTGTTGATTTTTTAGAGCATTTAGAGCAGATTTGTGAGAGTTCACATTTAGAAAGATTCCATCCCTATAACCCTCATAATTTTTATGATTATCTAGGTGAATATTCAGCTATTGATGATATTTTTGAGGATGGAAATTACATGGGACAGCCACATGATTCTTGCAGATTTATTAAGCCCCCTTCACTTTCTTTTGATGCTCATATGCTTTATTTTGAACAGTCTAAGTCCTATTTGTTTGAGGGTAGTCATGATGCTAGTATAAATTTTGATGGGCTTCCCCATGATAGAGATGCTTATATAAGGTAAGACCTATCCAATATTGGATAGAGGCAACTTATGGAGATTCTTGCCTTGCTTGGCAAGATTTTGATCATGTCACACATGCTACTAACTTCTCATGTATTTTCAGCCATACTATTTTAGAGGTTCCACCATATATTTATACATGTATCAATGGCACCTTGCTTTGAATCATGACCGAACACAAGGGAAAGACCGATGGCATTGATGAGATGTTAAGGTGGCTACATTTAATTTATGATTTCACCTAGCATTTGTTTTCTCTTGTATTTAGAGTAGGAAGAATAAGCTTAAAAACATTAGGAGGAATAAAGCTCATATGTAAGAATTAATTTTGTTGGCATATGCCTTGTCACCTGAAAGCCATTTGTAATCCCTAAGTATGTAATAAGCATGCGAGGTTTGATGTGTGAATTGAGCCATCTCACCACAGTTTCTCTTTCTTTCTTCTTCTCAAGCATGTACAACCAAGAGATTCTGAGGTTCTCGTGCACTCCCAAGATGAGCACATGTCCCACAGTTGGAGTGAATTTTTTACCCCTCATATTATACGAGGGTAATCCAGTAGATGATTGTGATGACTTCATTTAGATTCTAGATCTGGACACAACATAATCAATTACACAAGGCCTAAAGTCCCTTAGAGAAAACTTATCGTGATGTATTATTGTATAATATAGATGGATGAATGTATTTACTATGTGGAATGTGTTGAAATATATAGCTTTGGAAGCTATTTTTTAAATTATAAATTCTATGTACATAAAAAGTTTTTGATGTCAGATGTTAACTTTATAAACAAGTGTCAAAAGATCATGCCAAGTTTCAAAAGGCCATCCCAAGTGTCAAAATCATGTCACATGTCAACCTTAGAGAAGGCTGCTTAGGGCAGTCCTAGGGGGCTGCTTAGGGCGGTCCTAGGGGGCAGCTTAGGGCAGCCAAGCCCAAGTATAAAAGGAGGCTGCCTCTCACCATTTGGATACACAATTTTGGAAAAGTTTTCTGCTGATATAAGGCTGAGTTATACCTTGTATCCTATTGTTATGTGACTAATACTCCTACTGTTCTACTGCTGTAACAGAGGTGCTGGAACACGAGTGTTGAAACAGAGGTACTGTAACAGCAGTGCTGAAACAGAGGTAATAAGGTTGCTACAGTAATTATTATAAGTCTGCTACATAAGAAGTTATGACAGCCAATTTTGAGGTAATTATCAGGTTGTTATTGTAAGTATGATATCAGTTGTTAATTAAGTTTGTAAGTGCTGAAAGAGAGTTATTGTTTCAGCACCCTAAGATCAAGGTTGTTAGTTAAGAAGTCTTGTATTGGTATTGTACTTTGTTGAAGAATATCAAGAGAAGTTTTGGCTGGGTTTTCTACACCAAGAGGGTTTCCCAGGGTAATACGGTTTTGTCTTTCTGATTGTCTTACCTTCAGTGATCCTTGTTTAGGTAGAGAAGTATGCTTATATCTGATATATGCTGCAAAATTTTAAAATAATTCCTACATACATCTAGTTTTTCAACATAATGCCCCCTCCTTAAAAAATGGTGGGCGCACTCCATTTAGACCCATAAAACCCTCAAACTATGTCAGGCGCACTCCCCTAGGATTCAGGAACATAATCCCTAATTTATTGATTCTGGAGCCAAGATCCCCTGATTTTTTTTATTTATGTCTAGAATTCCTTGAATTATGGTGAGCACACCTCCTGAAGACATAATCCCTTGATTTTGGAAGCCAAATGATCTAGATGGAGATCAGTGGCCACCCACCTATTCCACTAGCTCAAAACAATTTTCCATTTTGGCAGTTTCCTAGTTATTTTTCTACGATTTTTCGGGTCCTAAACTTTCGGGGCCATTTTGAGGCCCTAAACGACATTTTTTGGTGATTCGAGGGGGAAAATGGTTGCCAACGACAAGCATTTGGCCTCAATTGAAATATGTAAAGCTCTGATAGACCTTTCCAATGAGCTATCGAGCACCCAAATCAAAGATTGTATGCAAAAGTTATGACCCCAGGAAGTTGACTGTTCAACTAACCACCTTGGGGCCGCAAACTTTATGACGGTTCATCTTCAAGGGTTATGTTTTGGATGTTTAGGGATCTCACCCTCATGCTTATTATAAATAGGCCCATTTGGCCTCATTTTGTATTCATCTTGGCACGAATGAGCGTAGCAACTACATCTCTTCTCAGAGACAGCTACTACCATTCTAGTTGTTGTATTTACAGTCTGTTTTATTTCCGTCATTTAATAGAATATGTGTTTACTGTGTCTCTATTTTCATTGCAATATGTCTTTGTTTATGATTCTATATTTATTCTTTCATTTCGTTCACACATAAATCTGGATCACCAAAATCCCTGATTTTTGGATATTGTTGGGGGATTCCTCAATCTATCGGGGTGCATTCCCTTGGAGACACAACCCCTTGATTGAGGGATGATTTGTATCTCGGTGTGGCCTATTATACGGTGGGAACACCTCTAGTTCTCTTCAGTTCTAACAAGTGGACTGGCGCCCAAGAGCTCACACACTGGTCTATCCTCTCCTAGATGTGGCGCACTCTCTCGTGCATGATTTCAACACTTGGATAGGCACCCCTCTTGCTTCATGAGGCTATATAAGGAGAAGGTGTCTTCATTGTACAACGTAGTTGGATTTTGGAGTTTCCTCTTCTTGGAGCCTAATTGATATATCTGAGAATTGACATATAATCTACAAGATTAACTACACATACACTTATTTGTCTTAGTTAGATATGTTGGACTATTAGTTTCAATACCTCTTGAAAACTTGAATCCCTACCGATTGAAGGATCATCATTCACCCAACCTATTTGAAAGGGTAAGCAAGCTGGCCAAGAGGACTATAATGGGCACCTACTTAGGGTGGGCCCAGATGCTTCTGATGTTGTTACAAAGACAGCTTATAGCCTACTTGAGATAGGGGTGGGATTCTTCCTTGCACCCTTGTATCCCTCACATTCAAGGAGAGAGGATCAAGTTGTATGACTCTTCATGTGGACTTGACACTCTCTCAAAGGCTTGAAACTTAGGGTGATCATTCTCACCTCTTCCCGGTCATTAATTCAATTTGATAGATAGTAGAAACTCGTTGATTGCCTCACTCTTGGAGCTTTTGTCACATGTATCTTAGGTACTCTCTTGTTGATATATGGCATTTAGTCTTGTTTGGAACTTTCAAAGCTTGCTAGCTCTTTTACAATAAAATTTCTATGTTTTGGATTGGAGGCCATAGAAGGGTATTAATACCACATTGGAAGGAGAAGGGTTTATGTTAATCTCTATTCTATTTTCCTTTGTATATATGCACATATGGGTATTGATTGTTGCATTCATTGTGGATTTGAAGGGTGTAATATTGATCTTTTGTGTGTATGGTACACCTCCAAAGCCAGAAAGGAAGTGGATACTTTATTCAATCGCTTCCCTTGTAAAACCTAGTACTTTGTTACACCTCAAATTGCACGATGTTTACTCAAGGCGCAAAGATGTTGATGATACACAAGAGTTTCAAATGTATGGATTCCCTAAGCAAATTTTTTGTAATTGTATCATCATTATATTAGTTGTCCATGGACATATTGTAAAAATCTTGTAAGTGAGATAACTTTTGTATGTAAAGGGTTGGTTATAATGAATACATAACTCGACTATGACAGTTGTACTAAGAAAAGGAACTCTTGAGTGTGTTTTCTACTGAGGAATATTTAGATCTTTGCAATCGTAAATCTTTCGACTTTTTTCCCCTCATAAAATCCTCCAAAAGCGAGAGCACATTCTAGTCCCTCTACCATACATTGTTGAACACCTAAGCCCTAGAGTCAATGCAATGTATCACACCTCATGTATTTGGTGACCAGGGACACTAATGTAAAGTCAATCAAGGTCTAGAGTCTTAGGATTCCCTTTTTCACATGGTTAAATGATTATTAAGGTGTGTTGGTGGTTAAAAGTTAAAACACAAGTTGGATGGTTAGAGGTGCCTTTCCCTGGCTCAAACTTTAGGTGTTATGTTCTATTTCTCAATTACCTTTTAAAACCCAATCACACTTTCTCATGTTAGACTCTCGCCATATTTTTATGCAATCTAACATATATCCATCAATGCCACCTTGGACGCCTCATACCCTAGCTTTAAGAGCAAATATCTTTTGCCTACTTGCCCATAATTGTGTTATCTCAATGCCATTAGATGTAAATTGGTTGTGGGATTTCCGAAAAGTGGTTATAATAGAAAATCCAATAAATATTGAGGGAGTCTTTTCATTTGTGAATTAGTAAGAAGTCTTTTCTCAAGCTTCTTGCTTTACATTTTAAATCTATTGGAAGCATTTTCCTTTGATTCTAGCATTTACAATTGTATATTACTGAAGTAGATTCATTGGTTAGACTTGAGCACATATTATTATTGTTATATATCTCATGTGTTTAAGCTTCTTTCACTAAATGCATGTTATCTCATTGCTTATATTTTACATTGTGCTTAGTCTAGACAACACTAATTGATAGATAATCCATCTAAACTTTAAATCATCAATTCGTTAGGAACACCCCCTTGGGATTTGGATTAAAGAGTTGAGCCTAAAGTGAGAGGTTGTGAACATTGAGGTGACAATGACACCCAACCTTTGTTGTCATCTAGGTTTGTGTTAGTAGGTTGAGACCAATGTTGCAAATATCGTGTCGAGGAATATGTCACTAAGGGTCTGGTAAGAAACTTATTGGAAATATCAAGGAAAATAACGGAAATTATAAAAAAATATTAGCAAAAATAAACTTAGAGCTATGAAAATATCGGACAAATCGACAACATGACAAACTCGGGAAAAATTGAAAATATCAAGAGAAATCGAAGATATTTGTAATGCTGGTTAAGACTTTTCCCACTCATATACAAGTTGGGCAGTAACACACTTCACTAACTAGTGTTTGATCAATCTTGCAACCTTTTCCCCTTAGTGGCATATGAAACAAGGACCTCTTAGATTGTACTTATTTGTCCATTTTCGCTTGGTGAATTATCACTAGTCTCTTGATTGGTCTCTCTATCCTCCCATCGCCTTTTCCTTTACTTTCTATGCTACAACCGTTTTGCTAGTGTTGCCGACTAATTCACACCTCAAGTAACATGGCAGAAATATTCAAGCCATTGGGTGTGACCTTGACGACAAGCTCGAGCCAAGTGTTGTCAACTGATACTCAGCTCCCTCGTCTAGGCCAACTCTTAGCGAAGCCAAGGGGGGTGGACCCTAAGAAAAGTAAAATCTAAGGCTTTTACGTTATGAAAGAAATGATTGAATCTAGGAATTAAGTGTGAAAAGAGTTAAGATCTTAACAATGAGTTACTACATAAATGAATTATAACAACAACAACATTTATCATTCAAGCACCATTCATGACCATATGCAAAAATTGATTTAACCAATATAAAATGAGGAAGACCAGTGCCAGTGAAATGGAGTGATTGTGTATGAGGGTTGCTACTGTAGTCTTAGATAAGTATTGCAGTGCCTTGTTGGTAAGTTTTAAGATTAATTAGATGAGTGGATTAAGGAGTGAGTAAATTGTTGATAGATTTTATTTATGTGTTAATGATCTTGATTAGCTTAGGGGATGGGAACTCCCAATATACCCGGAGGTACGAGAGTATGTCCAAAACCATTAACCGATGAGGCTCCCCGCAAGGAATATGTGGGTTGGTTGGAGTCTTTCAGACTTATTCAACACAACACCAGCAAGGGTGTAGCCTAAAGGTGTCTCGAGGTCACTGCCCAATTGTTCTCGCTTCCTTTGTGGATTTTTCCACCGCAACGGCTTAATTCAAGGCGTTGGATTTTCGCCTAAAGAGAATTATTTTGAAGAGGAAAACTAATTAAGCTAGTCACCTAAATCCCTTTCTGATACTACCAGTTGATCAGACGAAGCTACAGTGGAAGTAGAGCATACAGGGATGAAGGCCTTGTAAATTTTTAAATGTTTTAGAACAAGTTTTCTGATTACAAAAAAAAAGTAAAACCCAAGAGTCTCTTTCCAGATTCAATACTCGGGAAAGCCCTTATCCATGAACCTGTACTCGAAAAAGCGAAGGGGTTTATTTTAAACTAAGCAGTGCATAACAATTAGAAATTAATTAATTACTACACTACTCAAATCTTTTCCCTTATGGTACTTCAGGATAGCGCAGTGGGTAAGCATTCAGATTACTTTTGCAAAACTTAAATAAAACACGAAATGATAAAGGAAAACAACTAAACTAACAACATATAAAGAAAACAAGAAAAAGGACACCGACACAAATCACCTCAGGGGGGATGGGGACCGGGCTCTAATGAGCCTACTCAAACTTTATTTTGCTTTTACAATGATGCGAAAGAAAGTGCACGTTGGTCCTCAAACTGGGATCCAAAGGCTTACAACTTGTAAAAAGAATAAATTTTATGTGAGGGGAAACTTCGTTTGTCTTCTTTTTTGTCGATTTTGTGAAAACTTGCCAAAGTTTCCCTTTCTTTTATCGCAAACCTGCAAAAAACAGCCAACAAATATTAGTGGAATGTGCCCAAAAGCACTTTAAGAGTGCTTTGGGAAAACTTCAAAAGTTTGCCAAAAAAAAATTCTACGTAACCACTGAATAAAAAATAAAAAAGGAACTAAGTAAGGCAAGCTAAAAAGCTTTCCTTCTTAAGATCTTTGCTTGCCTCTTGAAGAGAATAGCAAGCAAATCTCAAGCACTAAAATGCTAGATAAAAATTTAAAATGCACAAAACTCCTTCGACAAACTTTTTTAAATTTTCAAAATTTTAAACTTGCGGAAAAAAGAGGAAAGTAACTAGATCTAGAATTTTGAATGTACCTTGGCAGCAAACCAAAACAAGAAACTTTTAGACATTAGATCTACCTTTAATATAACCTTAGATGCTAGATCTAATATGGAAACGTTTGAAACTGAAAGAAACTTTTAAGAAAGTTGTGGATCAAAAGTTAAAGAACCCAGAGTAGAGCAAGAAATAAAGGAGAGAAAACGCCTCCTTGGTGAGATCAAAGGGACAAAGCTTCGTTTCCGATTTACTGAAGGAAAGGTAGAGCACATTCGCTCATCAATACTCCAGCTTTATCTTCCTGCAAAAGATTCTCAACACTAGAAATGGGGATTAAAAATACCTGTGTAAACCAAAAAAAAGACTACAACAACAATGTAGATCCAAACATGAAATCATACATTTATCAGTTAGTCTTCTTCGACTTAAAATAAAAGAGTAACCTATCAAGAATTACCTTCCATCTTTACAAAAATACCATTTCCTTTTGAAAGCAAGTTAATCCCAAACATATGCAAATATGAAAACAAATACAGGTTACCTCACTAATGTAGAGTAAACTCCATCCAAACATCCATAAATCCCACACAGAAATTGCCTCCAAAGCCTTTTATTCACAATACTCAAGAAAACTATTACAATGCATACAAGCAGAGGTTCCACCTTTCGATCTCTAACAATGGAGAAGTGACCTGCTTAAATAGAAAAAGAGAGACCCAGGGGGGCCTCAACAACACTAAAGTGTTGATGTATCTGTAACTTCGGAAGATATTCTGATGTATATTATCATTGTATGTTGTTGTACCTCCATTGGGGATGTGTGTTACCCCTTTACGAGATGTCTAAATTGTGTCTAGATCTTGAGGTACAAACTCTGTTGTAAGTCGAGGCAATAGTCCCCAGTTTAACATCATGTAATATATAATTGTGGTCTCTCTAGGAGAAGTGGGCCCCATGTGAGATGACATGTAGGCTCAAGTCTTATATTTGGTCAGTGACTTGAAAGGGTATAAATAGGGAGGCGCTCTCCCTCATTTATATACACCTCACACACCTCTAAGGCGTTTGATAGAGAGAGACAGTCAGAGGAGAGAAAGATAGTTGTTGAACATTTCTTATTACTGCTTTTGATCATCTTACTATTCTGAAGAAGTTTGCGGGGTTTTCTCCTTTATGGTTTCCTCGATGAAAATCTTTGTCTTGTGTATCTTTTATATCTTATGCATTTTGTTGTACTTGTTATTCTTTCAAATAAAGATCCTAGATAATCTAATCAGATCTTAAGAAAATCTAACACGGTATCAGAGCCTCTCTGAAAGAAGGCACTGTGCAGCTGCGGGAACTAGGGCTTCCTAGTTGAAGGTGTTCTCTCCACAGATCATCAAGCAAGGAGGGCTAGGCTAACTCGCCTCACTAGGGCGCAAAGGCTAGGCTAACTCGCCTCACTAGGGCGCATCTATTGGTGGTATCAGTTTCTAAATCATAGAAGTTTCACTGTACAGCCGAAATACAGCTAATGGAAATTAGGGTTTCATACCTAAAAACCCTAGAAGACTGAATTTAGTAATCCTAGAATTTTCTCTATAACGCAAGATTGGAGAAGGCTCAGAAGCCGAAACTTTTACAGGCCGAAGATAAATTCGTGTTGTACACTGTGTAAAAGTTTCTGCCTCCAATTCGCTATACTTCAGGAGATATAGTTCCTCCAAATTAGGGTTCTAGCCTCCTCCAGAATACAGTCATAAACAGCTGACCTAGGGAGATTTGCTATATCTCGGGCTAGGAAGGTCCAAACGAAATTTCGCAAGATGTTGCAGGTAGGGCACGGACTGTAGTTTCTGTGGTACACTTTTCAGACCCACAATGTGAAACAATGACACGTGGCAATACGTACAAGTTCGTTATGTTGAACAGTCCCCAAAACAGTCACCTTAGGAAACTCAGCATATGTCCCACTTGGAGAGTCCATTTCTGCTCTAACTTGTGGGGTTGGAAAGAAGACATATTAGGCTATCTCAGTGAGAAGTTTGAGACTGTAAAGATCCAAAACTTCAGAGATACAGTAGAATCAATTTCAAACATTTCTACAAAAGAAATTGAAAACTAGGGCTTACTGTTCCAGGAGCTTCCCACTACTGTTTTCAGAAAAGGAGTACATTGGACAGCTCGCCTTGAAGAGGCCCATATTTCTATCCAATCAAAAGTTTGAAATTCCAAGTTTTGAAAATTAGAGTTTCTCTGACAAACCCTAGATCAACCAGGACGGACACCTCAAATCGGTAAGATCTAAATTTTTGCTATTTACATTTGAGGTTCTCATTTCAAAATGACTAATCCCAGCTTAATGACAAGCTTGGTGAAGCTAACAACTTCCGAGTTTGGAAGTATAGGACCTTCGTGATCCTGGAAAAAATTGACTTGGATCAGTATTTCAGTAAGGAAGTTCTAAGAGCCAGAGGAAGATGAGGCTAAGGCTAGAGCCAAGAGAATCATTGCAGATTCTATTAAAGATCATCTCATCCCTCATGTGTCATCCTTGAAGAAACCATAAGTGTTCGATGCTATGACGAAGCAATCGAAGAAGAATAAGAGATTGTTATAACCACCTTGAATGGCCTCCCAAGATCATGGGATTCATTCATTCGAGGAATGTGTGCCAGAAGGAAGTGATTACCTTCAACAAAATCTGGGAAGAGTGCACACAAAAAGAAGCTCAACTCATAATAAGAGAAGAGAATATGGGAGCAACTGAAGATCAAGCTCTCACAATTCAAAGAAGATCCATGAAGCGATGAGGAATATGAAGGACTCAATTCTTGAAGAACCTCTTATCCATCTTAGCATTTGGATAAGAAATAATGTTGTTATGAATGAAGAAGATGATGAAGTTGAAGGCTCAAGAAGGAGTCTACCCACGAAACAAATAAAGATAAGTATTCAATTGTCATTTCATGATATTGTTTGGTTATGCATTTATTTATATTCAGTTGATGTGTTATGCATTTATACTACTGAATTGCACATAATGGGTAAGAAGTCAATGATGGTGTACAACATTCCATTACTACTTATCTAGATTGAAACCTCTTTGTTGGCATATTAGGATTAGTACACACTCTTAATAACATTGGTGTAGAATGCATCGAGAAGTTACTGTATGTATACATGACATGGATGAATGTTGTAGCATTAGCTAAAATAGTCGCATGCCTATGTGACATATATTTGTCACTATTAATATGTTTTGGAAATTATGATATGTTTCTAATCATGCAACTAAACTTGACTTGTAAATCATTCCAAAGAGCAAGTAATGATAGTTCAGAAGAGGAACCTAAAGCTTTTTGGGTCAAAGACACCATGGCGAAAGGAAGAGCTTCAAAAGAATATATAGAAAACGGTAGATCCACCTCGAGAGATGAAGACCACCTTGGGCACGAGAAATAATACAAGATGAAGAATAGTATGACGAGACTTCTAAAGAAAGTAAGAGGCCTTAGACACACTCTAGTTATGTGACACTGTTGAGCGACATCATTGATGTAGAGCCTTCTAGCTATGAAGAAATAGCCAAGAAGAAAGGGAAGGAGACTATGATCAAAGAGTACCAAGTCAAGAAGAATGATGTCTAGGATGCGGTGTCGAGACTTGAAGGGAAGTCTGTAGTGTCTTCCATATGGATCTACAAAATACAGCATGCAATAGATGACAGCATCGTGGGATACAAGGCAAGATTCATAGCATAAGGCTTCTCACAGAAAGAAGGAACAGACTACGAAGAGACATTTGCACCAGTGACGAGTCAAGTATACGTAGAGCAGCCACTGGGAGTTGAGACACATGACAGGCAGACTCATGTGTGCAAATTAAAGAAGGCCTTGTACGAGCTCAGAAGGAACCCATGGGATAGAACATACAGTTACATAAGGAGCTTGAAGATCACCTAGAGTGATGAAGATCTTAACCTTTGCTACAAGATTGAAGATGAAAACCTATACAGGATGACAAGCTCACAGATGGGTGCGAGAAGAACTTTTCAACAAAGTTCAAGATAGAGGATCTTGGTATCCAGTGACCCTAGATGGATACATAGAATATTAGTAGCAGAGGAAGCTACTTGTCACTCCATTACAGAATGTTTCAATACATAGAGTACGAAAGGCAGAGGGAGAATGATGCTTCGCTTCAGAGGGAGCGACTGCAAAAGATCCTGAGGTTCGACATGGTACGACAAGATGGACAACTTACTGATGGCTCCATGCTTTACTGAGAGTAAAGCGGATTCCAACCTTTACTTCAAGGTTGAAGGCGAAAGACCAGTGATGATCATGTTATATGTCGATGACCTGTTCCTGACAGAAAAAGAGGAACTCATTAAAGATGCAAGGAGACTTGCTTCCTAGGCATGGAGGTGTGGGAGAGTGCGGATGGAATCTCCCTTAGACAAGGGAAGTATGCAGTGGAGATCCTGAAGAGGTTCAGGATGATGGACTGCAAGGCCATGACCACACCTATGGCATCGAACCTAAAGCTATTGAGTGATGCTTCATCAGAGTCGGTTGATGCCACGATGTATCATCAGATGATTTGTTCATTGATGTGCCTGACGAATACAAGACCAGACACATGCTTTGCTATGAACAACCTGAGCCAATTCCTGACAGATCCAAGACATGCTCACCTGGTTGCAAAGCATGCAGTGAGGTACCTAAAGGGTACAGTTGAGTATGGGCTTAAGTATGATACGAATCAGAAGACTAACCTGCATGGTTATGTTGATTCGGATTGGTAGCGCCACTAAGTAGAAGAGCACCTTGGGTTGCTTCTTCAGTTTGAGATTCAGTATGGGCTACTGGTTTGGCAGGATATTGTCCTGCATGGCGCTGAGTACAGCCGAGGAAAAATATGTTGCCACTTGCTCGGCTATTTGTGAGGTAGTATGTTTCTTTTGAAAGCTACTATTTGATTTGATTGATCTGACTTGCATTTTTGTATGATGCAGAGAGCAGCAATGAAGCTCCAGTATGTGATCCTGATCGAGATCTTTCGAAAGAGGGAGTGATGAGTTCTAGCATAACCGGTGAGACAAGTTGTCTGAGCATAAAATCCTGGTGAAGCTCGTAGGTTGCTCAGACGTAATCAGTCTTATATGTTGTCCTCGGATGTAATCAGTCCTTGCGAAGCTCGCAAGTTATCCTTGGACATAATCAATCCTGATGTGATTCTATGCTAGAAATGGCCAGAGTGAAGTTTGAATAATTTAGAGAGAAGCTTGGTGTACTTCAGATCAAGGTTCATTCCAAGGGGAAGTGATGGGTCCGGAAGACGCAGATACACAGAAGCCTTTTCGACATGGTGGCAGGCTGGGCCTCCCATGGTCGTTGATGTAAGTGCTGAGAGCCTTTCTGACATGGTGGCAGGTTGGGCCTCCCATGGTCGTGATGTAAGTGCTAAGCCTTTCCGACATGGTTGCAGGCTGGGCCTCCCATGGTCGTTGATGTAAGTGTTGAGGGCCTTTCTGACATGGTGGCAGGCTGGGCCTCCCATGGTCATTGATGTAAGTGTTGTGTTATGTGTATCTGGGTTGTGCTCCGCATGACAATGAGATGATCTGAAGATGATGAGGTAATAGTAGGTTACACAGGTGTTGCAAGGCATGTAATCAGTGCTGGGATGCTCCTTCACGTTTTGTAGTGGCATATAATCAATCCTGGGAGATCCTGCAGGTTTTGCGAGAGGCATATAATCAGTCCTAAGATGTACCTACTTGATGGCTTGCTCGTAGAGATGATGAAGACCTCGCAGAGGACTAGGACTACATCCAGCATGAAAAAGGGCTGGCACTGTAGATGAAGACCTGGAAGAGGACTAGGCCTACATCCAACATGAAAAAGGGTTGGCACTATAGAAACTTTTGATGATAGATAGTATGGGACGATGATCAAATTATAAGAAGATGATGGCAGCAACTATTATGAAGACTCTATGACTCTGTGATGATGACGATGCAATGAAGACCTGCAAATGTGTTGATGACTGTGTAGAGAGAGAATACCTTCCTAGTTAAGAGGGAGTGTTGATGTATTTGTAACTTCATAAGATATTATGATGTATATTATCATTGTATGTTGTTGTACCCCCATTGGGGATGTGTGTCACCCCTTTATGGGATGTCTAAATTGTGTCTAGATCTTGAGGTACAACCTCCGTGGTAAGTCGGGGCAATAGTCCCCAGTGTAACATCATGTAATATGTAATTGTGGTCTCTCTAGGAGAAATGGGCCCCATATGAGATGACATGTGGGCTCGAGTCTTATATTGGTCAGTGACTTGAAAGCGTATAAATAGGGAGGCGCTCTCCCTCATTTATATACACCTCACACACTCTCTAAGGTGTTTGAGAGAGAGAAACAGTCAGAGGAGGAGAGAAAGATAGCTACTACACATTTCTTATTACTGCTTTTGATCATCTTACTATTCTGAAGAAGTTTGCGGGGTTTTCTCCTTTATGGTTTCCCCGATGAAAATCTTTATGTCTTGTGTATCTTTTATATCTTATGCATTTTGTTGTACTTGTTATTTTTTCAGATAAAGATCCTAGATAATCTAATTAGATCTTAAGAAAATCTAACATGAAGATCAAGCTCAGTTGAGCTTGAGTGATCTAAGGAATTGGTGGGGTGATTATCCAGTTCAACTGAAGTGTTGGTATAGAGGAGGTGCCACCTCAAATGAGGTAGGCAACCTCACTCTACCAACCAAGCAAACTCGCCACATTCCAAATAACAAGCCATCTTTACGTCACACAATTGTACTTTCACCTACTTCACGCAAGTGCTCCTCAACAATAAAATACTCGCTTGGATTCTAGTATTGGTGTATGATGGATCCATATTGGATTATCTCCAAAGTTTCCAAGCGAAAGGAAATGAGGGGGGTCCACTCCCTCATGCTAGCGCAACCCCACATAAATTTGACGTCACCCTCCATTACCCATTCGCTCACCATATATCAAATAGCATATGATATACCTGTTTTAGATTTTATGCAAAGTTCACAAGTGATGAGAAACAAAGGGGTCCACACCCATGGTGCTAGCGCATTCCTCCAAACTTATGCTTGCGTTTTCCCTTCACTTGATGTCACTTCCTTTTTTTAAATCGTGACATGTATACCACTCTTTAACTTATAACCATAACTTAAGTTATAACATGGAAAAAAGGTCGCATGACTATGGGGGACCCACGCCCTGTCACCCCATCCATAAATATTTTAATATTTTTTACTTTTCAACTTTTGATTATAGTGCCAATATGTCATAATTTAGCATTAAAATGCCATCTTGATGCACTTTTAGCCAAATAATGTCTTTCGGGACGTTTTAGCTGCCCGAAACATAGTGAAAGTGGCATCGAGGTAAAGATGTTGCTCTGAGTGTGAAAACGAGCATCCCCACGCCAAAAATGGACTCCAGACCCACCAATTATTACATTTTGAAGTTTTTTAATTAAACCATTAAAAATGGCTTAAAAACGGATTAAAAAAAAAAATTCTCGAAATCGGATGAAACTATAGGGGGACCTAGTACATGTCCATACGACTCAAAAAGAATGCCTGGCATGTTGAAAAACATTGATATGAAGGATCTAATAACCTCCTAAGGCCTAACCACCAAGATGACTACCCCAGTTTTGGAGGTGTGAGTGAAAAACTCAGAAATTATTAGTCATTTGTTCAACAACCAATAATAACCAATCAAAAAAACACTCTGGGCTAGTCGGCTTGATGCTTAAGTCTGGGAATCCGAAACTTTTATAAAAAATTATCATGCTAGAACATTTTTACAATTTCCCCAAGGGGGTATGAACCTGTGTTACAAAAAAAAAATTGAACAGACTCCCAAAAAAATCCTAGCGGACTTCTGAACTCTAAAGAATGAACAGGTATACTTGTTCCACTTCGCTGGCTCGCTTGAAAAATCCACCAAGTACAACTTACGTGGTAACATCTGGCTCCAACTGTGGGACGTGTGCTCGATCTGGTATAGAGCAAGGAGAGGATACGAGAACACCAGAATCTCGTGTATATAACTTGTAAAAACATCTCAACTTGACAAGAAAACGTTAGTGGCACAAGTTTTATATAAAAAACAAATGAATCATAAGTTGCATTTATTCAAGAATGTGGAAAACAAAAACTTAACCAAATAAAAGGTTATTTATTTCTTAGTACATAAAGGAAATGCAGAAAGTAAATGCTCACTTTAAGGAGCTTATTTTCCTACTCTAAACATATCATAATCACAATGTTAAGTAAAATGAAAAATCCAATGTAACCACCTTAGCATTTGATCAAAATTTAAAATTCTTCTCTTGTGTTTGGTTACCAGCCAAAACAAGGATATTTTTAATAGAAAATGCAAACCTACGTGGATATTCAGGAGGGGCAGGCTGGTCAGGAAATCATAGGCATGTAGAACTTCATCAAACTGCCTCCCAAATTGGCATGTGCTTCTGCAGTCTTCCTCTATCCAAACCTAGATAGGGCTAATGTAGATATCTATATGATGAAGAAGATCAACAACTCCATCATACATATTAAAAGGGCTTATCAGCTGATAACTCTCTGTGTAAGCCCCAGGCTGCTCCAAATCATGAGGAACCTTTGAATGTGAAGATGTAGGCTGAGACTGACATTCCATCGGCTGAATCGAATTTGACTCTTCAATCCACTGCTTTCCCAGGTCTTCACTGCTAACACTCGTGTGTGATTCTGAATGATCATATGAGAAATCTACATGATTCTCTTCCATACCAAGATCTCCAAAGATCTCCAAATCGACACTCCCTTCTCTCGATACATCAAAAATGGGCTTCTTAATGTAAGTCCAATAATCATCATCCATACCTTTGTCAAAGATGGGGGAATCCTCATCCATGGCATCACATTCCTCGATACACTCATCCTCATGTTCACTATATTCTTCTTCAAAATATATGGTTTCAAAAATGTTACAAGGGAATGAACTTTCCAAACTCTCATCACCATGACGATAACATAGAGGAGTGTCATCATACACCATATAGACCTCATCATAATTATCTTTATAAGTTTTGTGATGGTTTCTTCTTGAGGTAAATATGGAATACACATGTGATCATCCTTGTTGAAACAATCTTGAGGATACTTCAAGTCAACAGTAGTTTCTATCATGACACAGTGACGAGGACCTTCAATAACATCTTCAATCAAGGGACCTTCATCAGTATCTTCAATGGGGTCACTTGGGATATGCTGCTCAATGGGTTCCTCTAGCTTATCCACATCCTCCATATTTTCTGTTGATGTGTTATGAGGATGGTTTTCAACATAGTCTTCAGATGAGGTTGCTTCATGAACTTCTTCAACTAGATTGCCACGGATGTGCCCATCTTCAAAATCCTGCTGTGTATTGAGAGAGGCATCATATTCTTTAATAAGTCGCTTAAAATCCTCCTTTCTAAAATAACTTAGAGGGATTTCCACACATTCGATGTTGTCTATGACAACATGAGGAAGTTCTTCAATGGGAGTATCATGGACCTCTTCTTCACTTCAATGTTCGAGAAGTAATTCCAAGTCCTCAACACTTTGTATCATGGCAAAGGGTCCATCATATGTTTCAGTATGATACTCTATCCCAGATAGGTAGAAGGTAAAGAATCAAGATATTTTCAAGAAATATTTCCAAACCATTCATACTACCCCTACCATCATGCCACTACTCTAAAAACACCCAAAGGAAGCTTGGAAAGGAGTTTATACACTTATTAGGAAGGCCCTAATAGAACCAACAACAGACCTCATCCTAAAAAGTACTAGCAAACATTTCCATCATATTGTCCTCATAAAGCACATTGGAGTCAGCCATCAACTGAAGGAAAGACTTGACATGCCAGATAGATGAATCCCCATAATTTCCATGAAAGATTGGAAGCCATTTATATATATTCCCAACACCATGACCAAAGTTAGGAAAACCAGGGATGTTTGAGAAGTCGATGGGATGAAACAACTCAACTATCTGAGCACCACATTGCTCTCTCAGTTTATCCATATCAGATATCAACAATGTGTACTTGATACAATCATGGAACTTTGTACTGAACAGGTGGAGCCTTCAACTGATGAGCTTCGAAAAAAATATCAATGTGTCGCATGTGCTCATCTACACAACAAATCTTCACAAGTTTTTTGAAATAGAAGGGCTTTATTCCTTCAATGGAGTCGCCAAGTGAGAAGAAAAATATGCATTTAACACTCACAAAAAAAATCTTTTTGCGTTTCTTTGTAAATTTAAAAGAGAAAAAAGGTTAGTGGAGTCACCAAATGAAAAGTAAAGATCTACTCTAACATTCATCAAACAAAGCAAAACAAAAAAGTGGAAAACAAAGTCGTATTCCAATAATAGAAAGATTTATCCCCGACAATGGCGCCAAAATGATGTTGCCTAATTTGCACCTCGAATAACGTGGCAAAAATCTTCAAGCCACTGGGTGCGACCTTGGGGGCAAGCTTAAGCCAAGTGTTGTCACCTGATACTCGGCTCCTCCGTCTAGGCCAACTCCTAGCGAAGCCAAGGGGGGTGGACCCAGAGAAAAGTAAAATCTAAGGCTTTTACGTTATGAAAGAAATGATTGAATCTAGGAGTTAAGTGTGAAAAGAGTTAAGATCTTAACAATGAGTTACTGCATAAATGAATTATAACAACAACAACATTTATCATTCATGACCATATGCGGAAATTGATTTAACCAATATAAAATGAGGAAGACCAGTGCCAGTGAAATGGAGTGTTTGTGTATGAGGGTTGTTGCTGTAGTCTCAAATAAGTATTGCAGTGTCTCGTTGGTAAGTTTTAAGATTAATTAGATGAGTGGATTAAGAAGTGGGTAAATTGTTGGTTGATTTTATTTATGTGGTAATGATCTTGATTAGCTTAGGGGATGGGAACTCCCAATATACCCGGAGGTATAGGGCGTATGTCCAAAACCATTAACCGATGCGGCTCCCCGCAAGGAATATGTGGGCTAGTTGGAGTCTATGAGACTTATTCAACACTACACCAGCAAGGGTGTAGCCTAACAGTGTCTCGAGGTCACTGCCCAGTTGTTCCCACTTCCTTTGTGGCTTTTTCCACCGCAACGGCTTAATTCGAGGCATTGGATTTTCGCCTAGGGAGAATTATTTTGAAGTGGAGAACTAATTAAGCTAGTCACCTAAATCCCTTTCTGATACTACCAACTGATCGGACGAAGATGCGGTGGAAGTAGAGCATACGGGGATGAAGGCCTTGTAAATTCTCAAATGTTTTAGAACAAGTTTTTTTATTACAAAAAAAAAGTAAAACCCAAGAGCCTCTTTCCAGATTCAGTACTCGTACAAGCCCTTATCCATGAACCTGTACTCGAGAAAGAGAGGGGGTTTATTTTAAACTCAAGAGTGCATAACAATTAAAAAAATTAATTACTTCACTACTCAAATCTTTTCCCTTATGGTACTTCGGTATAGCGCAGAGGGTAAGTATTCAGATTACTTTTGCAAAACTTAAATAAAACATGAAATGATAAAGGAAAACAACTATGCTAACAACAAATAATGAAAACAAGAAAAAGGACACCGACACAAATCCCCCCAGGAGGGATGGGGACCAGGCTCTAGTGAGCCTACTCAAGCTTTATTTTGCTTTTACAATGATGCGAAAGAAAGTGCACTTTGGTCCTCAAATTGGGATCCAAAGGCTTACAACTTGTAAAAAGAATAATTTTTATGTGAGGGGAAGCTTCATTTGTCTTCTTTTTTGTCGATGTTGTGAAAATTTGCAACAGTTTTCCTCTCTTTTATCGCAAACCTGCAAAAAACAGCCAACAAATATTAGTGGAATGTTCCCAAAAGCAATTTAAGAGTGCTTTGAGAAAACTTCCAAAGTTTGCCAAAAAGAAATTCTAAGTAACAACCGAATAAAAAATAAAAAAGGAACTAAGTAAGGCAAGCTAGGAAGCTTGCCTTCTTAGGATCTTTGCTTGCCTCTTGAAGAGAATAGCAAGCAAATCTCAAGCACTAAAATGCTAGATAAAAATTTAAAATGCACAAAACTCCTTCAACAAGCTTTTTTAATTTTCAAAATTTTAAACTTGCGGAAAAAGAGAAAAGTAACTAGATCTAGAATTTTGAATGTACCTTGGCAGCAAACTAGAACTAGAAACTTTTAGACATTAGATCTACCTTTAATATAACGTTAGATGCTAGATCTAATATGGAAACGTTTGAAATGGAAAGAAACTTTTAAGAAAGTTGTGGATCAAAAGTTAAAGAACCCAGAGTAGAGCAAGAAATAAAGAAGAGAAAACACCTCCTTGGTGAGATCAGAGGGACAAAGCTTCTTTTCCAATTTACTTAAGGAAAGGTAAAGCACATTCGCTCATCAATACTCCATCTTTAGCTTCCTGCAAAAGATTCTCAACACTAGAAATGGGGATTAAAAATACCTATGTAAACCAAAAAAAAGACTACAACAACAATGTAGATGATCCAAACGTGAAATCATACATATATCAATTAGTCTTCTTCGACTTACAATAAAAGAGTAACCTATCAAGAATTACCTTTTATCTTTACAAAAATACCATTTCCTTCTAAAAGCAAGTTAATCCCAAACCTATGCAAGCATGAAAACAAATACAGGTTACCTCACTAATATAGAGTAAACTCCATTCAAACATCCATAGATCCCACACAGAAATTGCCTCCAAAGCCTTTTATTCACAATACTCAAGAAAACTATAATACAAGCAAAGGTTCCACCTTTCGATCTCTAACAATGGAGAAGTGACCTGCTTAAATAGGAAAAGAGAGACCCAAGGGGGCCTCACCAGCACTGAAGATCAAGCTCAGTTGAGCTTGAGTGATCTAAGGAATCGGTGGGGTGATTATCCAGTTCAACTGAAGTGTTGGTATAGAGGAGGTGCCATTTCAGATGAGGTAGGCAACCTCACTCTACCAACCAAGCCAACTCGCCACATGCCAAATAGCAAGCCATCTTTACCTCACGCGATTGTATTTTCACCTACTTCACGTGAGTGCTCCTCAACAATAAAATACTCGCTTGAATTCTAGTCTTAGTGTATGATGGATCCATATTGGGTTATCTCCAAAGTTTCCAAGCGAAAGGAAATGAGGGGGGTCCACTCCCTCATACTAGCGCAACCCCACATAAACTTGACGTCACCCTCCATTACCCATTCACTCACCATATATCAAATAGCATATGATATACCTGTTTTAGATTTTATGCAAAGTTCACAAGTGATGAGAAACAAAGGGATCCACACCCATGGTGCTAGCGCATTCCTCCAAATACCTATGCTTGTGTTTTCCCTTCACTTGACGTCACTTCCTTTTTTTAAATCGTGATATGTATACCACTCTTTAACTTATAACCATAAATTAAGTTATAACATGGAAAAAAGGTCGCATGACTATGGGGGACCCATGACATGTCACCCCATCCATAAATATTTTAATATTTTTGTCTTTTCAACTTTTGACAATAGTGTCAATATCTCATAATTTAGCATTAAAATGCCATCTTGATGCACTTTTAGCCAAATAATGTCTTCTGGGACGTTTTAGCTGCCCGAAACATAGTGAAAGTGGCCATCGGGCTAAAGATGCTGCTCTGAGTGTGAAAATGAGCATCCCCACGCCAAAAACGGACTTCGGACCCACCAATTATTACATTTTGAAGTTTTTTAATTAAACCATTAAAAAATGGCTTAAAAAACGGAAAAAATAAATATATATTTTTCTTGGAATCCGACGAAACTCTAGGGGCGCCTAGTACATGTCCATACGACTCAAAAAGAATGCCTAGCATGTTGAAAAACATTGACACGGAGACTCTAATCACCTCCTAAGGCCTAACCACCAAGATGACTACCCCAGCTTTGGAGGTGTGAGTGAAAAACTCAGAAATTATTAGTCGTTTGTTCAACAACCAATAATAACCAAGGGAAAAAACACTCTGGGCTAGTCGGCTTGATGCTCAAGTCTGGGAAGCCGAGCCTTTTATAAAAAATTATCATGCTAGAACATTTTTACAATTTCCTGAAGGGGGTATGAACATGTGTTACAAAAAAAAAAATTGAACAGACTCCCAGAAAAAGCCTGACGGACTTCTGAACTCTGAAGAATGAACAAGTATACTTGTTCCACTTCGTCGGGCCGCTTGAAAAATCCACCAAGTACAACTTAGGTGGTAACAGCTAGGGCAACCCCTTCATCTCTCCTTGCTCCTTATTGTCTTTGTCCTAGTAATCCTATCTTAGGGAAGCTCCCCTTGAGATAAAAAAGAGCTGAACAGAAGTGCAACGGGTATTGATGTGGTGATATCGGCCTTTCCTCTTGAGTTCCCATTGGCTAGCTTACTTCTTTGTGACTTTGATCACACATGCTAGTTTGGGAGGTAATAGAGCCAATCTAATGGAATCTCACTAGATCTTAATCCTCCAGTAGTGCAAGCACAACTGGGGGTTAACAGTAATATAAATTCATATCATGGATCTAAGTAAACTTATTTGATAAAGATAAAGAAAACTGATAAGGTAATCACTGATAAGACAACCCAAAATTGATCTTTGATGAAAATATAGGCCACACACAATCCATCATAAAACAAGACTATCCCCACTCTCGTATACAATTGAAAGGTAAAATTGGTCAAGACATGGTCTATTTCACCATTGACTTGAAACGAGTGCCTCACGGAATTTGTCTGGATTTAGAAAACCCTATAATACTAGAGCTCAAACTTTCTTTGCAGCCTCTCTTTCAGTTTTGGAAATCTTCAATATAAAAAGGTTATCCAATTAGAACTGTAAAAGAATAATGATTATGTACCTGAGATATAGTTCAAGATAGAATTTCAAAAGTTGTCTTCTGCTTCCAGGGTGCCTTGTAGATAGGCCAGGCTCTTGTATTTGTTTTCTACATTTATAAAACTAGAATCTAAATTACTATATTTTAAGTGATATTTCCCTCAGATTGTTGTTTCCATACAATCATCTCACCCCGAAAGAAGCAATACCATTTACCAGTATAGTTAAAGATAACATGAAAAGAAGAAGACAAGTTCTCCTTTCTCATGTCTTTGTCATTGCCCATAACATTCAATACTTTTGGGGGTGCATACCTCGATTTATTCTAATGCAAATTGTGTCCAAAATTATCATATAGATAAGTTGAAACTTGAAATTTGTATGCTTAAATCTCATGGTGCTACTTTCAATAAAAGATATCTGTAGCAGATTTAGAGAAACTCCCAATCTCTGCCATCTGCAGTTTGAAATTTTATTGCTCTGACATTGTTGATGATAAATTGCATATTGGGACTTGAAGTTCTATTGTTCGCTGCAGAGACATGTGAAGGAAAGCTGAGCAAGGCCAGTCAAAAAAATTTCCATGGGAGAAATTCTGCAAACCTTCGAATCCTTACCTAATGACCCCTGCCCATGAGCTAGTATGTATGTACTATGCATGACTCCAGAAAAAGAACTTTAAAAATTGGAGATTTTTATATTTCTTCAGAGAGAGAATTAATTGGGATTGGCTACAATGTGTAGTTAAAACCACCAACTTAGTTATCCTTTTCTTTTCAAAGATTGCAGCAAAACTGTGAAGTATTTTTTAACAAGAAACTCATTACATAACCTGCAAATAAAGGGCATAGCTACCCAACAAATGCAACAGCATATAATGCTTCTACTTGCAACTGCAAGAGTCTTCTGTCTTTTATTACGCACCTAATCTACAAGAGAAAATACCATACATGAAGATTCAAATGTGGAGTGTGAAAACCTTGAGATTGCCCTTTGTGATCTTCCTTGTTGACTTAAATATAGTGGAGTTGTTAGGTCAAAGTGAGATAACCAAATTAAGCATCAAGAGAATAAATACAGTATTTTTCTTTCGAAAATTACAATCAAAAGGAAGAAAAGATCCACAAAATTCCATCCAGAAAAAAACATTAATATGAAGTCAATGTCTAGCATTACCTACTATGTTTCCGGAATAATTACCAGACAAATGGAAGTTCACACACATATGTAATTCGACTTTGTCCTTTATGATCATGAAATGAAGAGTGGCATGACTGAATCGTGAGATAAAAATAGCTGACAAAGTTAATGTTATAGCCTCAAAAAATTACAAAATTGAATACTTACACATCCATGGGAGAGCAGCTGCATTCCCTCTCTCCAGCCAAGTCTTGTGCGGAATCTCTTTCATCAAATCTCTTCCTACTATTGTCAGATGATAATCGGGATAACCTTCCTGTGCCATTCAACTTTGAGAAGCTGTCGATTCGGACAGGCTCCTCCAAACTGGACATCCTAAAGCTGGGGATCAACTGTGTAGCTGGGATTCTTGCCCACAGTAAGAATGGCCTCTGCTGGACTAATCTGGACAATGTCTTAAATGTAAGCATCCGTTTCTTGAAATCTAGAAGTAATTATAGTTTGATAATGCCAATGATGCAGTGGCCCCTATGCCTGTCCTAACTCCGTTTGCATACCTGTAAGATACAAAGCAAAAGTAGTAAACCCCAAACACATAGAAATGCTAGATGCAAACAATATCTAACAGGATATTTTCCCGACAGTGACCAAAGTTAATATTATTTACACTTCTATCTCCTTACAACGATCTATATTAAAAGCCAGAAAACAATTCCTGCCCCTAATGTTCAAAATCTACCATCTATCTTAAGACTAGAATTTAAGAAACATGTGTGTAAACACCAAATCTTGATAAAATAGTAAATTTTTGTGCCTTACCTTGTTTTTAAGTCTTCAACAGGAAGAAAAAAGAATGGGATACATTATATTCAAATGATATGTATGATAATCAGGATTCAGAACCATACATTGCTAGTCAAAGCATGCTATTCAACATACATAGTGAATAAATTTCACTATATGCAATGTATCTTTCCTCATATTTCATTTGAATCTTCAGGAAAAGGCATCAATTCAACATTTATTTTCTGCCAAAACAAATATAAACTCCAAAACACAAAATCCCAGCATGCCTACTATTAATGATTTACCATGGAAGAACAAAACAGACCTCAGGAAATGGATTTTGGTTTTTGCTTGCTAAGAATGAAAATCACATTTCACCTACGTATAAGATTTTATGACTGCATATGCACATAAAATAAGCATGAGATGTGGTGGACAATAAAAAAATGTTATTTATTATGAATGATGCTGCAGCAATTCATCAAGAGGGTTATAGCCCGAGGTAGTCTACCCAAGTATATCAAATACATGTACCACTCTCTCACATAGCTTGCCATACATTGCATCATTTAAAGTACCCCAATACAGTTGAGGTGGTCTAACCACCTCACTAACCTAAACGCTAATTAACTTTATTGCCATATTAAAAACATGCTCACTTAATAGTAGAACAATAAAACTTCGTCTTTTGTATAAAACATGGCCAAGATCCACAACAGGGTTGAAGACATCCTCAAGTAGACACGAGCCAAGTATAAGGCACTTCATTATCAACATCGAGTTGCTCCATGTTTTCAAGTTGGTGATTGAGTTTGGTTACCTTTGGAGAAGTAGTGCTTCAAAAATCAACAGAATCAAAAGCTCACGCCCATTAGGTATGGTCCTTACACCACCATACAATAAATGGGTCCCAATGCCTTGAAATTGAACCTCCCACCTCTGCTCAGAATCCATGATGTGGCGAATGTCAACCAGCTCACTTGGAGGCCACAATTACATCCAGCCACATCTCACATGAGCCACCTCACTTGGAGGAATTTCATTCAGTCACATGTTTGGAGGCCACAATTACTTATTTTCAGCCTCCCTGGAGATACACTCCTTGATGTTCACACCATATCCACTAGGCATTATCAAATTACGACTTAGTTAGTCAGTCTCAAAGGCATTTTTCCCACTCAAGCCAACAGGTTGTCCCAATCAGCATTTGAGCAGCACTTCCTGATCTTCAACAAAAATCAAGGACGACTTCCTCTCAACAAGGAGGAAATAAAGAGACTTAGTCTACTAAACATGTGTTAGCATGTATTATATTTGTCCTGTTCTATTTTGTACTTTATACTTATCTCTTTTGGGTGACTTAATCCAAATTGACCACTCACCCACTTTATTGTATTGTATTGGAGCCATGGTCAACTTTGGTCACTCTCCCCATAGTTTTGTACTTTATATATAGTAATACAAATGAGTTTACGACTCCAGCAATATTCTCTCATACTTGCATACTGGTTGTTTAGTGTTTCTTTTGTGTCTGAGTATATTCCTTCTATTGATAATGTTGTGCACATATCAGGTCCAAAAAGGGGAGTTGGACATGACACATCTGAGATAGTTTTTCAAATATTGGGGGAGGAGGCGCTCCTTGCACTACGAGCAATGAGCCTCTTATCAACTCTTCTACATCAACCATTACAACCCTTTACTTAGATTGTAAGTTCACTAAATTAGTAAATTGTGTTTATCTTTATAAACAAATTATTGTATAGGTCCACAAAGTGGAGTTGAACATCGCACATTTAAACTAGTTGCTCGAGTATATGGGGGGGAGGGGGCTCCTTGCACCATCAACAAGGAGTCCTATCAACTCTCCTACACCTTCCACCCACTCCAAGTAGACACAGTGCTTTGAAGGAAGGCCAAGACATTGAGTTGCTCGTGTCATACTTGGAAAGGAAAGAGAGATGCCATAGCTGACCTCGCGACCCTTCCCCACAACTTTCAAATGACAAGTTCCCAACTCTTGCCTTGGCTATCTTGGAAAATGAGAAACCTCCTGAAAATAATGGATGCAAAGACACTGTCCAAATGCATATCCAACTTATGATGGTTGACGATTCACCATGAACAAGGATGATCCTCCTCTAGATGCAGGTCTCTTTCCATCAACGACTTAATTGATTTTTCATGGATTTGTGTGATCATTTCTTTTTGTGCCTTTATGGAAGGACTATATGGATGTTAAGCTTTTACGCCAACTGTTTTTGGAGGATAGTATCTTTAATGTTGTATGCCCAAGTGGCAATTTTGTTTGGTTTTATGCTATTGAGAAGTTTTGATAGCATCTAAGGCATTGATAGCCCAACTCTATTAGGTTGTGGTTACTAAACACAATGTTGAGCATTTTTTGTAAAAATGCTCAATATTTACATATCTGTTTACATTGGTAGTTGACAGAAGCATTATATACAGAGAGAGAGAAAGAGAGAATTTAGCCTTTAATTGAATATGCTACACATCATAGTTGAAAAGCATTGGCAATTTTTCACCAACAACGCGAAAAATCACAATGTGAAACCCTCCTTGAAAAATTGCCAAGAAAAAATTGCAAGGTTTTGTTATCACATATACATTCGGCAGCTGGGCTACCATGATGCAGCATACAGACTTGTCTCTTGTTTTATTCCGGGCTATTTTTTACATGGGGTATTAGAATGGATCTTTACAGCTTCAGCCATTCTAGAGCCTTGTTCATCGGATTTTCCTTTTCAAGACTGAGATTCAGGAGTCCATTGAGATGCTTTTGGTGATGATCTAGTTCATTGTAGCGAAGCAGCAGATCAGAGTTGGTACACACAGTTATAGAGGGGCTTATCAATTGGAGACAAGTATATGGGGTGAGATCAGGTATACACTTCCTTGGTTTGATTTTGCTTTATGATGTATGTCAGGCACCTATGCTTATCAGGTTAGGATGATCATGGTGACCTATGTTTATATCTATTGTTGCTTTAACCTGTGTTATGACTAATCAAAGGACTTAATGTGAAGGTTGTTGCTCATGCCATGCTTATACAAATAGTAAACCTTAGTACTAGGTTGGTTCCATTTATCACTCGCTCCCGTCCATCCAGTTTCGTCCAATATAAACTTATCATGTGACTTAGACTTTCTGAGACTTGTGAGATTGAAGATCTTTTCCCCATTTTGACCTCTATGCATGATGGATCCCATGTTGTTTTGTGTCTCAGCTCTGAGTTGTGCGACAAAACTTGTCGAAGCCTTGATCCTTCTCAGCCAGGAGAACCCATTGGTGTTGGTTCCTGAGCTTAGGCGAGTTGGGTTTTGAATCCTTGACCTCTCTGGTCGGTTGCGCCCGATGTTTGGTCCTGACTATGGATATTCCCCCTAGTTTCCCGAGAAGTTGTCAGCTAAAGCTTGAAGCAATATGTCTACCATCATTACATGCATTATGAGCTATATGTTATATGTTATGAAATGCAAGCCTGCAAATGAAATTGCAAACTGTCTTTAGACACAAATCAAAAAGGCTATAAAGTGAAATTGTTAAGGGCCCAAATAAAGCTATGGATAAACAAATGCTAAATCTAAAGACTGTTGGCCATCTAATTGAAATGTAATGATTAATTCCTCACGGAGCCTACGGGTTTTGATGTGAGATGGAGTAAAGGATAGCTAATTCTAAGTGTCCCCTAGGATCTCTTCACTACAGTTTCTTGTGTACTCAACGCAAGGGTCCTAGAAAAGATCCTCACGGAGCTTGATTCTTAGCTTGGATGTGAGTCGTAGACATGTTGTTAAGTTTGAATGGACATTTTTCAGATCAGCTCATCCACATGTGAGACACCACCATTCCCTATTGTTCAATCTGTCATGCATATGTCACTTTGGTTGTGTGTACTTGTCATTATTCGAATAATCACAAAGTCAAAATCAGTCAAAAGTCATTTCCCTTTGCCTCAACCTTGTTCTCCATCCTCACCCAACAGTAGCACATTGTTTACCCTTTGTAAGCATGGCATGGATAAGCAGGTTTCCAGAAAGTTCCAAGACTCTTCAGAAGCACAGGTATATCTTGCTATTATTATTATTATTTGTCACCATGATTATGAATAAATGATTCAAACCTGGTTTTAATATACATTATTGGAGCATTCCTTACCCTGGATGTTTACTGGATCATATTGATACAGTTTCTCACCTTTAGTTTGGGTACTTTGACTTGGTCACCCAGTTTGACCAAGTCAAGCACAGTTCCCAAGGCAGTGACTCAAAATGCAACTTGGTCTATATTTGTTCCAGACATGCCCAGGACTAACACTGCGGTTTCAGTTTTGATAGTTTGGCCCCGGTTCTCCTAATAAGTGATTGTTATCACTTAATTATTGGCTAAATAATCAAATTTTATTCCAAATGGCAGTATGATTGGTTCTCCTAGAGCAGTGCAGAGTTCCAGGGGGTATGAGTAGTCACTTATACCATTCTTTCATGTCTCCAAATCATCCAGAGCAGTCAATTTTCCCCAGTTTGCACCTTGGACAGTGTTATGGTGGAATTATCATTTTCCAGAAATTGTACCAGCAAAAATGAACTAAAGAAATCACTGTAAAAATCGATTTCACCTCCTGGGTCAAGGAAATGGCTTGGAATTTTGACAGATGATGTATCTCAACATACCGGGCAGTCCTCCAGCAGTTTTCAATCAGTAGATGTCCGGATTATTTTATCTTGGCTCAGCCAGTGAGGAAAGCCCCCAAAGGGGTGCCCCCTCTACTTGGCTAATGATGTATTGTATTGTTATATCATATGATTTGAAGTTGTAAAGGGGCCTGGGGTGAATTAAGCCCCTAGTGACCCACTCCTATGTATTATCATGTCACATCTTATGTTATATTGTGACTTTCACCTAGGATAGGTGTCCTTGAGTAAAGTGTGCCCCCTCTTTGACTTAGTCATTTGATCCATGTAGTGATCTATGTATTGTAGATCTTCATCGTTGGATGTAAAAGTGAGTTAGGGTTTACGTTTCACTCAAACTATTTAAGAGAGGTGACCCCCCCATTGTATTCATGAGCTTTGGCACCGAAATTTGAATAAAGAGATTTTTGTCTAGAATTACTCTTCGATGTATCTTGTGAATGATTTGATGATTTGATGATTGGCATTGCTACTCTTCCACGCTGATTTTTATTCGGGATCCATCTTGTATATTTTCCTTTTCCCACTTCATCTGCAGGAAAGGAGGCGCGCTAGGAGAGAGAGAGGGCGTTTCTGTGAGGGAACTCACCATCGTCCCGGCTCTTACATGTTCGATTCAGGGAGTATCTCTTTATCTATGATTTTTTACTGCTTATCTTTTATGTATTCTGCAGATCTCGTTCATTTGCCTTATCATTTGGTTTTCACTAATCTGGCAGGTTGAAGGAGGTGCTAGGGTGACTGGTTGTGGCTCAACTATAACAAGATCTTCCTCGAAAAGGCTCATTTGGATGGGAAAGTAGCATTCTCCATCGTTTCTAAAGTCATCTACAAGATCCAGGTATGTCTCGCAGGTAATTTCTCCTTTTATTTTCTGCATGCATTGCACATCATTTCCATAATTATAAAACCCTCATTTCGTAGATCTGTAGGTTTTGGTTTGCGGCGAGCTATAAAACTTAAAACCCACCTTGGAATAAATATAAAACCCCTAAGCTTCGATTTTCATCATCATCGGACTCCATTTGCCCATCCTAAGCACTAGCCAGCTTCTTAGGGGAAAACACCCTCCTTGGGAGGAGTGGGTATTTTAGAAACCGTAAACTGGGTATTGTTGGTTTTGCTTTCATTTGCCTAATCTTACATCCACCAATCATTTTGAGTGTCCAATTTCATAAAATTTCATCGTTTTTCCCTAGATCCCAATTTTATGCATAAAACCCTAGGGTAAAATTGGGGCTTTTCACCTGGATGCTCAAAATCTCTTCGTAACTGTTCTAAACTCTAATTAACCATTCTACTAAAAGATTCCACCAAGTTTTCCTTGGTCATCTATTCATTTTCCTTATTTTAGGGTTATCTTGGTCATAGGGACACCCCCTGGGATCTGTATTTTCACGGGGTCTGAAGTGTCAATATCCTTGACTAGCGGGACATATGAGTTCTTTCAAAAGTCTCAAATATCGTAGGTCACAACTTTAGTTGCCTTTCCTCTGCCATCCTGAATAGGATCACCTCATAGGGCAACTACAAGATTCGTGATATCAGGTTTAGGAAGAAATCGAACAACACAATTTTTTCTAAAAATCAAAGACAAAAAACACGAAATTATCGCACCACAATAGAAAAAAATTGTTGAAGGTAATTTTAGGCATCTTAAAGGCCCATTTTTTTTGAGGTCATTTGTCCTTGCAACTATTGGGGAATGAGAAGGAAGGGGCTTACCATCATCAACAACCAAGTTTAAGAGGACCAAATCATTGATCTCATTACCATCAAAAAAATTATTGGAGCACAGATCAATTGCTATCTACCTACAATGTTGGTATTCTCAGATCCCAAGAATTTCTTCATATTCCACCCTCTTAACTACTTTTTTCCTAGATTTATGTAGGGTTTTCAAAGTCCAAGTTGCTTGCATCTTCTTATCATTTTTCATGGTTCATAGAACAATCTAGAGATCTAGTTTTTTTTTTTTTTTTGGTCTTTTTAGTAGCGTTTAATGTTCTTTTTTTTGGCCCTAGGTTTCAAGTTGGAAGTTGAGTATTGCCTTGCCAACATGCCAAAGTATTTGGACCCAATTTGCAATATGTTGAACCTAAAGATGGCACAAATTGATAAAGATTGTCTTGTATAATGTGTGGCTAGCATATGACAAGAGGGGTTAGCCGATTGAAGTACCCCTTAGCTAAAATCCCAGGCCATGATGTTGGGATTTGTAGTGCATCAACCCCAGAGATTATGCGAGCTGCTCACAATTATATTTATGAAAAGGATAAAAAGAAGGAAGAGGCAGTCACTACCAAAGTTAAACTTGCCACCATTGGAGTGGTTAAATCCTCAAGAACAACAGCTAAATCTAGGAGTCAAGGTAATGAGAGGGACTCCACGAATTCACCCTCCTTGAGGACTTTACCTTTCTTTGTTCCAAGAACTGAAGATGGGGCACAACCTTCCATCCGGTTAAAAGAAAGGAGAAGCAAGAAGCAGACAAGGTTGTGGGGAGGTGTCTTTTCTATAGTGACATAACTTTGAGCATCACAAAGACCAATCCATTTTACCAACCAATATGTGATGTTATCGCTAGTGTTGGAGCAAGGTATAAGTGCCCTACCTACGAGGAGTAGCAAGGACCAATTCTACAAGTGGAAAAGAATGTAATCAATATTAGATTGGAGGACCTAAAAAAGTCATGGGAGTCCATTGAATGTATGATGATGTCCAATGGTTGGACAAATGGAAAGGATAGGACCCTTCTTAATTTCTTGGTACAATGTCCTAGAGGTACTATGTTTATTGCGCCAAGAGGTGCTTTCTACAACCCAGTATGGGAGAGGAGTAATTCCATGCTCAACATGGAGCTAACACCTGGCACTTTAATAAAATATTAAATAAAATTATAATGTCAGCCCTAACTTAAAAGTTCAAAACCAAAGAGATATATATATTCCAATTAATTAAAACTAATGAAACTTGGATACTTCTTGCTATGCAATTTGGGAGTTGAACCATAATTAAATGAGGGATTTACATATCAAACCAGTATAGATCCATCTTAACTCCAATCTACCAAGCATCGAAAGGGATCAAATCCCTTGAGGTGCAAACCATTTTTTGAGTGCAAAATTTGAGGAAAAGTTTGCACCTCAAGGGATTTGATGGGATGGGTTCATCCAAGAGATTGGTTTGCAACATATTGTGCAAATCATAATAGATAATGCAACTAATTATGTGGATGTCAACAAGTTCCTAATGGAGAGGCACCCATAGTGTTCTGGACTCCATGTGTTGCCCATTGCATCGATTTCATGCTTGAGGATGTGGGGAAAATATCCTTCATCAAGGACATCATTGATCAGGATAAGGCATCACAAATTCATATATAACCATGCATTTGTTCTTAGCATCATGAGGAAATTCACAAGAAAAAGGTGTTGGAAATTGTGCAACTTCATAAGTTATTCTTATTGTACTTGTATTGTATTTCCTTGTACCTCCTACAAGAGATTATACTGATGTAATTACTCATGTAAACCCTAGAAAGAATCGATGTAAACCCTAGGGAAAACTAAGTAAAGAAAAGAATAAAAATAAATATTATTTTTGTATTTCCCCAAGGCAAGTCAGCCCCAGTAAAAAGTCACTTGGAAAATCAGTATAAATAGGAGGCGTCCCTCCTCATTTGTTATTCACTCACTCAAGTTCGGCCCAGCATAAGGAGGTGTGCTACTGCAGCCAAAAGGAATGTTTTTCTGAGGTTGTATCTTAGAGAGACTTCTCTCTCTCTCTTTCTTCTTCTCTCTGTTCTCAAAAGCTATCATCTTATTACGAAGGTTTGCTGGGTTTTTCCCAATTGGATTTCCCAGGATAAATTCTTGTGTTCTTTGCTTCTGTGTTTTGTCTTTCTTCTAGAGATCCTATTGTTTATTTGCAATTAAGTTATATTGTTATAATCTTGTAAAATCTAACACAATATCAGAGCAGTTCTAGAAGAGGCCATTGCCGAAAGCTCGGGTTTGATCTTTCAAGGCCTTCCCTCATCTCTTCAGCAGAAAAAGTGTTGTGGAAACTTTGCTCTAGGGGAGGCTCATCTTTTGGTGAAGGTAAAATCAAATTCTGGAGAAGAAAAAACAAAATAACCCAAGATCTGAAAAATAATGTATTTTTAATAAATTTTCTGATATATTATTACATTCGGAAATCCCGCTTTTAATGTATTTGACGAGATTCATTCATGACTTTTCATAGTCATGTCTCTTATTAAGTATATTTATTATTATTGTTTAATGTCTTTACATTATTTATTTAAGTTTTTTTATATAATTATTTAATTGTTTTTATGTATAACATTGCCCACTTCTTTTTAAAATGCTTTGTCCTCAAAGCAGAGTAATGATGGGATGTTGTTGAATGAACTTTTATGTTTCCCGTGATGCATCATCTTCTGGAAGATTTTTCCACTTAATAAGGTATTCTTTAATTATTTGTGAACGTAGTCTTCTCTCTCTGATATTGAGGACGGTTTCTGGTTCTAAAACGATCTTCGATCTTCCCTTCTTCATCCAAGGTAGGAAGTGTCGTCTGAGTAGGTTGATGTTGACCCAACAACTTTTTGAGACTTGAAACATGAAAAACATTGTGAATTCGACTCTTGTCGGGTAACTCCAATTCATATGCTACTGGGCTAATCTTTTGGATAAATTGATATGGTCCATAAAACTTGGGGGCTAATTTATTCTTTCCTTGTTGCTTAAGTGACAATTTCTTGTATGGCTGAAGTCTTACAAATACCCAATCTACTACTTCAAACTCGCTTTATGTTCTATGTTGATCTGCTTGCTGCTTCATACGATTTTGTGCCATATTTAAATTATCCTCGAGTACTTGCATTACTCTCTGATTTTCTTCGAGTTGATTTTTTACATCTGGTACTTTTGCATTACCTTGAGCGATTTCCTTCCATCTAGGAGGCTCATAACCATACAATGCTTGAAAAGGTGTCATTTTGGCTGACGTATGATTGGTGGAGTTCTACCACCATTCTGCAAGATGTAACCACTATAACCATTTGTTTTGCTTGTCAGTGACGAAACTACGAAGATAGGTTTCCAAAAATTTGTTAACAACCTCCGTTTGCCCATATGTTTGGGGATGATACGTTGAGCTCATATAAAGAGTGATCCCAAATTGTTTGCAAAATTCCTTCCAAAAATTGGTTGTGAATTTGGCATCTCTGTCACTATTGATGATTTTTGGAAACCCATGTAATTTGTAAATATTTTTACAGAATACTTCAGCAACTTGTTTAGCAGAGTCAATCTTCTTAATACCCATAAAATGTGCATATTTCGTTAATCGGTCCACTACTACAAAGATTTTGTCCTTGCCTTCAAATAAGGGCAACCCTTCGATGAAATCCATGAAGATTTCCTCCCACTTCTGGTTTGGAATATGCAGCAGATGGAGTAGCCTAGGTGTCAGGACATTTTCACTTTTAGTTCTTTGACATGTGTCACACTCAGCTACATACCTTTGAATGTCTTTATACATACCCTTCCAAAAGAATGATTGCATGGCATTGAAGTAAGATTTGAAAAATCCTACATGCCCTGCAGCAGGGGATTCATGGGACTCCTTAAGGACCTTAGATTTGAATCTGGATGTTGGGCTTAAGTAAATTATTCCCTTATATCAAAGGATGTTATTCCTCCATTCGAGTTTGGGATTGCATTCTGGGTTATCTATCAAAGCATAGGTATCTCGATTTTTGGCATATTCACTTCTAATTTCATCCAACCACTCGAGAATTGCAACTGAAATTGCATAAGACTTGGCTTCCTCATCCCTCCGTGAAAGGCATCAGCAACTACAATGTCTTTCCCCTTTTTATGTAATATCTCTAAGTCAAAAGTGGCAATCTTTTCTATCCATTTTTGTTGTTCGGTCGATAATGTCTTTTGTTGTAAAAGATATTGAAGACTATCGTGATTGGTACGTATCATAAATTTACTTCCCAAAAGGTATTGTCACCATTTTGCTAATGCATGTACAATGGCAAGCATTTCCTTGTCATAAGTGGACTTCGGACTCTCTCTTATTGAGCTTTTGGCTTTCGAATGTTATTGGATGACCCTCTTGCATCAAGACAGCTCCTATCCCGAATCCTGAAGCATCGCACTAAACCACAAAGGGTTTTGTGAATCTGGTGTTGCTAATACTAGCGTTGATGACATAATGCTTTTCAATGCTTCAAAACATTTTTCGGCGTCATCATTCCATCGAAATGAATTTTTCTTCAATAAATCTATTAAAGGGGCAATCCTATGGGCGTAATTCTTCACAAATCTTCGATAATATCCTGTCAAACCTAGAAACCCTCTTAATTTTGAAATGTTATCTGGTTTGGGCCACTTAGTGGTTGCCTTGATCCTGCTTGAATCAACTTTGACTCCTTTCGATATTATATGGCCAAGATAGTCCACTTCTTTTCCAAAAATGCATTTTGACATTTTTGCAAAAAATTGATGTTCTTCTAAGATCGTGAGTACTTGATCTATGTGTCGGATATGCTCTCTCCAAGTCTTGCTATATATGACGATATCATCAAAAAATACTAATACTAACTTCCGCAAATATGGCTGGAACAATTCGTTCATTGCAGCTTGGAAAGTGGCGGGAGCATTAGTTAATCCGAAGGGCATTACTTTGAACTCATAATCGCCCTCATGAGTACGGAAAGCAGTTTTTGCTATGTCTTCTATTCTAACCCTGATTTGATAATAACCTGATCTCAAGTCTAGTTTTGAGAAATAACTAGCTCCGTAAAGCTCATCCAACATCTCATTGATGAATGTGATGGGGAATTTGTTCTTGATTGTCATCTTGTTCAATCCTTAGTAATCTATGCACATCCTGAAAGATCCATCTTTTTTTCGAACTAGCACTACTGGAGCTACATAAGGGCTTCTACTCTTTGAAATGACTCCACATTTTAACAAATCTAGGGTTAACCTTTCAATCTCTGTTTTATGGTGATGTGGATATCTGTACGGTTTGATATTGACAGGTTTTGCCCCTGGTTCTACTTAATTATGTGCTCAATCTTCCTGTTTCGTGGGAGCTCCATCGGAAGCTCTTAGGAACACCCTGTGGTGTTTTTGGATTAGCTCTTGTATCTCTGGTGGTTTGTAGTCATCTCCTTCACATGTTAGCAACTCCATCTCTTGACATTGAATTATGTAAGCAGGTGCTCCTTTTCGAATTAGCCTTTCAATCTGATGTGACGTAACCAATTGAGTTTGGGGTGGTTGGAAACCATACAATTTGTACTTTTTTCCTAGCCATTTGAACTTAATGAAGTGTTCTTGATGGTTAGCGGAGTAAGTACCCAATGTTTGCAACCATTGGATTCCTAATACAACATCTACTCCTCCAAGAGGTACGGCAAAGAAGTCGGATTCTAGATTATACTCTTGCATTTGTAATTTGACCTTGTGACATTTTCCCGCATTTTCAATCTTCTTTCCATCTGCTACCATAACCTTCATGTTAGGCATTGGGAGGCATTGGGAAAACGAACAAGTTGAATATCTTAGCAAGATTAACATTAATAAAGTTATGGGTACTACCAGTATCTATGAGAATTGAGACATTGTTGTTTTTTATAAGTCCATTTAGCTTTAGTGTTTGTGGTTGGGATATCTCTGTAATGGCGGCTAATGATATCTTTGGTGTATCATCTTCTAGTTTTGAGTGGCAGTCGTGTTGATTTCCTGTATCTTCCTCACTTGACTCTTCACCTTCCAAGACTTTTTCTTCTTCGCCTTCTCAAGCATATAGCTTTTGGGGGTTGCTCGTTTGCAAACATCTATGCTTAGGATCCCATTTTCCTCCACAATATTTGCACTTTCCTTCCTCCATCCTTTGGACTTCTAAACTGGGTTTGCTCCTTCCCTTAGATGATGCGACGTATATCTTGAAGTTCCCATATTCCCTGATTAGGGAGGATTCCTCGCAGAGTAGTTTTTTTCAAAGCTAATTTGAGAGGATCTTTTAAAATGTTCTCGATGATCTTGGCTTTACGTCTTGCCTTCTCCATGGTAGAAATGTTATGTAATTCTAACTCATCCGAGTGACTCTTGAGTTTCCTTTTAATCTGCCTTCAATGCACTGATGCCTTGCTCTATTCCTGCCTTGAGTCCTATGACGATTGACGTTAATGCATTATTATTTTTGTCGATTTCCACCTTGAGTTTTGCATACTTTTTGTTGACTCTTTCGTCCAATTGGTCCAATCTAGCATTGGCATCTCCCATTCTGGTGACTACTGGAAGTTTCTCCATGCTAAACCTTGATTTATTCTTGTCGAATGTTCAAGCCTAACTAGCACGATTTTTTTTTCAATTATAATAATAATATTATTATTATAATATATATTTCAACTCCTTTTTTTAATTACAAAAATTTAAAAAAAATATTAATATAATAATATTAGTATATTTGATATTAACTTTATTAAAACTTTACGACTACAGGTGGATGGCAAGCGCGACTATTAGCGGGTCGTGAGGGCGAAGCGCTGGTAGCATGGGGGAAGTAGACGGTGATGAGAGTGAGTGCAGGGCGAGTGGAGCGTGGAAGGAGAGGTGGGAGTATGCGCTGGCGTGAGTGCAAAATGCATTGGGGAAGTGTGTTGGCGGGGTATGGAAGCGATGGGAGCATGGAAGAGGAGGTGAGCCACGACAAGCAAGGAGGGGGAGCAGGCGCAAGACTGTGGTCGAGGAGAGTGATGGGTGTTGCACAGGTCGGATGGAGCAAGTGCAAGAGTGTGGGCAAGGAGTGCGATGGGGAATGGAAGCGTGACATGCGTGCAAGTTTGGATGAGTGCGTAGGGTGGATGGGGAGATGAAATGTGAGCGTGGGGGAGCGTGGATGGGGAGAGAGGAGTGCGTTGTGCGTAGTGGTGTGGGGTGTTGCACTGGAGATGAAGGGGAAACGACGGTGCAGAGGAGGGCGGGCAGAAGAGTGCAAGAAGTAATGGGAAGCAAATGGAGCGGTAGACGCAAGAGCAGAACACAGCCACAGGCAAGGAGATAGCAGCGAGGGGGTTGCACCGGTCAGAGGAGCGAAGGCTTTGATACCAAGGAGCAAAAAAAACAAAATAATCCGAGATCTGAAAATAATATATTTTTAATAAATTGTCTGATATATTATTACATTCGGAAATCGCTCTTTTAATGTCTTTGACGAGATTCATTCATGACTTTTCATAAAGTCATGTCTCTTATTAATTAAATTTATTATTATTGTTTAATGTCTTTATATTATTTATTTAAGTTTTTTAATATAATTGTTTAATTATTTTTATGTATAACAAATTTCAAGAAGTTTCATTTTTTACCTAATTCCGCTGCTGTAGAAATTAGGGTTTCAAGTTTTATGTTGATCAGGCCACTGTTTTGGCTCCACCTTATCTTCCCTCGACCCTTGATAGGGCACATCTATCAGTGAGGTTAGTTTCTTTAAACTCAAAATTTCATTTTTGACCTAACTCTTGCTAGGGTTTCTAGTTCAAATCTGCAGACAAGATGATTGGAATAAAGGTTGAAGATCCTCTTAACGGGGCTACAAACTTCATATCCTGGAAGCCTAGAGTTCTTCTCATCCTGGAAGAAAATGATCTCTTGAAGTTTGTCAATGAGAAGGTTCCAAAACCAGAAGCAGAAAAAGGAAAGTCCTAGTGGAGGAAGAGTGATGCTAAAGCAAGAAGGATTCTCATGGACTCGGTCAAAGATCACTTGGTTCTGCAAGTATCAGAAAAGAAGACAGCTAGGCAGATGTTCAAGACCTTGAAGAAGTTATTTGAACATAGTAGCATCAATGTGACTCTCACATTGAGGAACCAACTATCAAATATGAAGAGGACCAAGTCCGAATCAATTGCCTCATATTTCATGAGGTTCACTGAACTTCGGGACAAGCTAAGGACTAGTGGAGATAACATTGAAGATAAGGAGCTTGTCATGACTACTGTAAATGGTCTTCTACCATCTTGGGAGTCCTTCATCTAAACCATAAGTGGTCGAACCAAGCCGCCCAAATTTGATAGGTTATGGGCAGACTACACTTAGGAACACTTAGGAAGAGACAAGGATCACAGCAAGATAAAGACTCCATGGTCCTCAAGTTGAGGAGAATCAAGGCTTCATCACTCATGCCAAGAAAGGCAAGGGAAAAGGAAGGAAGTTTCACAACCATAAGCACCAAGCTAGGAGACCAAGTTCTCCTCCAGATCGAAGCAAAAAGAAGAAGTATTTATCACACATACAATGCCATAAGTGCAAGAAATACGGTCACTATGCAAACAAGAGGAAGCATGAAGCTTCAACAGCTGATACGGAAGAAGGTTATCACAAGAAACAAAGAAATGAAGATCATACAAAATTCTTCTTCATTTCAGCATTATCAAGTACTGTTCCCACCACTAGTGATACATGGCTTATAGATAGTGGTGCTTCTAAACATATGACTGGTTATAAAGAAAATATCTCAGAAGTTGTTGAGCTAAAATCTCATCTTTGTGTTGTACTCAGAGATGATGCCAATTGCACTATGAAAGGATTTGGATCTACCTCTCTTCAATTAGAATCCAATAACTTACTGCACCTGTATGATGTATTTTATGTACCTAGTATGAAAAGAGACCTTGTCTCCATCTCTTCCTTAGAGGACAAGGGATATAGAGTTACATTTGTAGATGGAAAGGTGAACACAACAAAAGTGATTGGTGTAAGGGATGAGAGCTTGTATCATTTGAGCACCTTACCAACTCAAGCTTTAGTCCATGATTCCTCTAACATTAGTGAGCTATGACATAGAAGACTAGCTCATCTAAACTATCAAGCTCTCCCAGCATTAAGGAACATGGTGACAAGTCTACCAATGCTTCATGTAGACCATGATGGTATATGTAGAGGATGTGCACTTGGTAAGAATACCAAGGGTTCCTTTTCGAAAAGTGAAAGTGGATCCAAGGGAATATTGGATCTAGTCCACTCTAACTTGTGCGGACCCATGACTGTTACTTCATTGGGTGGTTACAACTACTACGTAACATTTATTGATGACCACTCACAAAAGACGTGGATATACTTTCTCAAGACCAAGGAATCCGAGGAAATACTCAGCAAGTTCAAAGAATTCAAAGCACAAGTCGAGAATATGTCAGGAAGAAGGATTAAGATCCTAAGATCAGACAATGGTGGAGAAAATACCTCTACAGAATTCAATGATTTTTGCAAGGAAGCAGGAATTAAGAGGGAGCTCACAGTATCCTACAACCCTCAACAAAATGGGGTTGTGGAAAGAAAGAACAGAACAGTTGTGGAGGCAGCCAAAGCCATGATACATGACCAAAGTCTACCAATGTTCTTATGGGAAAAAGCATCCAGAACAGGTAATTATGTACAAAACAGATGCCCTCATAAAATCTTGAAAAACATGACTCCGAAAGAAACCTTTACAGGAGTGAAGCCAGAAGTGGGGCCACCTTCGTATCTTTGGTTGTCCAGTCTACATTCATGTGCCCAAGGATAAAAGAACGAAGCTAGAACCTTCAAGAAAGAAGGAAACATTCATGGGATATAGTGAGTCTTCAAAGGCTTACGAAATATACATCTCGGGATCGAGGCATATCGAAGTCAGCAGGGATGTGACCTTTGAAGAATAGACTATCCCAAAAGGAAGAGGATATGATATGGAGATCGATGATGACGAAGAGATGAGATCATCTCCACCTTAAGAGGGAGTTTGAAGAAAAGAATAAACCGATCGATCCCATTGATCTAGTTGAGCCAGTTGATGCTCCCACATATATGGCAGTAAGCCGAAAAAGTCCTAAATGGGCACAAAAGACATTGCGGGATGCAGAGGGGCATGAAGATCCACATGGAACCTTTCAAGAAAGCAAAAGACCTCAGAGGTTCTTGAGTTATGTAGCATTGATGAGTCACACCATTGACTCAGAACCTACCACATATGAAGAAGCATCCAGACACCAAGATTGGAAGGATACCATGACGAAGGAATTCCAAGTCCATCATGAAGAATGTCGTATGGGAGGTTGTACCGAGACCTGAGGGGAAGTTAGTAGTGACTTCCAGATGGCTTTTCAAGATTAAACACGGAGCAGATCGTAGTGTGGAAAAACACAAGGCCAGATTTGTTGCCAGAGGATTCTCTCAAAAAGAGGGAATTGACTATGATGAAACATTTGCTCCTGTGGCTCGATATACTTCCATCAGAACCATCATTGGTATTGCTTCAACTATGGGATGGAAGCTGCATAAGATGGATGTAAAGACCGCCTTCCTCAATGGTATTATCGAGGAAGAACTTTACGTTGAACAACCAGAAGGGTTTATTGTCCATGGGAAAGAGTCTCACATATGTAAACAAAAAAAGGCATTATACGGACTCAAGCAAGCACCTCATGCTTGGTATGGACGAATATACGGATACCTGGTAAACTTGGGATTCACCAAGAGTGATGCAGATCCCAATCTTTACTACAAGATTGTGGATAATGAACCACTAATTTTGGTTTTGTATGTGGATAACTTGTTTCTCATAGGTAATGAGAAACTTATTGAATGGTGTAAGAAGAAGCTTGCCTCTGAGTTTGAAATGAAGGGATTTGGATTGATGCATTACTTCTTGAGACTAGAAGTATGGCAGAGGCAGAAGGAAATTTTCCTCAGTCAAGGAAAATACACCATTGATATTTTGAAGAGATTCAGGATGTTGGGCTGCAAGTCCATGGCTACTCCGATGGATGCAAATCTAAAGAAGCTGAGGGAATCCACTTCAGATTCTAATTTGATTGATCCCACCATGTATCGCCAATTGATTGGATCTCTGATGTATCTGACGAACAGCAGACCAGATATATTTTTTGCTGTGAACACTCTCAACCAATTTATGAGTGATCCAAGGCAGATTCACTGGGTTACTGCAAAACATGTTCTCAAATACTTATGTGGCACTGTGGGATATGGACGAAGATATGCTTCCGGATGCGATTTGACATTGCAAGGATTTTCTGATTCAGATTGGGACAGATGTGCTGCAAACAAGAAGAGTACTTCTAGATGTTGCTTCAATTTGGGTTCTGCAGTAATTTCATGCTGTAGCAGGAAGCAAACATCAATAACACTCAGCACTACAGAGACCGAGTATATGGCTACCAGTACAGCGGCCCAAGAAGCAATATGGCTTCGAAAACTCCTTGCAAGATTGTTTGGTCAAATTCCAGGACCAACTGTGATTCATTGTGATAATCATAGTTGTATACAAATGTCAATGAATCTCGTATTTCACGATAAGACGAAGCATATAGAGATTTGATATCACTACATTCGTGATATGGTGCAAAAAGGTGCGTTCGAGTTATAGTATGTTCCGATAGATGACCAAACTGCAGATATCATTACCAAGCCTCTTCTCAAGACAAAGTTTGATACTTTCTCAAAAGACTTGGAGTTGAAGAAAATGCATCCCTCGTGGAGAGGGAAAGTTGAGACAAGACATCTACATTGCTTTCACAATGGTGCCTCTACTCGTTCTAGATCTCAACTAGTATGGGAGAAATCCCATTGACGTTGTGAGACGGCCAGGTAGCAGATGGTCGTGTACACTAGTGACCGCTACTCGTTCTAGTTCTCAGCCTAGTATGGGAGAAAACCCATCAACAAGAGACGAACAAGTAGTAGACGGTCATGTACACCGGTGCCCTCTACTCACCCTGGTTCTCATCTTGGTATGGGAGAAATCACATCGGCATATTGAGACGGGAAATAAGTAGAAAATCATGTGCACTAATGACCACTAATCGTTCTGGTTCTCAACCTAGTGTGGGAGAAATCCCATCAGCAGCATAGACGAACTGGTAGTAGATGGTCGTGCACATTGGTGACCGCTATTTGCCCTGGTTCTCAGCCTAGTGTGGGAGAAATCCCATCGACACTTGAGAGGAACAGGTAGTAGATGGTCGTGTGAAGCATGTCCTAGTTCTCGGTTAGAGACAAACTTGTAGTAGATGAGATGTTGATTGTTGTACTCTCCGATGGACTGTGTAGAGTTGCACGACTGATGGATCTACCGATGGACTGAGTAGACCAGATACATGATGACAGTGACACCTCTCGACAGACGAAGGCAGTGTTGACAACCTTCAATATGTATAGAGATGATCGGGATAGATGAGGTGTACAGAAGAGACCCAGATGTTCGTCATGCTGATGATGACCATATCTGAAGAGTACCTTCCTTATTGAGAGGGAGTGTTGAAAATTGTGCAACTTCAGAAGTTATTCTATTGTACTTGTATTGTATTTCCTTGTACCTCCTACGGGAAATTATACTGATGTAATTACTCATTTAAACCCTACAAAGAATCAATCTAAACCCCGGGGAAGACTAAGTAAAGAAAAGAATAAAAATAAATATTATTTTAATATTTCCCCAAGACAAGTCGACCCCAGTAAAAAGTCAATTGGAAAATCAGTATAAATAGGAGGCGCCCCTCCTCATTTGTTATTCACTCACTCAAGTTTGCCCCAGCATAAGGAGATGCGCTATTGTAGCCAAAAGGAGTGTTTTTCTGAGGTTATATCTTAGAGAGACTTCTCTCTCTCTCTTTCTTCTTCTCTATGTTCTCAGAAGCTATCATCTCTATACGAATGTTTGTTGGATTTTTCCCGATTGGGTTTCCCAAGATAAATTCTTGTGTTCTTTGCTTCTGTGTTGTGTCCTTCTTCTAGAGATCCTATTTTATATTTGCAATTAAGTTATACTGCTATAATCTTGTAAAATCTAACAAAAGGGAGTTGTTGTGTCATATAATCACACATTTTTCCAATAGCTTCATTTCTCTTCAATCTGTACGGTCTGTACGGCAGCTATACGGAATCCGTACGGTCTTGTACGGCCTCCCTCTGCAGTTGTTGCCTTTCGATCCGTGTAGGCTCTGTCCTGCCTGGTAGCTCGGTGATCTTGTTTGCTCGCTCCTTCGTCTTCCCAACTAAATCCTTTGTCTAACTTTCTCTCCCTGTCTGTATCCTATCTCTGTCGAAATACAAGTGTGTGTGTCCTCTCCGCCAATTGAACTTTCTTTTATAACTTTAGGTAAAGCGAAAACCCTAATTTCTTTTTCACTTAAAGTCAATAAACAATTAGATCACTTTAATTATTTTCCAAAGTAAACTTAGGAAAAATAATTAAATACAATTGGCTTCCTAATTTAAGTCTTCTACATGCAAGAACACATGCATGCATGAAGACCTTCCTTGTTGCTGCTATTTTAGCACTCCCTCTCAATGAGGAAGGGATTCGGTAGCAACCCTAACTTATCCTTGAACTTCACAAAACTGTGTCTACAAAGTGCCTTGGTGAAAATGTCTGCCACCTGCTCATCTGTCTGTATGTACTCCAACCAGATGGTTCCTCTATGAATGCAATCTCTCAAGAAGTGGTACCTGATGTCTATGTGTTTGCTCCGGTCATGGAACACTGGATTCTCAAATAGCCTGATGCCACTCTGATTGTCACAGTGAACTATTGTAGCCTCTAACTCACACTTGAACAATCCTGAAAGTAACTTCCTCAACCACATACCCTCACAAGCAACCATGTTGGCTGCCATGTACTCAACCTCTGTTAAGCTCGATGCAACTGGCTTCTGCTTCCTACTGAACCAAGACACAACCCCTGATCCAATGCTGAAACAACAACCTGAAGTACTCTTCCTGTCCTTTACACATCCTGCCCAGTCAGAATCCGTGAATCCTGCTAACTGTACACTCCCCCTACGCTCATAAAATAATCCATACTCCACTTTACCTTTGATGTAGCGAAGTATGTGCTTCGCAGCCATCCAATGCACTCTCCGAGGGTCCACCATGAACTGACTCAAAGAGTTGACTGCAAAGCTGATGTCTAGTCGTGTGTTGACCAGTTGACGATACAAGGTAGGATCAAATTCGTTTGATCCTGATGCATCAATCTTCCTCCAGTTGGAAACTAGAGGTATGGCCATAGGCTTGCAGTCTTCCATCCTGAATCTCTTCAAGATCTCTAATGCATACTTCCCATGTCCAATGAAGAAGCATCCATCTCTTTGCCAAACCTCCAAGCCCAGAAAGTAATGCATCAACCCAAGGTCTTTCATCTCAAACTCCATTGCAAGGTTGGACTTGCAGTCTCCAATCAGCCTCTCCTCTCCTGTAAGAAAGAGATCATCCACATATAAAACCAGTATGAGAGGCACCTCACTTGTCAAGAAATACAAGCCGTGGTCAGCCTCACTCCGCTAAAATCCCATCTCCCATAGATAGCTATCTATCCTCGAGTACCATGCTCGAGGTGCCTGCTTGATCCCATAAAGAGCTCTATGCAATATGCATACATGCGTCTCCCTGTTCTCCACATCAAACCCCTCTGGCTGCTCAATATACACCTCCTCTATCACTCTATTGAGGAAGACAGTCTTGACGTCCATCTAATGGACTCACCAACCTATCTCTGCTGCTAAAGAGATAATGGTCTGAATGGAAGAATACCTACTACTAAGGCGAAGGTCTCCTCATAGTCAATACGCTTTCGTCTACTGCATGCTTCACCTTGTAGATCCAACTAGATCCCACCACCTTCTTGCCTTCAGGTCTCGGCACAACCTCCCATACCTGGTTCTTCATGATTGAGTCATACTCCTCAACCATGGCCTCTTGTCACATGCCATGTTGTGCAGCCTCCTCGAAACTGGAAGGTTCAAAGTTAATCAACCCTGTCGTCAGTGCCATATAACTGAGTCTCTCTGGTGGTACACTCTGTCTAAAAGATCTCTATGGAAGATCCACCTGCCTGGAATTCTGTACTGTGGACCTGAACCACTTAGGCCTTGGCCTAGTGTCTACCTGCTGCGACTGCTGGATGTCCGTCTCCTGCTACTACTCATCCTCCCCATCAAAGATAAGAGGATCCTGTCCACCTGACTCCCTCTAACTACCAGAACCTATGCCCTATGTCTATACCTGTACCTGTACATCTGGCTCCTCCAACTTGATCCCCGTATCTTGTGTTGGATGTTGCTCTGTCGATAAGTTCGTAGATCTCTGCAAGGCCCTATCCTCATCGAACTGGACATCCCTACTCACAATGATCCTCTTGCGAGCAGGAATGTAAACTCTGTATGCCTTCGAAGTCTCGCTATAACCAACAAGTAACCCCTTCTCTCCAGAAGGATCCAGCTTCTTCATAGTGTCAGCATGAACATGACAATAGCAGACACTTCCAAATATGCAAATGTGACTCACATCTGGCCTAGTGCCTATGAAGACCTTCTTGGGTGTCTTCCTCCTCAACGTTGTGTGGGGACACCAGTTTTGAATGTACACTGCAGTCATGTATGCCTCAGCCCAAAGGAATAGTGGTAATCCCTGATCAAATAGCATGGCCTTGGCTACTCCTACCATAGTCATGTTCTTCCGGTCTGCAACTACATTCTGCTATGGGGTATGGGGCACAGTGTGCTCCTTCTTGATCCCCTCTGTCGAACAATATTCCATAAACTCATTAGAGGTGTACTCACCCCCGTTGTCTGTTCTCAACACTCGAATCTTCTTTCCTGTTTGGTTCTCCATGAGAGTTCTGAACTCTCGAAACCTCTCAAAGACCTCTGACTTGGCCTTCAGGAAATAGATTCAAGTTTTCCTGGAATAATCATCAATGATGGTTACGCAGTAACTGTAACCACTAAAAGAATGGATACTCATAGGTTTGTATACATCCGAATGCACCAAGTCCAAGGGCTCCTTAGACTTGTGCTCACTCTATGGGAAAGGCTTCCTAATGTTCTTTCCCAAAGCACAACCCTTGTAGTGGTTATGCTTCTCCTCTTGTACCTGAGGAACTCCTATGACAGCCTGTCTCAAGTGCCTCAGTGCTCCATGGTGTTGTTATCACATATATAGTAGTCGGGCTACCATATTCTATTTTTCAGATTTCAGTACACTTTTTCAGCCAGTTCCCTTACATATGAGATGTTGAGATGACCATCTATGATGGATCACTATTTGATGATGGAATATAGTACTTTCCCATGCCATGACTGAGTTTCAAGACACTCATATTTGAGGACTGATGTAGCCATTTAGCCATTTACAAAGCAGTCAGTATTGCCTAGAGTTGCAGCAGCAGTTTCTCAGTGGATAGATGTTGGTTCATATTGGTTATTTACATGTATACAACTTAGCGGATATTATCTTGTGTTGTGGTTATTATTGCTTTTATACTCATTCTTGTGACATGTCTTAGCATTTAGTGTCTTGATCTGGCGATCATATAAATATGTGGACCTGGTTGTATTGATAGTATATATGTATGTCCCTGCTTAGACCTAGAAGTTCTTGACCCATACTCATTGGTTTTACCCTCCTTAGAGAGAATAGAGGTGATCATTCCCACCATACTTTGGCTTGCTAGTGTTGGTCTCATTGTTCACTATCTCCACCCATCCATTACCTTCCAGTTATGTTTATAACCCGACCGACTACTTGACTTGTAGCATGGATGACATTTCCCCACTATAGCCGCTTTGTTGGATAAGCTCCCCTGTTTATTTGTGTCTCGGCTCTGAGTTGCCTAGGTTGTGTTGGCTAAACGTGAAACAAATAGAGTTGCCATCAATACAATGTATATGGAAATGAAATGAATATCTTGTGAAAATCCCATTAATGAAAATAAGTGTTTTTGAACATACGTGAATGCAAGGAAAGCCTAATGAAATTGGCTTTGAAGTTTAAATGTGAAATGTGAAATGTAAAACCCATGTAACAAGTGTTTTTAAACACGCATGGAGCATGAAGCCTGAATAAATAAAAATCCATGTAACAAATGCATGGATCAAGGCTATGGAAACTCAAAGGCCCAAAAAGCAATGGTTCTTAAAAGTTATATCTAAAGATTGCTGGCCTCACTTGTATTTGATTTGGATTGTGAGCATTTGTCCAGGTGAATAAGCACCTCTGAACGTAACTTACCCATTTGTGAGACACTACCATCCCCTGTGTTATTGCTTGTCCAACATATGCTAGAGTGAGTATCCCCTTTCCATATCCAAACTATCACAGTGTCAAGTTGGTAGTCACCCTTTAGCCTAACCTTTTGATTTTTAGCCTTCACCCTTCACTAACAAATTGATTACAACTATGAAGTGAGTATGGCCTCGAAAGTATGGTCTGAGTTATAATTAATTAGCAAAACTCTATATATTTGGTTGGTAGATCGCCAATGAAATGATTACTACTTGCTATAATTGTTATTTGAATGATTTGTAGAGCATGTCTTAGCCTCTAACACTTGCAGCAGATTGATGTTAGCCTGGGTCATATTATTGATTATTTGATCATTTACAAACTATTATTTTCTCTGTCTGGGCATATTAGATATTGCACCTAATCATGCAGAGATCTATAGGGTGTATGAGTATGCACCTTAGATGGATTTGGGCTCCCTGAATCCAATGAGACAGCTTATTTTCAGTTTCGGGCAATTACAGTGATGATCTGTCTCAGTATACCATTCAAGTGCAGTTTTTCCATGCTGAGTAGCCTGTCAGAGCAGAAAGGTGATTTGATTGGTTCACCTAGGGCGTTGTATGAGGAGGGGTGGTCCAGCCACTTGTTTTTACCATTTTACCCCCCTCCCAGAGAGCTTGGTGGGCTCATTTTGACAACGCAGGAACTCTGGATGGCAGTTTGGGAAGTGTCACATTTCCTGAGGCAGATTAAAAATGACAAAAATGGCTACTGAAGAATTCGATTTGGGCTACTGAGGCAAGAAAATGTCATGGGATGAGTTTTGATGATGAGTGTGATGTCTTCCACTCCTCCAGCAGTTTCAGCATTTAGATGGACCCACATCCATCTCTCCGACATATTTTATGATTTTCTGGAGCTTTTGGAGGCTCACGAATTCCTCAGAAGAGGCACTATTTTGCATTTAAAATTATATTTTATTTATATTGTGCCATGGGGACACACTATGGGTGTTAGTTAATACCCCCTGGACCCACCATGAGCTTTGTTCATTTTTATTGAGCGGGATCCCCTCTCCTAGGGCGATTTGGTCCATTGATATATTATATTATTGTATTGATCCATGTACATTATGTTGAGCTCATCTCAACCGTTGGTTAGAACATTTTGATCTTTTAATCTTAGCCATCCATTTGAAAGGTGGTTAGGATTTTGGTATCTCTCATTCCTATTTAAAGGAGAGAGCTTCTCATTGTAGAGGGGTCTTTGACTCTTGAATCTTGATAATAGAAAAACTATTTTGTGGAAATTCTTGGGTCTCCTTTGCATCTGGTGTTCTTCGATGGTGATTGGAAAGTCTATTGCTTCCTAGCATTTGGGTATTTGTGGTGAGACCTATATTTTTCGTGGAATCTTTGTTTTATCTACAGGAGGGCGACTTCACTTGGGCGTTTTTGCAAGGCTTCCTCAACTCGCTTGTTTGGCATCGCTTCTATCAGGGGGTTATCTTTACTATCATTGTGATCTATGGTTTCATCTTGTTATTTTTCTGTAGCAATTGTCCATTTCTCTTGATGCATCAAATCTGATATGGTTGACGTTTGTTGTGCAGGAGGGAGGGCGCATTGGCTTCCTTGGGCGAAACGATTGGCATAGAGGCTTCATCCAAATCTTCTCAAATTGATCGGGACGACATAGATCATCATCATCAAGGCATCTACAAGGTTATCCAAGTAAGATCCATAGGTTAGTTCTTCTTTTCTTGATCTCAATCCATCAGCACCTTTATTTTACTGTCATAACCCTAAATATAAAAAATATAAAAAAATTATCGATCAAACCGCTTGATCTTTTGGCAAACCATTTCTGGGTTTTGTAGATCGAGTCAAACCCTAAGTGGGTCCTCCTAGACGTTTTGCTTAGGTGACTCCATTAGGCCCAAATCCCAAGGCATTGATCTCTCAACCCTAGCGCAACCCCTCAGTTGGCCAATTTCTCTTGCATTTTGATCTTATCCCTGAGGCTTGGGTACTTTGATACTGTCATACCTTTCATCAAGTCTATCCTTTGGTACTAGATAGCCCCAATCCTGTTCTTAACCTCCCTGCATTGGTCACGTTTCCCAAGGCAATGGATAATGTCATTATTTGCTGGTACCTTCATTCTGGATCTAGTAGTAGAACTCATAAGTCACTTGTATTTCAACCTTGGGTCAATTTCATACCTCTTGATCCAACCCATAACTCACCTTGTGACTTCATCCATAGATCTAAGGTTTACTTCACCTTACACCTTACATACTTCAAGTTCCATTGATTTGATCCAGTGTCTTGGTCTGATCTCTCCTGTCAGGAGTAGATCTGGGTCTCCCCCATTGTTGTCTTGGGATAAGACAACATCAAGTGAAGATTGCCTCGATTGGCATGACAACCATCCATTTGGGAGTCGGGGCTATCTTGGTTCCACCTCTTTGGTTGTCCATCCCTCTACCATCCATCTTGGATCCACCTCATAGGGGCAACTACAAGTCTGGTGACAACAGTGTAAGTGTGCCATCCTCCTATGCCACAACTCACCCTGACTGTTGTTGCTGCAACTGACTAGAGCCTTTGCAGGCTCAAAGTGTAGTCTATACACTTTCCCGCTCCTTTAGCCAATCACCCGATCCAAGCTCCTATCTAACCCCTTGGGCCTGATATATACTCTATGGTCTCGGAACTTTACCCGATATCCCTTGCCATCCAGAGTGGAGACTGATATGAGGTTCTTGGTCAATCCTGGAACATATAACACATCAGCAAAACTGAGGCGTTTGCTAGATTCCCCCTCAAATGAAACAGTGCCAACTCCCTGCACATGATACCGCGCATTATCAGCCAGTTCAACGTGGATCTTTGTTCCACCCTCCTGCAAGTCTTTGAAGAATCTCTTATATCCAATCATGTGACTAGATGCTCCATTGTCGATGTACCATATAGTACTCCCTGTGGTACTTTCCATGCAAGCTATCAAGCAGAACTCCTCATCGAAGTTCCTGTTGAACTCATCTGCCTCTGCAGATCCAACCATCTGAGTGTTACTCTTCTTCTTCCTATTTGAGCACTAGGAGGCAAAGTGTCCCTGCTTGTGGCAGATAAAACACTTGACCTTTGACACATCAAGGTTCTTCTTACCATCCTTCTTCCTCTTTGCCTTACCCTTGCTCTTCCCTATAAGGGCTAGAGCCTCCTCATCCACAATCTGTGGGGCACTCCTGGATGAGCCTGATCTTTGACCCATGCGGGTCTCCTCCTGCACAAAGTCATCCCATAATCTCTGCCAATCAGGGAGCTTCTCCCTAGCCACAACACCTTTGACAAAGGTGTCCCATGACTTAGAGAAGCCATTGAGGGCTATCCGAAGTTCGAACTAGCTCCTCATCCACTGTCTTAGAGCCAACAGCTCCAAGCTCATTCCTGATCTGTGTGAGCCTCGTGAGATAAGGTACCACTCCTCCCTTGGCCATCTTGGTGCTGCGCATCCTCTCTTGCAACACCATCTTCCGGTTCTCGTTCTTGCTTTGGTACAGAATCCCCAAATCCATCCACATCTCTGATGCGGCCTTCTTACTAGAAAGGTGAGGGACTATATGGTCCTTCATTCCATCCATGATAATCAACATGGCTCTGGAATCAATCTTCTTCCAATCTATCAGATCTACCGAATCTGTGGGTGCAACTTTTGTGGAGTCAATGTGTTCCTCTACATCATTGACGTCCAGGATCCGCATCACTGACGTCCAGGATCCTTGTGATCCTTTCTTTCCATGTAGGAAAGTTCTGTGCCCCCCTGGAGTCTATCCTCAACTCTCAAATGCATGGCCATAGTGAAGTGTTACCTGTCAAACCCTAGATCTGGAATTCTAGGTTTGTGTCTTCATATAGATCTTCCTATAGAGCTTCTCCCTAGCCACAACACCTTTGACAAAGGTGTCCCATGGCTTAGAGAAGCCATTGAGGGCTATCCGAACTCGCTCCCCATCCACTGTCTTAGAGCCAACATCTCCAAGCTCATCCCTGATCTGTGTGAGCCTCGTGAGATAAGGTACCACTCCTCCCTTGGCCATCTTGATGCTACGCATCCTCTCTTGCAGCACCATCTTCCAGTTCTCATTCTTGCTTTGGTACAGAATCTCCAAAGCCATCCACATCTCTGGTGCGGTCTTCTTACCAGAAAGGTGAGGGACTATATGGTCCTTCATTCCATCCATGATAATCAACATGGCTCTGGAATCAATCTTCTTCCAAGCTATCAGATCTACCGGATCTGTGGGTGCAACTTTTGTGGAGTCAATGTGCTCCTCTGCATCACCGACGTCCAGGATCCTTGTGATCCTTTCTTTCCATGTAGGAAAGTTCTGTGCCCCCAGGAGTCTATCCTCAACTCTCAACTGCACGGGCATAGTGAAGTGTTACCTGTCAAACCCTAGATATGGAATTCTAGGTTTGTGTCTTCCTATAGATCTGCCCCTGATCTATCACTGGTGCTGCAAATCTCTCAGCTTTAGCTCACCAGAGCTCTAATACCATGTAAATTTTCCTTTAATATTCAAACTAGGGCTAAACAGTGCATTGAAAATCTCTACTGATAACAACACATGAATACTTTTACAGTATGCAGCGAAATATAAAACTGAGAAATAAATCACAACATCATATCACAATATAGACACTATTATTTTGGGTATGGAAACCCCTGAAAAAACCCAAGATGGGAAAACCGGTGCAGCAGTCAGATATAGATTTTATTATGAGAAAATACGGAACGTTTACAATCACTGCAAATTCATCCAACCCTGGCGAATGCAACACCCCAGCAAAATAACTGGGTAAATCCCAGCTAAACCCAAGCACCCTCCTGTGTGAGTGTACGACCCACTGTACGGCCTCCCACACGTGCAGATCTGTACTGCTGTTGTACGGAACTCGTACGTCGACTGTACGAAATTCATATGGTGTTGTACTACCTCCCTCTGCAATTGCTTCCTGTCGATCTGTGTGGGCTTTATCCTGCTTGGTAGCTCGATGATCCTGTTTGCTCGCTCCTCGTCTTCGCAGCTAAATCCTCTATCTGACTTTCTCTCCCTATCTGTATCCTGTCTCTGTCGAAATACAAGTGTGTGTGTCCTCTCCACCAATTGACCTCTCTTTTATAACTTTAAGTAAAGCAAAAACCCTAATTTCACTTTCACTTAAAGTCAATAAACAATTAGATCACTTTAATTATTTTTCAAAGTAAACTTAGGAAAAATAATTAAATACAATCGGCTTCCTAATTTAAGTCTTTTGCATGCAAGAACACATGCATGCAGAAAGACCTTCCTTGTTGCTACTATTTTAACAATACTCTAATGTCAATTTGACTTGAAGCAAATGTATGTTTGAGATGAGTGGTGCAATTCTACATTTAGCACAAGACAAAGTGGGAGAGCCATCGCTAAACTATTGTACCTCAATTCCTTCTAGGAAGGAACAAAAGAAGTGTGCATGGTTAGCAAACCTTTTGTAAAGGTTCTCTACATAGTTGATGGGGATAATCCTAATTTGGGCCACTTGTATGAAGCCATGGATAGAGCCAAAGAAGCTATCCAATCTCATTATGTAGGTAACGATACCCCGGATATGATAAATACATGATGATCTGGGATTCTAATGATATTCAATGGACCAAGATGCTCCATTGGCCCATTCATGCAACACTTTTCCTCAACCCCGCCTGTGCTTACTCATGCAACTTAGGTTTTGATGGTGAGGTGATGAAAGGGCTCCTAACATGTCTTGTGAGGATGGTAACTAAAATCAATCTTCTCAAAACAATTAATTGTGAGATAAATATTTATCCAGAGGCTAGTGGACTATTTGGCTTTGTTGATGTTGCCAATGAAAGGAGTATTTTATATGCCATGTAAACCACTAGAACTTAAACTTTTAACTATGGGATCTATTTGAAAGTTGATTTATGTTTAAATGAAGTGTAATTTAAACCCTTTTTTCTTGATTTGTTGTAGATGTTTGGTGGCGAAATAATACCAAATCTATGAAAAATTGCCTTTCAAGTCCTCAACCAAACTTGTAGCGCTTCAAGATGCGGGCACAATTGGAGTGTGTTTGTAAAAGTACACTCAAAAAAGTACAACAAGATAGAACTTCAACAAAGCAATTCTAATTATTATAATTTATGACCCTCTAACATATTTATTGTTGATGTAATTGTAACTTCGAAATGTATTCACTTGTATTTCTTATCTATTGTAACCCGATGTTTATTCCGGAATGTATTTGAGTCATGTCATACCCCGATGTTCCGATCGAAAAGTTTCTATAATGAGAAAGTCATGTCAAGTCATTGTGGGTAACCCTCTTATTGGTCAAGGGTTAAAGTCCCCACAGTTGTGGGGCCCTTGGGTTATTAGACTATCCTAGTGAAGTCGACCCTAGGTGAGTCATTGTAAGTCGAGGCAATAGTCCCCACCATTGTGTTACCCTCCTATTGGTCGGAGGAGGCAAAGTCCCCACAAGTGGTGGGGCACTAGGGTTATTAGACACTCCTAGAGATGTCGGCTCTAGTAAGTAATTGTTAAGTGAGGCCGACATGATGGAGTGGGTTCCAAGTGAACGGAAGAATATAAATAGAGAGTGAGAGCCTCTCTATTTATCACTTGCAATACACACACTCACTCATTAGGGCGCATGAGTGAGAGAGGAGAAGCTCTCTCAGTGTGAGAGAGAGAGACTGCTGCTGTCGGGAGTGCATCTTACTGTTTTGGGGTCTTACCATTTTGTGTTGATTCTATCTCTGAGGAAGTTGCGGGGTTTTCTCCTTTATGGTTTCCCCGAGGAAAACTCTTTATGTCTCTTGTCTCTTGTGATGTGCTTATGTTTTATTGCTGTGCTTGTTATTCTCTCAGTGAAAAGATCCTAAGATCATAATGCTAGCTTATATGATGAAAAACTAACATTTATGGCCCTCAGGATTCATTAAATTTATTTATGACCCTCTTTTAGGTTGGATTTCCCACATCTTAATGATTTGGTAAATGTCCACTACAACCTTCGATTGTGGGTGAGGCAGCTAGAAAAGATACTTGATGTGGACGCCATTTCTTTGGACAATATGAACATATTGTCTGAATGGCAAATGGAGTACGAGGCACCTGTGGCTATTGTGGAGGACGCACCTACGTGATTAGAGGAGAAGGAGCAATAGCAATAGACATAGGGGACAAGGGAGGATGAACAAGAGTGGGAGACAAAGGACGACTTTGAAATCATGGAGGATGATGTGGTAACATCAGCACCACCTTCTGAATAGATTGATACAACTACACCCACTAGTTGGCATCAGATAGATGATGCAGAAACTTCTAGTGGCAAATGAGCCACGAGCTGTCCTCATAAAAGGTGAAGAGGGAATTGATACCGGATATGCTAGTGGCTAGATTTGTCATTGTAGATGACTCATGATGATGAGATACATTTATATATTTAATGTCATTTTGTATTGGTTGTCCACTTTAGAGTCCTTGATTGAACAGCTATCAATGTTCAAGATTCAACATCGACATTGATGTATCATTTTTATTTGGCATCCACTACACCATATATATTGGTGTTTTTTCCATATTTATGTGTCAATGAGTTTATTTGATGTTGTTGCTGATTTATATGTCCAAAAAATTGAAAAAAATTGGAACTATTTTGTAATTTTTAATGCCTGCCACAGTTTTCTAATTTTTGCCGTTTTTTTCGCCAATGTTGCCAAGAAGTTGTATTCCAAACCCTTGTCGATTTTTTGTCGATGCCAATTTTTTCAACAAAGCTACACATTGCTATCCAAGTCACAAACAATATTATATTGTAGCCTAAATTAATGAATGCACCCATTGTAGTTCATGGGATAAAGTAGTCGGGCTACTTAAGTATATTATCAAGCAGACCATCTATCACCAGCCTATAATTCATTTTGCAAGATGGATTTACCACTAAGGATGGAGACTCAAAAACCAACACAGTGAGTTTTCACAGCTAAAAAGGTCTAGGACCTGACTTAGTGCTTCTACATATGGAACATTACACTAACAAGGATTGGTTAAGCTCAAAGAAATCTGACACAAAAGGGATTGGTCCACTGTGTGTAAGTTCTACTCTCAGTTAAAAGAGTCTAGGATCTGACTTGGTACTTGCGTACATATGGATCATTATCACGCCCTAACAAGGAATGACAAACAATCTAATATGAAAAAAAATTGATCCCACACTTTTACTGGCAACCATGCACAGAAGGCTTATGGAAGTAACCATGGCCAACAATTAAAACTTAAAATTTGTACCTGTCAAATGCCACGATCCCTAAAGTAATGCCCTGAACCCAGATCCCTGTGACTCTTAAAGTTCCAACGCTTTTGAACTTATTGTACGTCATGCTAATGCTTAACATTTGGTTCTTGAAATGTTGTTTTGTGCAAAATACAAGTATTATCATTTTCTAATTACAAGTACAACTTAATTTTGTTAATTAGATATATTGATCTCTGCTCACTAATAATAACTATTCATTCCTATGGTCTCATTCCACGCTACTAAAGAAACACTGAACAGCAGAAGAAAAGATCCTAGCAGGGGAAGCAAAAGTATTTTCAACCTGGATTTATACAGCACAATATCATCAAGTTTGGTGAAAATAAGGAGAATACAACTTTAGCTATTTGAATGAAATGGCCAGTTACAAGTTTTGATCATGTAGGCTGGGTCGACAAATTCACTCATAATTTACGAATTCATGAAGCTTCATGGTTACTCTATACTTGAAATAATTTTCTGTTACAGGCAGGGAAACTGCTTACTAAAAAACAGTTGAATCATTGCAAATCTTCAAGTTGAAACAGGTGTTCGAGATTGATGGTAGCATGATATGTGTGCTGAAAGCTAAACATTAGGATGCAGCTTTCTGAAGAAAGCAGTCAAGTATCTTGGACAGACACTTCTTACGGGAAATTACAGGAAATACATAAATAGAATGATATGACAGCAGTTATGACTAAGTGTGTTTAATCAAACATCTACAATATCGATGCGTTTGGACAACTTATTGGCTTCTGTCGTCAAATAACTTATATGAATACACTGCCACCTTGATAGCATTGCTAACTTTGTTAATTGCTCAACCAAGTTCCCCTAAATTAGGTTACACACCTGGAGGAAAATAGCATAGCCAGGTAGGCTAATTAAAGATGCAGAGATGCTAAATAACTGCGAAATTTTAGCTTCGATGAAAATGCATGTGTTTAACTGAGGACAACTCAAAAGTGTAAATACGATGTCACACTGAAACAGGATCCAACCACTAAAATTTATAATTCCATCCGCTTGAAAAGATATTGTAAGCATTCCCGCATTAAAGATTTTGAATGAATATTCTGCAAATCCAGAAAAATAAATGGGGACATCCAGCACTATTCCATTCCCACTCTTGGAAGGTAAGTGAATAGGAGTCATATATTTAATTTCTGCTCAGAACGATTAATCTATCCAAACTATCATAGATGACTAATGTTATACGATCGAAAAAATCTTTGGTGAGATTCCAATGAGTGGATTGGGTTTTTTAATCCAAGATGACTGTATGGTATTTGACACAAAAAATGATGAAATGGTTGTATTTTTCTTGGGATGATCATAAGCTGAGTATCTTAATCCACACGGCTCATCTTGGACGTATGTATTTGCAAAATTGACATATTCCTTCTTCCCAATAAATGTTATGGGTAGTTATCCTACCGATGTCACTCAAGTCATGGGAGTTCGTTCGTTACTACAACAGCTGAAGAGGTACTAAGCTGGTTCAAGGCTACTGCTGACGATATCCTTATAGTACCTCATCTTTCTCCTGTTCCTAATTGTGTCTGCTTCCCGCACCTTGGAACATATTTTTCTACCAAGTATTCAACATGGATGCCAGAGAGGAATTTGGCTGCCATCTGGGCATGGATTGTGTGTAAACTTGATGACTACTATACAAAGTTACCGGAGTCAGACTCGGAGAATGACTCAGCAAAGCTGAGGGGTAAGAGTTGACTCGAACTGGTGAAAGATTTGCATATATTTTCATGAAAGTTTCGTATTTTTATGATGCAAATTTTCAATAACAACTCATTTCAAAGTACTTAGATGATAATATACTACATACTATAAAGTGCCCGTGCCCTGGATTCTGGACAGGGGACAAATGTGAGATCAGACCAGAAAAGCAAGTAAAATAAGTGTTTCTTTATGTTTTTCAGTGTCTTTTATAGGAAAACAACAAAGACTGACTTGTGAGACATGTGTGCCAAATTTACCAAGTCAATTTGATCCGCAATTCAAACTCAGGTCAATGTCATTTGCGTTTGACATGCAAATCAAAATCGCAAGTATGTCTCAGTGGCAACTTAGATTCCGAAGAGCAGACTTGACTCAGTATCCTCGAATAATAGAATGAAACTAGAGAGTTCACTCGGATTGCAAAGACTCTGGTAGCAATGGCGCTATATGATGCCCGTGGCCTGTCACGAATTACTCTGCAAAACTACCTAGTTATGGCAATGGAGTGGATCACTCTGTCACAGTTAATCTTATGAACACGCCCACAAATGCCACTTATTAATGATTAGAGCGAACAAAATTTCCCAAACGGTCATTCCACGCACTATTCTGTACGTGTATATTAAAATAAAAAACGACAGAAATCAAGTGTGAGGTCAATTACATAGTAAAATTCACTTCGATATCAGAGTGTTGGAAGTCGCCCTTTGGGTGTAAAGTTATCTACTTCATTGCAATAATCATACAAAGATCACTTAAATTTTAAGACTTTGAATTCGCAAAACTAAAGTAACTCGCACAACTGAAAATGATTTTATCATGAATCAGCAGGGCAATTAAACCGCAATACACCCTAGCGAATAAATTCCAATTGTACAATTGTTGTTGTGTGTGAGAGGAGGGAGAAATTTCCATTGATATACAGCGAAAATTTCAACCATTAAAAACCTCGAAAGTATGCATCAATATGGCCCAATTACTCACCTAAATTGGTTACTCCACTGATCTCCAGAGATATCGAAATGCAGTGGAATTTATTCTCCAACCGGCGATCAAGAGACTAGGTTAATCGCCGGGTTGAACGATATATGATTAGACCTTATGCAGGTATGAGCGAAGAGAATGGATGACCAAACGGTGTAAAGCAGGGAGGAAGGCGAGCCCTGTTCCTTCTCTTCGCTTCGTCGTCCTTGATTTTGACCACACGCAATGCCCACCTCCCCTTCCAACGCCACACAATGGAGACACACCGTTAGGTTGTACGGTGCATGACGTGGAAACCTGTGTGATCACAATAAGCGATGTGGTTGGACCTCAATTTATAGTTGGTTGCTCCATCATTTCCTTCCTAAATGTCCCCTCCTACCCTTCTTCTTCCCATTATGTTGCTTTGAAGTTGAATCTGAATCCGAATTTTACCCCCTTCTTCCAAATTATGTTGCGAATTTGATGCGGCCCTTTTAACTTATATACGGGGAACTTATATCCGGGGAAAGTTGAATTTGATGCGGCCCTTTTAACCTTAATATTGGGCACATTTTTATTGACGGATATAAGCTTAAGCTAGGTTGTGGAAATTTTCCTAAATGGTTAGGAAAATTAAATACCAGCTTGGGGTCAACCCTTGCTTGTGGTTCTAAGGCTCGATCTAGTCGCGATTTGCTTTTGGATCTTTCTGTTGCGTTCTTGGAGTTCTCTCCTTTGGCTTGCTGCATTTTTGGAGCAGGGTCTTGAATCTGCAGTCTGGTGTTCTAGTTTTGAAGGATGGAAAATTTCTTGCTCCAAGAACGCTTTTAAAATTATTTTTGCAGGTTGGTCTCAGCCTTAGCTCTCCTAGCTTGGGCTCATGGTGTTGGATCGTTCCAGTGCTTGGGCGTTTGGAATTGATCTGTGAGTCAGCGATCTTGGTGTTGTGTCTGTTCACGTTGGAGCAGTTTTGAAGGCAGCAGTGGGGTTGGGCCTGTACAGGATCGAATTTCTGATCTGTGGAGGAGAAACCAGTGTCTGTGACCTTCAGCTTATGCAGTGGTTGTTTCTTAATCTTGGAGCAGTCTATTGCTGCATCAGTTGTTTTTGGAGGAGGTTGTTGTAGTTGGAATTACATTTAGTTTGTTTGACGGGTAACTTTGCAGGTCTTCAGCTTTGGGGGATCTTGATATGATATGGGAGGGGGCTCCTCCCCTCCATCTGAAATCACAGCATTTAGGAGTTTGGTTGTAACTAGTGGCAAAAGGAAGCTCTCTCAGAACCAGCAAAATTTTGTCAAGAAACTTGACAATATTCCCTCGGCGGATCTTCCTGCGGAACAACCATGCCGTACAGCCATGAACATTGTGGAACGAGGTCTCATTAGCCAGTTTTCTGGTCTTTGCCCATCTCCCAAAGCTATTGACGGGTGGGTTCAAAGAAATTGGAAACCCTTAATCTCAGCAGGCATTCGAAGCAATCTGATAAGTAAAGGTTACTATGTTTTTCTCTTTGAGAATTCTGAAGATAGAGATTTAATTTTCTGAAATGGTCCATATTTCATGGGCCCTCAAGGGCTTTATCTGAACAAGTGGAACCTATATTTTGATCTGAATCAAGATGTTGCTTCTGTTGTTCCTGTATTGGTTAGGCTGTCGCACCTCCCTCTTCATTGCTGGAATCCAGAGTCTCTTGAAGCTATAGGAAACACTCTTGAGAAGTACATTGATAGGCCTGAAAGAAGAGAACAATATACTTGTGCTCGAATTTATGCCGAAGTGGACCTAGAGGTAGGGCTTCCTAAAGCTATTAAGTTGACAGTGGCAAGTTGGTCTCATGTGCAAGAGCTTGATTATGAGCAACTGCCTTTAAAGTGCAAACATTGTCATGGATACGGGCACTTTGCTAGATCATGCAAGAAGAAAGCTAAGGAAGAAGCTATCAAAGAGAAGGGAGAACAGTGGGCACAAGTCCAAAAAGCCAATTCATCAAAGCAGGGTAACTCTTCTAAGGGAAAAAGAATTCAAATAGGGTCGAGTGTAACACCTCGGTTTTGACCCCGTTTTGCATTAAATATATATGATGAGAATATTGTATGGAATCATGGCAAGGAGCTCAAGGCCAAGGCCCTGCCATTGATTGATGTTTTGTGTATAGGTGATCAAGGGTGATACCTACGGTTTATGGTGTTAAGTCAAGCACAATATATAATTTTGGACATCATATAAATATGCAATTTAATTAAAAACCCACAACCAGCTATGTCAATGCAACAAATAATGAGACGGGGGCATGATTTCCTGAGGAATGGGGAGGGGGAATGTTTAACCTTGAGCCATGGAGGAAAATCCATGTGTCAAAAGAAAACACCCACGTATGCCCATTTTCCCCTCATGCACTCACGTTTTCATCTTCCCTCACGTTGTGGGGAGCAGTGGGACGTTTTGATCATCCATCCTTCATGCTTTCAGCTTCCTTGTTTTTTTTTCTTTTCGTTGTGCATGCCCAGTCCATCATCTGGATTTCACCCAAAAACATTGTGGGGGGATTCTGATCATTCTCTATTCCATTCGGTGCATGCGCGTTGTGCGTTCTCCGATTCTTGCAGAACTGTGTTTTGTTCTGGGTTGTTGTTTGTTGTTTCGACCTTCAGTGATGTTGTGCATTGGTCTCCTCTATCACAGAGGGAGTAGAAGCTTGTTTTGTTATGTTAACATTGTGGTATGTTGTGTGTGTGCATATTTCTGCCTTGGTCTGAAATGGTCTGGAGTGGAATTGGATATGAACTAGCTTGATAAACCTAGTGTAGGAAGGGACCTCACAAAAATTAGATCTAGAGGGGTTGGTTTTCTTCTTGCACACCCTAAACAACACTGGAAGGGAAGGCATAGCCTGAGGGACTGTGTAGCAGAGAAGGGAATGCTTCATTGTGTTGGGTGTGTAGATGTTTTAGGAGCCGAGCCTGATCTAGTGTAGGTGTCCACAGCTCGATGGTTGAGCTCACTAGCTTAGTAGTTCCAGTTCCTTTGCAACCTGATAAACCCATTTGTTAGCTGTCTTGGCTGGTCCTTAATGAGAATGTTGGTTTGACTGACTGTAGTCTGATAAACCCAACAGTATATTGGCTTGATTGTCTGTAGCCTGATAAACCCAACTGTGTTGGCCTGGCTGAGTTTGGTTGTATTCTTGGCTATGTGTGAACCTGCTAGTATTCCTTATTCATTGTGGGAATCATGCCCGACTTGGGGGTGGCAGTGCTGTTGAGAGATTGAGGAGTGCACTGGCCTATGGTTGGGTGGAACGTTGCAGCGACGTAGCTGGTTGCGGAACAAACTTCTTTCAAAGATAAGTATCTATGTGTTAATCTCTGCAAATGGTATTTGCTTCATGAAATATGATGAATATGTTTAATGTGTTGAATTGATGAATTGATTCCGCTGTATAATTGCAATTGTATGCATCTGTGTATGTTACTTTCAATGCATGTTTAAATTAAGTTATAGGACTTAGACTATTGGATTGGCGATGGCCTGAATGGCTAAATCTGTCCAAGACTACGATTAGCAGGTCAAATTTTCAAACAGAAATCTCCTTCCACAATGGTCTATTCCGCAGGCGGGATGCAGAATGCGGGAAACGCCTTTCTTCGTTCCACAACTTGCGGGATGCGGAAATGTCCTTTGGGGAATTCAGTTTTCCGCAACTCTCCTTTCTGCAACTTGCGGGATGCGAGATGCGAGATGTGGGATCACAATTTCCATTTTCCCTGATTTTGTAGACTCAACTTTTTCGCACTGTTGATTTTGTGGGTTGATTCTCAGCCGTTGATATGTCTCCAGACGCAGAATAGATGGTGATCGTCGATTTCCGTTGATATTTTTCCCTTTCGTTCGATCTCCTCTGAGATCTTTCTTTGTAGATCATCGAATTGATCAATAGTGGACGGGAGGGGACGTGACAGTGTGGTATCAGAAAATGAATGTCGAAGAGTGTTTTTCACGGCCATGCCGTGTGATTCAAAGAACGACAAAGGTTCCGTAAGAAATTTTTAATCCCGCATGATAATCGAGGTATGGATATGTGACAGAATGGTATCAGAGCTTCCAAGTTGAACAGTTAATAGAGTTGTTGGTAAATGGTTTCAAAATATTGTTAGCTGCATAACAAAGAAAACTGCCGTGGGTAGTGGGTAAGTGGTTTCGATTTTGAAATTATCTAACAATTTTGTTATTAACACATTTTGCATAACTATAGTCGCAGGGCAGCATTTCAGATAGTGCAGTTTGGTAAAGTTAGTTCGGCTGATCCATGAGAACTGACATGTGCGACGATGCACAGAACCCCAATGAATACGAGGAAGATGGTATGGGGGAAAATGTCCGAATTAGAAATGCTGAGACAGATTCTAATGGGAGGAGGTTTCAAGATACTCCTCCATATTTTGTCGCGACCATGAGAAGCCTAAGGGTGGAGATGCAAAGTCACAGGGTAGATAATGAAAGATTGGTTAAGGCACTAGAGGAGTAGAATCAGCTGAATACAGCCATGCTGCAGAGTTTGACAGACATTCAAAGGCATATGAACTCTAGGGACCAGACAGTGAGACCAGAAGGAAGTAAGAGCACTGCTAGAGGAAGAAAGAGATCTCTTAGTGGGTCATTAGACTTTGAAGGATCCACTGGTGATTCAAGTTCTTCTTCTCGCGAGAATCAGAGAAAGAAGCGCTACTAGAACCATTCACGTGATTAATTTAAGAATGCAAGGCCTCCTACCTTCAACGGTGAGATAAAGAACGGTCAAGAAACCGAAGCTTGGCTTCTTGGGATGAGGAAATATTTCCAAGTCCAAGACTATTCAGGAAATATGAAGGCTAGAGTAGCCATCTTCAATTTGACTGGAAGAGCATCCATATGGTGGGAGCACTTCAGGAAAGTGAAGAAGATTAATGAAAGACAGATTATGTGGAAATAGTTCCAGAAGTATTTCAACCAGAAGTACCTCTCTGATAGGTATTATGATGATAAGATCAAAGAGTTCCATGAGCTGAGATTGGGACAACAGACCATGGAAGAGTATGCAAACAAGTTCTTGGAGCTATTGAGGTATGTTATGTACATCAAGGATGAGAAGGTGAAAATCCAGCGTTTTCTGAGCGGATTGCCTCAGTCTTACAAAGACAGAATTGAGTTTTATGAACCTAGAACTCTGGAAGAAGTGATAAGGAAAGCTATGTATTGCTATGAGCAAAGCAAAAAAAAAATGTTTATCATAAGACAAGGAAGGACAAAAAGAATGAGAAGTCTGACCAAAGGAAAAAGGGTTTCAAACCTTCTAACTTCAAGAATAAGCAAAAGAAGCCATCCCAAGTTGAGAAGCAACCAGCTAGAGTGGTGGGAGAAGAGCCAAGAGATCCACAACAAAATAGAGCACCACTCCAATGTTGGAAATGTGGAGGACCCCACATGCGCAGGTATTGTCCACTTGAGAATGAGAATGCAAGGCCAACTTACAACATTCAAGAAGCAGAAACAATGGGTCAAGTAGCAAGGGACGTCCCTAGAATCTATGCAGCACTAGAAGACTGCCAGGCAGATCACCAGTCAATTGTGGTTGAAGTTGCAGGTAAGATTGTTGAGCAGTCTATTTCTATTTTGATTGACCCTGGTTCTACTCATAGTTACATTTCTCCTAGAGTAGTGGAGATTTGTGTTTTTTAAAAAGTAAAGCATAGCAATCGTGGTTAGTTCAGCTAGCCACTGAGACTAAGAGAAAGGTTAGTGAAGTGGTGGAAAAATGTCCATTGGTGATGAATGGATTGGTCACTTGTGTAGATCTAAATGTTCTACTACTTGGTTTCTATGATGTTCTCATTGGAATGGATTGGTTAGAAGCTCACAGGGTAAAGCTTGACCGTTATAATAAGACTTTTGAATGCATGGATGAAGAAGGGAACCCAATAGTTGTAAAAGGCATTCCAAAGGTGATTTCTGTGAGGCAGATTTCAGCAATGCAATTGAAGAAGTTTTGTAGGAAGGGTTCCAGAGTGTATGCAGCTCATGTTGTGGAGGCAACAGAGAATGAAACTATTAGGTTGGAGGACTATCCTGCATTGCAAGAATTCAAGGATGTTTTTCCTAATGAGATTCCAGGGCTTCCTCCAAAGAGAGAGATTGACTTCACAATTGAACTTGTGCCAGAAGTAGCACCAGTGTCCAAGACACCCTACAGGATGAGTACACCAGAAATGGTAGAGCTGAAGATGCAACTACAAGAGTTGTTGGAAAAGAAGTATATCAGGCCAAGTGTGTCTCCTTGGGGAGCACCAATTCTATTTGTGAAGAAGAAAAATGGTACACTCAGATTGTGTATTGATTACAGACAACTGAACAAAGCCACGGTGAAGAACAAATATCCTTTGCCTAGAATGGATGACTTCTTTGATCAAATGAGAGGAGAAAAGGTATTTTCCAAGATTGACTTGAGGTATGGCTACCATCAGGTGAGAATCAAGGATGAAGACATTCATAAGATAACCTTCAGAACAAGGTATGGACATTATGAGTTTGTAGGGGTCCCATTTGGTCCCACAAATGCACCAGCTACATTTATGTGCCTTATGAATAATGTCTTCAGCAGGTATTTAGACAAGTTTGTTCTTATTTGCCTTGATGACATTCTTATTTATTCTAAGAGTGAGGAAGAGCATCTGAGATTGACATTACAATTGCTCAGGGAGAATAAGCTGTATGCAAAGTTGAGCAAGTGTGACTTCTATAAAAATAGAATTTAGTATTTGGGTCACATTATCTCAAAAGAGGGTATATCTGTGGACCCTGAAAAGATTGAAGCCATTATGAATTGGCCTACTCCAAGAAATGTGACAGATGTAAGATCTTTTATGGGACTTGCAGGATACTACAGGAGATTCATTGAATGATTATCCAAGGTTGCACATGCCATCACTTATTTGCAAAGGAAGGGGATTAAGTTTGAATGGACATCGAGGTGTGAAGAAAGTTTCCAATAGTTGAAGAATCTTCTCACAAGTGCACCAGTCTTGAAAGTTGTAGACCCAGAGAAAGATTTTGTGGTGTGCATTGATGCATGCGGCCAATGACTTGGAGGAGTTCTTATGCAAGACAACCATGTAACATGTTATGAGTCAAGAAAGTTGAAGGAGCATGAGAAGAACTATGCCACTCATGATCTAGAACTTGCAGCCATAGTACATGCTCTCAAGATGTGGAGGCATTACTTGATGGGCAGAAGATTTCAGCTAAGAATAGACCATTGTGGTTTGAAGTATTTGTTTGATCAGCCTACTCTAAATGCTAGGCAAGCTAAATGGCTGGAGTTTTTATATGAGTTAGATTTTGAAATCAAGCATATAAAAGGAAAAGAGAATAAGGTAGCTGATGCCCTCAACAGGAAGGTGCAGGAAATGCATGTGGCATGTCTTAGTATTTACCAGTCATATTTGAGACAACAGATTGTTAATCTTGCTGCTGAAGATGAATTGTATGTGTAGGAAAAAGACAAGTTGCAGCAGCAAAGCCTTGAAAATAAGTATGAGGGATATAAATTAGAAAAAGATGGACTCCTTACTTATAAGAACAGAATTTATATTCCAAATGTAGCAGATTTGAAGAAGGTTGTTATGGATGAGATCCATCAAACTCCATATTCTAGGCACCCAGGATATCAGAAGACAATTGCTACAACTAGAAAGCAGTACTTTTGGCCAGGAATGCAAAAGGACATGGTGATTATATTTCAAGGTTCATGAAATGTCAGCAGGTGAAGGTTGAGCATCGACAACCAGCAGGTTTGTTGCAGCCTTTGCCAGTTCCAAAATGAAAATGGGGAGTTATTTCCATGGACTTTATTACAGGATATCCAATGACTTGGAGACAACATGATTCCATCACGGTTGTGGTGGAAAATTTGACAAAGGCAACCCATTTTATACCAGTTAAGTCTACGCATAAGACCGATGACATTGCAAAGTTCTTCATGAAAGAGATTTTCAAATTGCATGGATTGCCAAAGGAAATAGTCTCTAATAGAGATGTCAAGTTCACTTCCAATTTTTGGAATGGATTGTTTGCATATTTGGGGACGAAGTTGAATTTCAGCACTGCCTACCATCCTCAGACTAATGGGCAAATAGAGAGAGTTAACCAAGTGCTAGAAGACATGCTTCGCATGTATGTGATGGACAAACCAACCAAGTGGGAAAATTATTTACACTTGGTAGAGTTTGCTTATAACAATGGACAGAAAGCATCCTTGGGGATGAGTCCATATGAAGCTTTGTATGGCAGGAGGTGTAAAACACCAGTGACTTGGGATAATCCAGTGAACAGGGTTGTGCTTGGTCCAGAATTGCTCAAGGAGATGGAGCAGGAGGTTGTAAAGATTAGGCAAAATCTAAAAGCAGCTCAGGACAGACAGAAAAGCTATGCATATAAGCATAGGGTGAATAGAGAGTTCAGTGTTGGGGATCATGTTTACATCAGAGTGAGGGAAAAGAAGAGTTCCTCGAAGCTTGGAAGTTGTGCCAAGCTGTCACCTAGATCCTGTGGGTCGTTTGAAGTGCTTGAAAGAATATGGCCAGTTGCATATAGACTTGGATTGCCTGCTAGCACTAGGGCTCATAATGTTTTTCATGTTTCTTTGCTTAAGAGATATGTACATGATCCTAACCATGTGATAAATTGGGATGTGATTCAGGTGGAACCCGAGGGAGATTTCCAAATCGAGCTAATGTGCATCCTCGCCAAGAAGGTCACAATGCTCTAGAACCGAGCCATAGGGCAGGTAAAGGTGCAATGGGAGCACTACGGTCCTGAAGAGGCTACATGGGAGCTGGAGGATGCCATGCGATTGGCACATCCATTTTGTTCAATTCTGCAGATCACTAAGGGCGGTGCCAACGTAGCATTTTTTGTTCAATTTTGTAAAACATTAAGGATAGTGTTGTTGAAGGGGGAGGGGAATGTAACACCCCGATTTTGACCCCGTTTTGCATTAAATATATATGATGAGAATATTGTATGGAATCATGGCAAGGAGCTCAAGGCCAAGGCCCTGCCATTGATTGATGTTTTGTGTATAAGTGATCAAGGTTGATGCCTACGGTTTATGGTGCTAAGTCAAGCACAATATATAATTTTGGACATCATATAAATATGCAATTTAATTAAAAACCCACAACCAGATATGTTAATGCAACAAATAATGAGATGGGGGCATGATTTACTAAGGAACAAGGAGGGGGAATGTTTAACCTTAAGCCATGGGGGAAAATCCATGCATCAAAAGAAAACACCCAAAAAACGTATGCCCATTTTCCCCTCATGTACTCATGTTTTCATCTTCCCTCACGTTGTGGGGAGCGGTGGGACGTTTTGATCATCCATCCTTCACGCTTTCAGTTTCCTTGTTTTTTTTCTTTTCATTGTGCATGCCTAGTCCATCATATGGCTTTCACCTAAAAACGTTGTGGGGGGGATTCTGATCATTCTCTATTCCATTCAGTGCATGCGCATTGTGCGTTCACCGATTTTTGCATAATTGTGTTTTGTTATGGGTTGTTGTCTGTTGTTTCATCCTTCAATGTTGTTGTGCATTGGTATCCTCTGTCACAGAGGGAGTGGAAGCTTGTTTTATTGTGTTAACATTGTGGTCTGCTGTGTGTGTGCATATTTTTTCCTAGGTTTGAAATGGTCTAGAGTGGAATTAGATCTGAACTAGATTGATAAACCTAGTGTAGGAAGGGACCTCACAAAAAATAGATCTAGAGGGGTCGGCTTTCTTCTTGCACACCTTGAACAACACTGGAAGGGAAGGCATAGCCTAAGGGACTGTGTACTAGAGAAGGGGATGCTTCCTTATGTTGGGTGTGTAGATGTTTTAGGAGCCGAGCCTGATCTAGTGCAGGTGTCCATAGCTCAGTGGTTGAGCTCACTAGCTTAGCAGTTCAAGTTTTCCAGTTCCTTTGCAACCTGATAAACCCATATGTTAGCTAGCTTGGCTGGTCCTTAATGAGAAAGTTAGCTTGATTGGATGCAGTCTGATAAACCCAACAATATATTGGCTTGATTGTCTGTAGCCTGATAAACCCAACTATGGTGGCTTGGCTGAGTTTGGTTGTATTCTTAGTTATGTGTGAGCCTGCTAGTATTACTTACTCCTTGTGGAAATCATGCCTAGCTCGGGGGTGGCAGTACTGCAGAGAGATTGAGGAGTGCACTAGCCTATGGTTGGGTGGAACGTTGCAGCGATGTCGTTGGTTGCGGAACAAACTTATTTCAAAGATAAGTATCTCTATGTTAATCTCTGCTAATGTTATTTGCTTCATGAAATATGATGAATATGTTTAATGTGTTGAATTGTTGAATTGATTCCGCTGTATAATTGCAATCATATGCATATGTGTATGTTACTTTCAATGCATGTTTAAATTAAGTTATAGGACTTAGACTATCGGATTGGTGATGGGATGAATGGCCAAATATGTCCAAGTCTGCGATTAATAGGTCGAATTTCAGAACAAAAATCTCCTTCCACAATGGTCTATTCCACCGGTGGGATACAGAATGCGGGAAACGCCTTTCTGCTAAGTCTATTTTTCACAGATCCCTTTTTGCAATTCTCTGTTCCACAACTTGCAGGATGCGAGATGCGGGATACAGAAATTTCCTTTGGGGAATTCAAGTTTCCACAGTTTTCCTTCCGCAACTCTCCTTTCCGCAATTTGTGGGATGCGGGATCTCAATTTCCATTTTCCCCTATTCTGCAGACTCAAGTTTTTCGTATTGTTGATTTTGCGGGTTGATTCTCGGCCGTTTATTTGCCTCCAGACGTGCAATAGATGGTGACCATCAATTTTCGTTGAGATTTTTCCCCACCGTTTGTTTCCTCTAAGGTCTTTCTTCGTAGATCATCGAATTGATCAATGGTGGACAGGAGGGCATGTGACAGTATGGTATCATAAAATAAATTTCAACGAGTGTTTTTCACGTCCATGCCCTGTGATTCAAAGAACGACAAGGGTTCCGTAAGAAATTTTTAATTTCGCATGATAATCGAGGTATGGGTACATGACATCAGGTAGTAACCCCAAACCCAAAGAAAATGAAGTAGCAATGAAAAAAATAACAACAAAAAACATCTTCGAAGTTTTGAGTATTCCTGATGAACAAGTGCCTTCAACTCTTGAAGAGGCAGAACTTCCTCAATCTCAAGATCAGAGTCGAGAAGAAAATAAAGAAATCTTAGAGACAAACTAGGGTTCTCCTGCTAATGGCCTCTCTCCCACGTATGCAGAAATGGCAAAAAAAAGAAACCAATGGCTAAGTATGGTTCATATGATGAAGAATCTATTGAGAGGTCCTAAAAAAAGGACGTAAATCCCATAATATAGTTAGGGAAGAAGAAGTATAAAGGTTGAAGATGCAAGGAATCCAAGCTACAATTGAAATGTCAATTGCCAGGACCACCAGGGCTAGACCTACAAAAGGAGGCCCTCCTCATGCTATCAATAATAAATAATGAACCTCGTCTCTTGGAATTGCAGAGGGCTCGAAAACTCATCAAAAGTGGAAGCTATTAAAGATCTAATAAGAATGGCTTCTCTAGTTATTCTTCTTCTCCAAGAGACCAAAATTGAAGAGGATTGCCTCCTATCCTTAAGTAATAAGAATTGGAAAACGAATGTAGGGAAGGATATGAGTGCTAGAGGTATTGTGCAACAACATTTCTGCCAGGTTAGATCGATTTCTAGTGCAGAGTTCATTGTTGTTGGGGATCAGATCATAAGCCGATCATGCTGCTGATTGATGATGAAGAGGACTTAGGACCCATTTCCTTTCGGTTCAATCCACTGTGGAAAGAACAAGAAGGTTTTATGAACACTGTATCCATGGCTTGGGATATTCCTGATGTAGGATAGCTGAACTATGTTTGGGAGAGAAAACTTAAAAATACAAAAGTGGCATTGAAGAATTGGGTTAAAATCTCTCAAAAAAATCTAATAAGTGAAAGGAAAGAATCCGTGAGAAATATGGAGGAAAATCAAATGGAAATGGAAGAATCTGAAATCACCTCTGCTTTGTTGGAAAAAGAGCAAAGAGCTAAGTTTTGCTCCTTTAGAGCATTCAAGCGAGAAGAAGAATATAGGAGATTGAAGTCAAGGAGTACTTGGCTGCAAGCTGGAGATCATAATACTTCGTTTTTCCACAAGCAGTGTAGAGCCAGAATATCCCAAAATCACATATCAGAAATTACTTCTATGTCTGGTGAATCTATTAAAGGAATTTCTCAAATAAAACAAGTGGCTGAAGCTCATTTCTAGAACCTATTTAGTGAAGATGGTTTCTTAGATTCAAACATAACAACTGATTCCCTGTCCAACATCCCTTGCATGGAGAGTGAGGAAGATAATTTTGACTTAATGAAGCCTTTTGTAGAATAAGAAATTATTGATGTCATATGGGCTATGGAGCCGGATAAAGCCCGAGGCCCTGATGATTTTTCCTTTCACTTTTATCGAGTTTGCTGGAATGTTATCAGGAAAGATATTCTATGGATGTTAAAAGCTTTTCATTTAAAAGCCAAATTTGGTGGATGCACAAATTCCACTTTCCTGGATTTAATTCCTAAAGAAGTTAACCCTTCTTATTTTGATCGATTCAGACCTATTTCTCTATATAATGCATCATATAAATTTTTCTCTAAACATTTAGCTAACAAGCTCAAACCTTTGCTTGGGAAGTTGATTTCACCTTTTCAAGGTGGGTTTGTCAAAGGGAGGCATATTTTGGACAATGTAATTCAAGTACAGGATGCCATGCATTCAAGCTATCGAAGGAAGGAGAAGGGCATGCTAATCAAACTTGATATAGAAAATGCATTTGACAGGGTAAAGTTGTCATTTCTTTACTCAGTTCTTCGTTCTTTTGGGTTTATCCATGCCTTTATAAATTTGATAAAAGCATGCATTGATAAACTATGGATAGCGCCATTAGTAAATGGCAGACCAACAAATTTCTTTCAAACATCCAGGTGTCTCTGTCAGGGCTGTCCTCTTTCGTTGTTTCTGTATATTCTTATGGATGATTCTTTAAGTAGAAAGTTAACAACTGGAAAAAATGTTGGGATCATCTTGGGAATTTCTTCATTGGATGGAGTGGAGCCTATTAACCATGCCCTCTTTGCAGACGATACTCTGCTTTTGGGAGGAGCTTCTCTAAAAACGGAAAGAGTTTTTTCAAACATTATGAATCATTTTTGTATCATTTCGGGAGCACTTATTAACATTCGTAAGGGTGCCATGTATTGTTGGAATGTGGATCAATTAGCAGTTGCAAACATTTCTCAGATTTTGGGTTTTGAAGGGTTTGTTTCTTGGTACAAGGTTAAATATTTGGGTCTCCCATTAACCCTGGGGAAAAATATCCCTTCTCTCTGGCTGGATATCATTGGCAAGTTAAAAGCTAAGGTTTCCTCATGGGGTGGCCATTGGTGAACGAAGGCAGGAAAACTCATTGATAAATTCAATTCTTTCAACCCTTCCTATCTACCAGTCATCTCTTCTCTTGGCACCGAAAAAGATCATGGATCAGATATCCAAGCTGCTCAGAGACTTTCTTTGGAGAGGTGGGAAACAAAATCAAAACCGTATGCATCTAGTAAAGTGGGAAATTGTAAAAAGGCCTGTACTTGAAGGTGGAATGCAAATCAGAGATCCAAGATTGTCTAATTTAGCTATGGGAAGTAAATTGCTATGGCAACTATTCTCCAATAAAAAGCACCCGGGTCTCGGTGAGCCAAATTTTCTGGAAAAAATATTTTCATGGAGGAAATCTAAGAAATTTTCAAATGGAAAATACTCCAAAAGGCTCTATTATATGTAATTTATGTAGAAGATGTATTGATTTTTTCTCTCAGCGTCTATATAGAATTCCAGGAAATGGTAGACATACGTTCTTGTGGGAAGATAAAAATTTAGGGAACGCTCCTCTAAATTCAGATGAATCTTTCAATGAGATAAAGAGCTAGTTAGTCGATAAATATCTCCATTGAATTTTTTATTTCATAACCTGGGATTGCAAAGGAAATTGGAAGGCATGGTCATTTTGTAACGGACATAAAATAAGATAATAATTAAATAATCAAGTTAACTAAGTTAGGTTATGAAATGAGGTGTCTTCTCATTTCAAATGCCCAAGCCATATTTAAGGCAGGGCCACCATTGTAACATATCATCTCTTATCTTATCATTAATATATGTATTTGCCTTATGGCTTATCTCATTTACCAAGTTTTATGGTAATATTATTTGTATGAGCTAATAAATATTCGGCTCCATTTGGTATCAGAGCTCGGATTTGGCTCCTTCGACCTGAGCTCGGATTTGAGTCCTCCAACACTCAGCTCGGACTCGGCTCATCATTTATTTTCCTCATTTTATTTCCGCTGCTTACTCCTCCATTTCACCACCTATCACTTCATCCCGACTGCTGTTGAAAAAGAAAAAATAAATAAATAAATAAAACAAAAAAAACACCAACGTCCTCCAGCCTGCTCGCCGCCTCCATCACCTCAGCTCTCTATTCCCCCTGCACACCCCCTCTATTCCCCCGCACTGCCCCTTCCTTCCTCCACGGCCACCATCCTGCTCCCACGCGCCCTGCGCACAGCTGCTCCATCCACGTTCCATCCCCTCCACCCCTTCCATCTCCCTCGCGCCATCCACTTCGCTGCATCTCCCCTCCATCCCCGCTCCAATGATCTCCTCCTGCTCACCGCGCACCTCCACTCCATCCGCCCTTCACCTCCTTCACGCCTGCGCCTCCATCCCTATCACCATTATGCAACCCTTTGTCCATCCTTATCCCATTCCCTCCTCTCATTTGCGCTGATCCCCACCTTCCAGCAATCTCCTGTGCCCAGCCTCCATTCCCTCCACGCTGCCACTCCCGCGCTGGCCCTCCCCAGCTCCCACCACATGCTCTCCATCCCTCTCACCACGCAGCTCCTCGCGCGCCAACATTCCCCGACTCCACGACCTGCAAAGAAGTTAACATAAAAAAAAATTATATGTTATAAACATATTATAACATAAAATAATATTATAAATTAAAATTTATTTCAAATATATTATAAAAATATATATTTATAATCAAATATTTAAAAAGAAAATCAAATATTATATTTATAATATTTGTTAAAAAAAATAAAAATAAAAATAAAAAACTAAATACAAAATATAATATAGTTTATAACAAATATATAATAATAATAATATTAATTAATTAATTAATTAATTAATATATTATTAGCGCCAAAATAGCGTTAAAATACACACCTCCGCATACAAGGTCCAAGACCATGGCAGAGCTAAAAAAGCAAATCGAAAAAATGGAGAAGGACATAAAGTCCATTGCTGTTAACCAAGAAGGCTTGAAGGAAAATATACAAAATAACAATACATTACTAAAAAACGATCTTGTTTTGGTAGAAAGAAGACTCAACGACAAACTTGACATCCTAAGCGAAAAACAAAAAAACATGGATGACAAAATGAGTACCATAATGCAAAACATAAACACCTTAACACAGAACATGAGCACCATGACACAGAACCAGAATACAATGATAGGAATGTTACAAAAACTAAGGTTTGGTACAAACCATATCAACAGCTCAAATATGTTGGACCAGTATGTCAACAAAAATGAGAGAAACCAAGTCGATCAAGACAATAAACAAGACAAGGAGACAAACTATCTTAGGAATGACCAAAATACCAATAATATCGTTGATAAAGATGAGCTCGACCAAGATCACAATGGGATTCAAGCTAGTATCGTTGATAATAAAGACGATCCATATAATGAAAATATATGTATCCTACAGTATGCCAAGGAATCCAAGTCAGACAAATCAAATATCATAGATTCATCTTCTACCTTAACTATTTTACCACCCTTGACAAACCTAAATGTAACACTACCTGGTGACTTTGAGTGTGAGAAGCCTCAAGAGACGCCACTTCTCGAGATAAATCATAAAGATAATAAAAGGAAAACATTACATGATGACATCCTAAGTATCGTGGGACAAGCAATTTCTAAAACCAAGTTTGATATGGTCAGTCACAAAAATGTTCCTCATATTCATGTCCATGGAAAATAGGACAACAATAATATACAGAATGGAGTACAAATTCAAGTAACAAATAAAAGGAAATTGACAAACTTTGGTGTAAAGAACAAGCACATACCTAATACAAGTTCTAAAACAAAAGACATAAAGGAAGTAATGACGTTGTTTCAACACAAAACAAAAATGAAAAGACGACAACAATAATCTAAGCTTTGAGGACAAAGCTTCCTTAAAGGGAGTGGCAATGTAATGAATATAAAATAAATTATTAAAATATATTAGTTAATTATATGAAATGGTGTAACCCTTCACGCTCAAGCCTATAAAAGGCGAGCTTATTGTACATTTTACCCATCATCCAATATATTATTTACTATTCATATTCATTATTACAATGATAGTCGGATTTGACTAACGGACAACTGGATTCGGTTGCTCCATTTGGTATCAGAGCCTCGTTGGCTAGATTTCGGCCTTTGGCCATTTTATCATCTTTTAGCCATTATTCCAGGTTTCCTGAATTGGTTCTTTGACCATAAAAATAGAGAGTAAAAGGAAAAAAAAGTGAGAAGTAAAAACAAAATAAAAAAGAAAAGAGAAAGAGAAGAAGGAAGAATAAAAATTTAAAAAAAAAAGAGAAAATAATCTAAAGGAGAAGAACGTAAAAAGATAAAAAGTAAAAAGAAAAAAGAAAAAAAGGAAGAAGTAAAAATAAAAATTAAAAAAAAGAAGAAGAAGGGAGAAGATCCCATAAAAAAAGGAAAGAAGAAAACAAAGGCTCATGGTTTTATAAAACAAACCCTTATTGGATATTAAATAATAACTCATACCTTAATTAAGTTGAGTTTAGTCTTTAATTCTCTTTATTAAATAACATAAAAGCTAGAAGTGCATAAAGAAGTGAGATTTGAACCTGGGTGGGGAAGTTAACAATCATTCCTCCCAACCACCCAATCTACTCACATTTTACAAAACTTAAGGGAAATAAAAGATAAAAAATGTGCATAATAATTGATACTAAAAAGCAAGTGAGATTGAACTTAAGTGGGGAAGTCAATGGAAAAATTGAAAAAATCGACGACTATTTATAGTCCAAGACGACCATCTAGTGTCGAAGAATCAAAGATCATGGAATTTGGTTTGCGACTACATATAGAGAAATTAGAATCCAAGTTAAAACGCTATCAAAGAGACAACAAAGATTTACGCGATAGGAATAACAATTTGGAAGTAATAATTGAAATACATAAGATAGACAAAAAGTACAAGGAAAAAAAATTTCCAACCAAAAAAATCATATAGAAAAATTATATGCGCAAATTGATGAATTAAAAGAAGAAAATGATTTCAATCAAAGATTAAAAAATCAAGATATAAAGAAAGAAATAAACGATTACGAAGTGGAAATAAAACGGTTGAACAAAATCATTAGCGACAAGGATGAAGAACTAACGCAGATACAACATAAATTAGAACATCAAGAATCAGTGATCGACCAGTATCGACAACAGATAAAATTTCTTCAACAACAAAATGACGACTCTAAAAAGACTCATAAGTCGGAGATTGCAAAAAGTAATAAAACACTATCCAACAATTCCGAAGAAATTTTCAGATTAAGGAATCATAACAAAACACTAGTCACGAAAATTAAGAAAATGAAAAATAGTCAGAAGGCAGAACAATATACGGAAGACATTGAAGGGAAACTTCTAGACAAGCATGAAGAAATTAATTGCATCAGAAGTCATAACAAAGATCTTAAGGAACAACTTAAGAAGTTTGAAGATGGCAGAAAGGCGCAAGTAGAAGTGATTAAGAAGTTTCAAAATGATTACGTGCAGTTGGAAAACAAGTTGGACAAGATACAGAAGGAAACCTTAAAACCTCAAGGGACGAAAATACAACTTCCAACTCAGATCAATGCTCACAAGACGACACTCGTAAAAGAAAATGACATCGTGAAAAGTCCTTATCAACACCCCAACCATAAAAACCGATATCCTAAAAAGTGGGAACTATCAAAAGCTAATGGTATCGATGTGACCAAAGCTACTAACAATAGATCAGTATGTAATTCCAATAATCCACAACAAATCAATTTGGGATGGATTGATTCATCCACATATCATAAGTTATGCTCCACTCTTAGCAGTTCATATCGACATGTTTCGTCAGCTACGACATTTCAAAAAATGAGGTAAAAACATTATGAAGGCTTTGAGAACAAAGCCTTTCTAAGAGAGTGGCAATGTAACAGACATAAAATAAGATAATAATTAAATAATCAAGTTAACTACGTTAGGTTATGAAATGAGGTGTCTCCTCATTTCAAATGCCCAAGCCATATTTAAGGCAAGGCCACCATTGTAACATATCATCTCTTATCTTATCATTAATATATGTATTTGCCTTATGGCTTATCTCATTTACCAAGTTTTCTGGTAATATTATTTGTATGAGCTAATAAATATTCGGCTCTTTATGGCTTATCTCATTTATCTAATTCCATGTATTGTTGGAATGTGGATCAATTAGCAGTTGCAAACATTTCTCAGATTTTGGGTTTTGAAGGGTTTGTTTCTTGGTATAAGGTTAAATATTTGGGTCTCCCATTAACCCTGGGGAAAAATATCCCTTCTCTCTGGCTGGATATCATTGGCAAGTTAAAAGCTAAGGTTTCCTCGTGGGGTGGCCATTGGCGAACGAAGGCAGGAAAACTCATATTGATAAAGTCAATTCTTTCAACCCTTCCTATCTACCAGTCATCTCTTCTCCTGGCATCGAAAAAGATCATGTATCAGATATCCAAGCTGCTCAGAGACTTTCTTGGGAGAGGTGGGAAACAAAATCAGAACCGTATGCATCTGGTAAAGTGGGAAACTGTAAAAAGGCCTATACTTGAAGGTGGACTGCAAATCAGAGATCCAGGATTGTCTAATTTAGCTATGGGAGGTAAATTGCTATGGCAACTATTCTCCAATAAAAAGCACCCGGGTCCCAGTGAGCCAAATTTTCTGGAAAAAATATTTTCATGGAGGAAATCTAAGAAATTTTCAAATGGAAAATACTCCAAAAGGCTCTATTATATGTAATTTATGCAGAAGATGTATTGAATTTTTCTCTCAGCGTCTATATAGAATTCCAGGAAATGGTAGACATATGTTCTTGTGGGAAGATAAAAATTTAGGGAACGCTCCTCTAAATTCAGATGAATATTTCAATGAGATAAAGAGCTGGTTAGTCGATAAAGATCTCCATTGAATTTTTGATTTCATATCCTAGGATTGCAAAGGAAATTGGAAGGTGTGGTCATTTCCAGAACTACCAGAACGTGATCCGATTCCGCATACTCAGTAGAATTTGTTGGTGGAGAAATTATCAGGCATTGCTCCAATTCACATCTCTTGCAAGGACATGTGGGGATGGGGTACCACAGGAGAATATTTTGTTCTTGAAGGGTACAAGGTTTTGCAGAAATCGCAGACCTCTTTGCTGCCCTCTTCTAGCTCTATCGATGCAACCTGTTGGAAGTTGGTTTGGAATTCTCCCAGCGTTCCAAAAGTAAATTTGTTTAATTGGACTTTAATGCATAAAAAAGTTTTAACCGACGAAAATTTGTTAAAACGAGGTTTCCTGGGTCCTTATAGATGTTGCTTCTGTCTTCAAAATGCAGAGACTTCAGCTCATATCATTGTTGGATGTGCTTTTGCTTAGGAAGTTTGGGCACATTTTATGCATGGGTTTCCTTATTTTGCTCCTCTTAATTCTGACCCTGTCATTCTTTTTAAAATATGGCAGTCAAGGTATCCAGGCTCTTCAATCAGTCCAACACGGAGGAAAATATGGCAAGTCATTCCCAAATTTGTATGGTGGAAAATTTGGCCGGCAAAGAATGATTTGATTTTTAACAGTAAAATTTTGAAGCCTGGAATTGTAGCTTTGAAAGCTAAGGCTTTTCTTCCGGAAGTAGTGAGAAATCCTCAACTTGAAGAAATTAAATTAGAAGCCGAGTATAAATGGTTGGGATCGAGGCAAGAGGATAAAGCTCAGCTTGGAGTGAGGAAGCCAGTTATTAAACCAATTTGGTAGATTAGAATGTCAGAGAAGGAATTTTCAAAATGGTGCCAATTGAAAAATAAAGTTTCAATCTTCTTTGATGGAGCGTCAAAAGGAAATCCGGGGAAAGCTAGAGCAGGGGGTTTGATCTATTACCCTGGTGGAATGTTAGAAACAAGCTTCAGCTGGGGAGTAGGACACCTTTCAAATAACCAAGCAAAATTATATGGAATTCTAAAAGCTTGTCAACTTGCAAAGGCAGCAGGACACAGCAACGTTCAAATTTTTGGAGATTCTGAAATAATCATAAAAGCCTTAAATTTCGATTAAAAGTTCAACAAACCCTGTTTGAATGTTACCATACAAAGGCTGCACTTCAGTTTACTTGATTGTGCTTCAGTTACTTCTGATCACATTCTTCATGATTTAAATAAGCTGACAAATTACAAAGCCAATCAGGGATGCCTTCTTTCTACAGGAATGTTAAGTTTGAATGATGGTCCAAGTTCGATGAATCCTATTCCTTGATATGGAAAAGATATTTTTTGATTCTATGAAGCTGATTTTTTGGAACAATTGTAATTGGGTGAAGGCCCATTCAATTCTTTATGAATAAGTATGAAGAAAAAATGAAAATAAAATTAATCGTTTTGGTTAAAAAAAAATATGCCATGTTTGATGTCTTGAAATAGTATTTACGACTTTAAAATCTTCTCTTTGTTGTACTAGGCTAAATGTTATACAAACAACACCAAGTTTTTGTTTTTTCTCCTCTCTCCATGTTCTCTTTGTGCTTGCCCATTGTAACACCCCTTTCTTAATGGGTGTTTATTGAAATGATAGAAAACGAACACGAATCAGATAAAAATGTATTTAATAAAAAGATTCTCTGATATGTCCATTACAATAGGCCTTTTGGGCTTATATAAACCTTATCGTGACTGTTCATATAGTCACGATAGTTCATAACAATTTGTTTCTTAAACGTTTGGTTATATATATATATACTATTTTTTGTATATAACATTGCCCTCTTCTTTTGAGATGCTTTGTCCTCAAAGTAGGGCAATGACAGGTGTTGTCGAATGAACTTCTCAGTTTCCCATGAGGCATCTTCTTCAGGAAAAATCTTCCACTTAATAAGGTATTCTTGGATGATGTGAGAACACAGTATTTTTTCTCTTATGTTGCTGATGGGTTCTGATTCTATTACAAGTTTTCCTTCTTCATCCAAGGTAGGAAGTGCCGTATGAGCAGATTGTTGTTGACCCAACTGTTTTTTGAGATTCGAAACATGAAAAACATTGTGAATTCGACTCTTGTCTAGTAGCTTCAATTCATATGCTACTGGGCTAATATTTCGAATAATTTGATATGGTCCATAAAACTTGGGAGCCAATTTATTCTTCCCTTGTTGCTTAAGTGACAATTGCTTGTAGGGTTGAAGTCTCATAAATACCCAATCTGCTACTTCAAATTCTCGTTATGTTCTATGTTGATCTGCTTGTTGCTTCAAATGATTTTGTGTCTTAGTTAAATTATCTTTGAGTACTTGCATTACTTTTTTTATTTTCTTCAAGTTGACTTTTTATTGCCGGTACTTTTGCATCAATTTGAACGAATTCTTTCCATCTAGGAGGTACACAACCATACAATGTTTGAAAAGGTGTAATTTTTGCTAACGTATGATAGGTGGAGTTATACCACCATTCTGCAAGATGTAACCACTATAGCCATTTGTTCTGCTTGTTAGTGATGAAACTACGAAGATATGCTTCCACACATTTGTTAACAAATTCTATTTGTCCATCTATTTGGGGATAATAGGTTGAGATCATCTTAAGAGTAATCCCAATTTGTTTGCATAATTCCTTCCAAATATTGCTTGTGAATTTGGCATCTCTGTCACTAACGATGATTTTTGGAAATCCATGTAATTTATAAATGTTTTTATAAAATACTTCAGCAATTTGTCTAGCGAAATCACTTTTCTTGATACCCATAAAATGTGCATATTTTGTTAATCGGTCCACTACCACTAAGATTTTTCCCTTGCCTTCAGATACAGGTAACCCTTCAATGAAATCCATGGAGATTTCCTCCCACTTATGGCTTGGAATGTGAAGCGGATGAAGTATCCCTGGTGTCACGACATTTTCGCTTTTGTTTCTTTAACACGAGTCACACTCAACCACGTACTTTTGAATGTCTTTATACATCCCCTTCTAGTAGAAGGATTTCCTAGCATTGTAGTAAGTTTTGAAAAAGCCTACATGTCATGCAACAGGTGAGTCTTGGGACTCCTTAAGAATCTTAGCTTTGAATCTTGATGCGGGGCTTAAGTAAATCCATCTCTTATACCAAAGGATGTCATTCCTCCTTTCAAGCTTGGGATTGCGTTATAGATTATCTATCAAAGAGTAGGTATCTAGATCCTCGGCGTATTCACTTCCAATTTCATCCAAACACTCGGGAATTGCAACTAAAATTGCATAAGACTTGGGTTCATCATCCCTGTGGGAAAGGGCATCAACAACTACATTGTCCTTCCCCCTTTTATGCAATATCTCTAAATAAAAAGTGGCAATCTTTTCTATCCATTTTTGTTGATCGGTCGATAATGTTTTTTGTTGTAAAAGATATTGAAGACTGTCATGATTGATACATATCACACTTTTACTTCCTAGAAGGTATTGTCACCATTGTGCTAAGGCATGTATAATGGCAAGCATTTCCCTGTCATAAGTGGACTTTAGACTATCTCTCTTATTGAGCTTCCAGCTTTTGAATGCTATTGGATGACCCTCTTGCATCAACACTGCTCCAATCCCAAATCCTGAAGCATCGCACTCAACCACAAAGGGTTTTTGCGAAATTCGGGGTTGTTAATACTAGCGTTGATGACATAATGTTTTTCAATGCTTCAAAACATTTTTTGGTTTCATCATTCCATCAAAATGAAATTTTCTTCAATAAATTTGTTAGAGGCGTAGTCCTATGGGTGTAATTCTTTCCAAATCTTCGATAGTATCCTATCAAACCTAGAAACCCTCGTAATTTTGAGATGTTATCTGGTCCGGGCCACTCAGTGATTGCCTTGATCTTACTAGAATCGACTTTGACTCCTTCCCTTGATATTATATGGCCAAGATAATCCACTTCTTCTTTTCCAAAAGTGCATTTTGACACTTTTGCAAAAGATTGACGTTCTTCCAAGATGGTTAGCACTTGATCTAGGTGTCAGACTCCGCTCTCTCCACGTTCTGATATATATGAGGATATCATCAAAAAATTCTAACATGAACTTTCGTAAATATGGCTCGAACAATTCGTTCATTGCGGCTTGGAAGGTGGCTGGAGCGTTAGTTAACCCGAAGGGCATTACTTTGAACTCATAATGGTCCGCATGAGTACGTAAGGTAGTTTTGGCTATGTCTTCTAATCTAACCCTGATTTGGTAATCCCTGATCTCAAGTCTACTTTCGAGAAGTACTTAAATCCATGAAGTTCATCCATCATCTATCGATGAATGGGATAGGGAATTTATTCTTAATTGTTACCTTGTTGAGTCCTATGTAATATATGCACAACTTGAAAGATCCATCCTTCTTTCGAACTAACACTACTGGAGCTACATAAGGGCTTCTGCTCTTTGAAATGACTCCACATTTTAACAAATATTTGGTTAACCTCTCGATCTTTGTTTTATGGTGATGGGGATATCTGTACAGTTTGATATTGACATATTTTTCCCCTGGTTCTAGCTCAATCAAGTGCTCAGTCTTTTTGTTTGGTGGGAGCTCCATCAGAAGCTCTTGGAACACCTTGTGGCGTTTCTGGATTAGCTCTTGTATCTTTGGTGGTTTGTCGTCATCTCCTTCACAAGTTAGCAACTCCATCTCTTGACATTGAATTATGTAAGTAGGTGCCCCTTTTCTAATTAACCTTTCCATCTGATGTGATGTAACCAATTGAGTTTGGGGTGGTTGGAAACTGTATAATTTGTACTTTTTCCCAAGCCAATTGAACTAGATGAAGTTCTCTTGATGGTTAGTGGAGTAAGTACCCAATGTTTGCAACCATTGGATTCCTAATACAACGTCTACTCCTCCAAGATATACTGCAAAGAAGTCATATTCTAGGTTATACTCTTGCATTTGTAATTTAACATTGTGACATTTTCCCACATTTTCAATATTCTTGCCATTTGGTACCATAAACTTCATGTTAGGCATTAGAAAAACGAATAAGTTGAATATTTTGGCAAGATTAACATTAATAAAGTTATGTGTACTGTTGGTATCTATGAGAATAGAAGCATTGTTGTTTTTTATATGTCCTTTTAGCTTCAATGTTTGTGGTCGGGATATCCCTGTAATGGCGGCTAATGAGATTTTTGGTGTATCATCTTCTAGTTTTGAGTGGCAGTCATGCTGGGTTCCTGTATCCTCCTCACTTGACTCTTCATATTCCGAGACTTTTTCTTCTTCATCTTACCAAGCATATAGTTTTTTGGGGTTTCTCCTTTGCAAACATCTATGCTTAGGATCCCATTTTTCTCCACAATATTTGCACTTTCCTTCCCTCGTCCTCTGGGCTTCTAAACTGGGTTTTGCTCCTTCCCTTATATACAGAGGCATATACCTTGAAGTTCTTGTATTAGCTGATTGGGGAGTATTCCTCTTGGAGTAGTTTTTGTTGAAGCTACTTTGAGTGGATTGTTTTAACTTGTTCTTGATGATCTTGGACTTATATCAGACCTTCTCCATCGTAGAAGTGTTGTGTAATTCTAACACTTCTCGAATGTGAGGTTTTAGTCGATGTATGTATGTTTGCAGACATTGGTCATCAATCAGTTCTGGGACTCAAGTTTCCAAAGCTTCCCAGTCACATGTGTACTCATCTACACTGCCTTTTTGTTGCAACCTCTTGATCTTGGCAAAGATGTCTTTCTCGGTTACACCTTGAAACCTTTTAAGAAGATCGTTCTTAAAGTCATTCCAACTAAAGGATCAGACTCAGGTTGTCGACTTCCACCACATGTACCAATTGTACGCATTTGCCTCTAGTTGCATGGCGATGTATTTAATCTTCTCGCTACCGTAGGGTATGTTAAGGATATCAAAGTATTCCTTGGCTTTATTGATCCATGTGATTCCTTGCTTCTCGTCACCATCAAATTTGGGTAACACTAGATTTATTCTTATCTGGTATCTATGTGCTTGGGGGATTGGTATCAACAGAGTGATAAAGAAGGGAACTTCATGGGGTGGCGTTGTGTCATGTGGACCTGGCAATTTAGGCGTATTCAGAGGAGGTGTATTGAAAGGGTCTAGGTGTGGGTTATGGCTAAGTGGGGGAAATGAAGTGTGCGACGACAGTCTGGCCAAGGTAGTGTTGAGAGATTCTTGCATCTTATTTTTCTCTGCCTACAATGCACTGATTCCTTGCTCTATTCCTGCTTTGAGTCCTGTTAGTTCATTATTGTTTTTGTTGATGTCCGCCTTTAGTTCTGCATATCTCTTGTTGGCTTTTTCGTCTAATTGGTCAAATATGACATTGATATCTGCCATTCTGACGACCACTAAGAATTTCTCCACGTTGAATCTTGATTTATTTTTATTGGTTGTTTGAAGCCAGCCAACCACGAAATTTTTTATTTATAATATTTATTTGATTTCTTTTTTAACAAAACTATTTTTGCTTTATAAATTTTATAAGGTATAATTTATTTTATAACCTTATAAATTATAACCAAATGGACTTCAGTTTTCCTAAAAAAAATTCCGATGTGTTGTTTATCTGTACAAAGGGGAAAGGGTGTGCTAGTGGAGGTGGTGGGGAGCTACGTAAAATAGGACGCAAGCAGAGGTAGTGGGGAACTATACGCGGGTAGAGTGGAATGATGGCGAAGAGATGACGCATGGGAAGGAAAGAGTAAGTAGGGGAGTGGGAGTCATAGGAGGAGAGCGTCGACATAGGAGCGAAATGTGGGAGGGTGTGGAGCTACGTAAAACAGGACGCAAGCGGAGGTAGCATGAGAGGAGATGTGGCTATAGAAAGAAGGGCTGGGACAGGTGCGATTGGACCCAGTGTGTGAGGGTAGAACTGCATATGAATGGGAGTGGGCATAGTGAGTGGGAAAGAGTGACGTGAGTAAGAGCAACAATGGGATGGGAAGAATCAACCAGCAACCAAAAATTGGAAATTGAGCAGCTGAGAATTGGGTAGGTCTGATACCAATGCAATGATAGAAAACAAACACGAGTTTGATAAACATGTTTTTAATAAAAAAAATCTGATATGTCCAATACAACAGGCCTTTTGGACTTATGTAAACCTTATCGTGATTGTTTGTATAGTCACGATAGTTCATAATAATGTGTTTCTTAAAGGTTTGGTTATATATATATATATATATATATATATATATATTGGGAGGCACGTACATATATTGGGAGGCACGTACCTTTTCTAGAATAGATGGGTACCTTCTGATGTTACCAGTGCTTTGTAGATGGAAAAACTCCAGGAACACAAATTCAGGAAAGCTCCAAGCAAGAGAAGAACAATCATAATGCTAGTCATAAATAAGAATATCCCATGGGCTTTTTTCGATGGTGCTAGTCAAGGTGAACCCCCATTTGGCGGAGCTGGAGGGGTCATCAATTTATCAGCAAACTCGAAACTATGTATAAAATATGCAGAAGGATGAGCAACCAACAACAAAGCTGAATTGGTAGCTCTATGGGCAGTGTTAAAAATCGCTAAGGACATGCAAATACAAAGTATTCAGATCTTTGGCGATTCAAAAATGGTAATTGATTGGGCAACTGGGAAAAGCCTTATTAGAGCACCTCATCTTCAATACATTTTAACAGAAATACAAACTCTAAGGACCCAGTTTGAGTGGGTATCTTTCTCACACATTTATAGAGAATTGAACTCAGAAGTAGATACTCAATCCAAAATGGCTTTAGAAATCCAGTCTGGGGTGATAGAGATAGAGGAGCATAGTAACGAGCAAACTTCCCTGTCTTACATAATGTTCTAAAAGACAAATTGAGATTTCAAGAAGACAAGAAATTCCAAAAAGCAATAGTTATGCTGAAAGCTCAAAGAGCAGTTACGTTTTTTGAAAGAAAAGACGATCAAGGACTTTTCTTGATATCAAGAGGACATAAAAAAACTCCAAATGGTTTTTTGTGATGTAAGCTCATAAGAGCAGTGAGAGTATTGAGAAAACAAAATGTATGGAAGCAGACTGTAAGGCAAAACAAGGTGTAAGCTCACTAGAGCAATTCAAGTTTATTCTATGAATAAATTTGTTTTTCTTGGGAATATATATATATATATATATATATATATATATATATATATTATTCAATCATTATATATTTTATTTTATGTATATAACATTTATCGACTAAATTAATCTAAATCATTAGGTAACTTGCTTAAGGGGACTGACCGAGGTGGAGGATGCGATGAAGAACGGAGAGGGATGGATGGCTGCGAGCATGCCAACGAATGGAACCCTAGAAATGGTCACGGCTCAATCAGACTTGATCCTCGAACAAGGGCACAGGGGAGATGCGTGAGTGCAGGATGGAAGAACAACCCATTCCAAGGCTCTGATGCTTCTATTCAGGCCAGCTATGGAAGCTCGAAATCACCAAAGGGAAACCACTTGCACGCACTGTACTGTGTCGCCGTCATATCCTCTTGCTTTGCAGTTCAAAATGAGCCCTTTGTCTCCTTGTATTGCCATAGACCAGACTACACAGAAACCAACAGATATGAAGCATGAGCCGAGAATAGGCGTGGAGGCGGTTTGGTTGGTCCAGATTAGCTACTTCGAGGTTCAGATCTCGACAGATCTGGTATTTTCTCCTTCTTTTCCCATTTGGGTGGTGGTGCCCTCTTTTTTTCCCAAAATCTCCTCTGAATCTAGAGTTAGGGCAGTCATTGACAGGTTTCATATTTTTATTAAATTGTCCTCTGGGAAGTTGATTTTGGTGTGGGTTCAGGGATCTGAATCAGTGGATAATCTAAAGGTGGATCTAGAGCGAAGAGAGGGTTTTCCTACAACCTATTTTTTCTTTCTTCATGAAGGTAAAGTGCTGCAGGAAGATTATAGGCTGACAGATTATCAGATCTGCAAGAACTCAACTATTTTTTTGATGCATCGTCTGTGGGGGGGAGCAGAAGGAAAAATAGGACCATCCGGTCCTTCGTCTTATAAGGAAGTAGCTCGGCCTAAGGGATCCCAGACAGTTGACTCATCTTCTCCCCAGAACAGTCTGTATTTTGTTGAAAAGTTGGAATCCACACCAACCCTAGAGATCAAGAATCCACATGTAAAACAACTCTTCAGTACACTACAATCTGTAGCTGTCATTTGTCATTTTAATGGATTTTGGACCAGATATTTTGATCTACATCAATGGATTTTCACCAATTGGGCAACAAATTGTCAAATCCTTTTATGTTCTAAGGGCTTCTTTGTAGTTCAGTTCGAATCTGAGGAAGATTACCAGAAGATGTTATCGCAGGGACCATGGTTTTGGGGGAGAGTTGGGCTCTGCATAACCCCTTGGTTTCCTGAGTATGATGCAAACTCCATGGTGGTAACCAAGATGCTAGTATGGGTAAGGCTGCCAAATTTACCTCTACCATTCTGGCATCATTTAGTATTGGAAGCCATTGGCAATCTTCTTGGGAGGTTTATCAAAAGTGATAGCGACATGAAAGAGCAGGGGGTATTTACTTATGCAAGAATTTGTGTGTAGATAGATCTCAGCAAAGGTATCCATGATATATTACAGCTGAAACATGAATCCTTCTACTGGAATCAGAGTTTGGACTATGAAAATACTGCTTTTAAGTGTAGATTCTGTCATTTGACGGGTCACCTCCAAGATTCGTGCTCTCTTCCTAAAAAGTTTACTAAGAATAAAAAGGGGCAGACTACTAACCGTAAAAATTGGAAAACAGATTATGTTTTGCCTCTAGATGAGGACGAGGAGAGTGATGACGAAGAACAACCAAATCTACAGAAAAATGAGGAAAATGTGAAGAAATCTGAATCAGTGGATGCACAAACATTAGGAAAAAAGAACTACAGTGCGGAAACACTAACAAATGTTGTGAATCCTATGGATGTTTCTTTAAGTGGACTAAAGCATGCACATGAAACAAAAAGATCAGATTTTGACAAGGAACACGTTACAGTCCAGCAAACAGGGGAGTTGGTAGGTAAACAATTGATTGTAGCCGACTCATCACAGGATGGATGGACTGAAGTGAAATCAAAGAAGATGGGGAAAAAAGGGAAAATAAAGACTTATTTTCACCCTTTATTACTTTGCCATATGATGTAATATAGTTTACTTTTTCTTTTTTACAGACCTTTGGTCTATTTTTTTGACCGTGTGCTATGGCACTGGAGTTGTTTGTTCGTAATGCTTTTGCATCTACAAAATGTAATTTTGTTTGCCTCGGATGTAATAAAATTATGCTTTTTTTTCTAGGGAAAAAATATCATTAGCTTTGCATAACATAGTTCTGAAATTAAAATTTGCTTGTAAAATCATTTTTCATGCATAATTTTTAAATTCCTTATTACAAGTTGCAATAATCATCTACTATATATCTTCCCACCATGAGGCATCTAATTTAATCATTAAATTATGATACAAGTACAATTAAAATTATAACTAAATTGCAAAAGAAGAATTAGTAGATTACCTCAATAATCTAATTGAGTTAGTAATCCAGTCAAATCCTCCTCTGCAACTGTCCAGTCTAGTCTTCCCAAACTAGGATTTACCTCCCAACCAACTAGGACAATCCTATCCAGCTCCCTAGTTTTAGGAAACTATCTCAAGTGGCCCTTTGTGCATGTGGTCTTAACAACAACAGCAATAACAAACAAGACTCAGCTAAGTACCTTGGGAAATATCTCAATTTCTCAATCCAACCCCTCTTGTTCAAATAGGTTTCCCCCCCTCATTCATGTCTTATTGAGTAATTTGAGAAAAATAATTACTATGTTAAGTTTAGATCGATTAGTAACTTCACAACAATTTCATCAAATTGATCATTGTTGGAGGAAACTTATCTTGATAAGGTGTATGAGTGTTGAACTATTTAATTCGATGAAAGGTGATACGAATTAGATCAATATATAATTTTTCATCTATTTTGGTGATTCATTTGAACAATTGGATGAATTGACTTGTAGGGTCCATTTTAGGGGTAGGTCTTACTTTGCAGATTTGGGGTTTGAAACCTTCTTAGGATCGTCTGAGGGCTTAAACAATGCCTTTTGTGGTCAAATTTTTATGAGCATGGTTCTCAATCCCTTGACATTGTTCTACCCCCAGAGACCTTTCCAATGGTGCAAGAATATCCTCAATCGAATTCGGTATGAGGAAGTATGCCTCATGACCTATCTAGTTGACCACCAAGGTATCGAGTGGATTGCATGTAAACTCCGATTACCCACACATGTGGAGATAGCCACCTGTGAAATTTCAAGAACATTTTGGAGAGTCCAAAACCCTAACCTAATCAGGAGTTAAGTCATGTACAAACCCTAAAACTAACCCTAAATGACTATCGGGCTATGTTAAATATTGGGTCGTTAGGAGGAAAAGGGGTTCCATTTCTGATGATGTTATTGTAATGTTCCATAATCGAGCAATAGTAAGGGAGTGGATATTAGAGCATAATAGAGGAAGTAGGAGACCCTGTAGTAGTCGTGCAAGACACACCGTTAGAGGTAAATCCACAGCGATTACAACTTTCTTTATATTTTCATTACATTCTAGAGAAGAAAAGAACAAGGCAAGCTCCTCACTTCTGAATGGGTTTTTTCCCATAGTGAGTTTTCCCATGGTATATCTTGTGTTATTTGTGTGGATGTGTTATTTTGTTCTTGTTATTTTCCTTTCAATTCCAATTTATTTACCATTCCATGGAATTAAGCTAACATAATGAATCAAGTCTTAAGATATGAACTATTCCAATGGATTATCCACAACGATTTACAAAACATATTGTTATCAAAGAAATTTTCTTTTAGGTTTTGTGGAAAATTGCAGGATCTAGGAGTTGGAGGAATAAAGAAAAAGTATTCAAACTCTAGCCATGGTGGATGAGTCTGGTAAAGAATCGGGGGGCAAATATGAACAACAATTTACAAAGATGGAAATACAATTCACTGATATCTCACACCTTATGTCAATTCTCATGGAGGCTCTAGAGAGCAAGTTTGGACCTTTTGGTGATTTTGGAGGCTCTAACTCAGAAAAGGAATCAGAGGAGAAATCGGGAGACAAAGGTGACCCAAAAAAGGAGTCGAGGAAAGAGCCCAAGAAAGAGTAGCTAAGTTCTAGTGCCAATACCCCTTCTGAGTCGTTATTTAAGATGGAATCGGAAGTGGATATCAAGGCGTACCAAGGTGAGATTGATGCTTTAAATTTGAATCATTGGTTGTAGTAATTAGAAATCTATTTTAGTATACGAAACATAGACGAGGAGCAAAATATTTCATTTGATCAATTGAAATTAGAGGGCCATGCATTAACCTAATGGGAAAGACAAATGGAGGCACTTAGGTTAGAGGGTGATCCACTAATAACTAAGTGGGAGGATTTCAAAATCCTCTTAAATTCCCAATTCTACCCTATTTGGTATGTAGAGGACCAATGGATATATTTGCATTACTTCAGGCAAAGGAAAGGGCAAAGTTTGCAAGAGTACACCAATAAATTCAGGAATATGGATGTTATGTTGGGTATCTCACCCAAGAATCTAGATGTACTCCTCACATATATGGGGGTTTCCAAATTCATTTACAAAAGCAAGTGATTCTCTTCAAGCCCAAGACAATTGGCGAGGCTTGTGTGCAATCACAATACCTAGAGAATATAGGGCACGAGCACACTGGTGTGTGTTGTTGAAATAAAAAGCACCGGGGTATTTATTTCATATAAATGCACCATTAATTATATATATATTGAAAAACATTATAAATTTGTCGGTGTGCCTATTTTGAAACGCACTAGTACTCAAGGTTGTGTTAGGAGCACTGATGAATTTGTTTTTGTTTTTTATTTTGAAATTGAAATTTAAACTAGAGGGACATTTGGACTATTCAATGCGTTCTTAAATTATTTGCACCGATGCAGTT
>LPNX010614035.1:270392-343893 GCA_001517045.1 Pseudotsuga menziesii | reverse complement strand
TATCGGTGCATCTATTTTGAAATGCATTTATGCTTATGTTTGTGTTAGGAGCATCGATGTTTTTGTTTTTGTTTTATTTTATTTTAAAAACAAAATCTAAACCGTGCAGGACATTTGGACTATCTGGTGCGTTCACAAATTATTAAGCGCACAGGTGGAGTTAGATATAAGAAGTGCACTAGAGTCGAAACATATGCAAAAACCTCTTCCCACCAACCTATGCTATAAATGGATACAAATTACTTTTTTATTGGAGGTTTTGCCAAAACCTCCGCCAGAAAGTGTTTTCCTTGTAGTAAACTTGATTGAAAATAAAAGAAATATAATTAATCAATGCTTTTTTTTCTTATTCCCTAAGGGGATGTATAAAGGTAGCTCCAATGCAATGTGTAATTGACGAGTGGTTACTAGTCTATGAAAGTTATAGTTTATTAACAACTAGTCACGAGCTTGTCACCAGGAGACAATATGTATTGCATGCACAACAACACATATCGATGCTTTCCTTTTCATAAATAAATCCTTGGCATTGGAGTGTTTCTTGAAAGAAAAAATTGCATTGAATGCTTCTTAATTGAACATTTTGCACTAAATAATGAGCATCTACAACTATTTACGAACCTTTCAATGCTTCCATAAGTGCATGGATACCATCGATATATAATAGGTTCTTCGTATTAAACTTTTCATATGCATAACCATCCATGCACATACTATATAAGGAACTGTTTTGTTTATATTTAAGAATATTGAAGTAATCATACCAACAATAAAGAGGACCACAAAATGGTATAAATGCTACTAATAGTTTGGGAGGAACAAATACACGTGAAAGGATAAACAAACCAATATCTGTAGCATCTATTTTAGACTCGACAATCATATATATTTTTGTTGTTGTAAGTTCAGGAACTATTCTATTGAAATAAAGTAATAATACAGTTAAAAATACAATTCAGAGAGTCAGTTCTGCATGCATAAAATAACAAGAAAAGAAGAACAACCTTCCCCTGAGGGGAATTCATACTTTTACAGACTGAAAGATCCTCCCTGTGAGAGGGAAAATAGATCATAATAGCATGAAAGTTACAGAGTTTGCAAGTATAAAACTGGAAAAACACTATTGTAATGAACATGGGTATCTGAATCCCTAGAAGCTCAATAAAAAAAGAGAGTGCATAAACCATAAAATCTGGGCTACAACTTTGGATAAGGCTCTTCCTCAATTGGAACCCCAAAACCGAATCCTAGCTGAGATCCTGGTTGGCTTTGCGCAGTGGATTCAGGTGGATTTGCATAAGCTTGACCGTCTTGATTTCCCGAAGTCCCACCATTGTTGCGGCTGGTATCCTCCTAACTGCTAGAGGGGTTTCCTTTAATAGGAAGAGGCTTTGTTTTCCTGTAGCCTGTCGCAATGTTGAGGGTGGTTTTACTATGTTTGGTGTTGGCCATATTCCTCTAGGGAGGGGGCAGTGGTTTCTCAATGTCCAAGGGAGCGATTGAAGGAGTCACTAAAGGATCCAGAGGATTAAGCTGGGGGAGGGGGAGCGGTTGATGGATTCACTGAAGGAGCTAGAGGATTAAGCCAGGGGGGGGAGGGGGAGCGGTTGATGGATTCACTGAAGGAGCCAGAGGATTAAGCCGGGGGGAGCGGTTGATGGATTCACTGAAGGAGCCAGAGGATTAAGCCGGGGGGAGCGGTTGATGGATTCACTGAAGGAGCCAGAGGATTAAGCCGGGGGGAGCGGTTGATGGATTCACTGAAGGAGCCAGAGGATTAAGCCGGGGGGAGCGGTTGATGGATTCACTGAAGGAGCCAGAGGATTAAGTTAGGGGGTGGTAGAACGAAGGAGAAGATGGACCCAAAGGTTTTTTTACGACCCAGTAATTGCGTTTGCGCTCCATGGTCATGTTTACTGTAGAGTGAGAACCTGTAAGTTTGTCCTCCCAATAATTGAATAATAGATGGAGAGAACCAAGTATTTCCAAGTCGTATCCCTTAGAGCTGGCCTAGGAGGTGAAGCTTGTGGCTCATTGGTTAGAATTTCCACATCCCACATGGCCACGTCTAGGTGTAGCATGCTGTCTACATGACATGGTGTGTTCTATTGGCAATGTGAGGTGGTGCAACACTTGTGAAATGAGCGGTTGATGGATTCATTGAAGGAGCTGAAGGATTAAGCTAGGGGGGGAGCGGTTGATGGATTCACTGAAGGAGTCGAAGGATTAAGCTGGGGGGTGGTAGAACGAAGGAGAAGACAAACCCAAAGGTTTTTTGCGACCCAGTAATTGCGTCTGTGCTCCATGGTCATGTTTACCGCAGAGTGAGAACCTGTAAGTTCGCCCTCCTAGTAATTGAATAATAGACGAAGAGAACCAGGGATTTCCAAGCCGTATCCCTCAGAGATGGCCTGGGCAGTGAAGCTTGTGGCTCGTTGGTTAGAATTTACACATCCCACATGGCCACGTCTGGGTGTAGCACACTGTCTGCATGACATGGTGTGTTCTACTGGCAATGTGAGGTGGTGCAAGACCTGTGAGATGATAGGAGGACTGAGAGCAGAAGGCTGAGGTCTGTGGCATTTTCCTGTCACCTCCGGAATTGCAGGGTGCCCAATCTCGAGTGGGATAAATAGAGGCGAGCATATGGAAGGTGAAGTGATGGACATGCAACCCTTAACGAGAAATAGGCAGCACATTTCCCTAGAAGCAATTAAGGTGGCCATGAATTTGTATACATAGGTGGAGTATAGGGTGACGGTAAGAGGATCACGTCCCATGAAGAGCTTGGAGCTCGGGCCATGCAAAGTGGAGGCCAGCCTGCGCCTATTAATAGAAGGAGGGATGATGTCAAGGGAGTGACATTGGGGGACAGCTGTGTGCCCTGACGGTCACTCCTTGTTGTCCCTTCGAGATAGAGTCACCCGCATCCAGGGGCAATCATATAATTATTACCACAAAAGGATAATTCATTTATAACATTGGGGACAAACATAGAAGATGCCCAATTTCCATACAAAGCATGACTGTAAGAGGTTTTGTATTTCCTTTTCAGATGGATAGGAAGAGAGAATTCATTGCTACCCTCCAACAATTGAATTGACCTTAGTGTGTACTTTGACATTATTTCTATCTCAACTCGTACAAATTTTTGGATTTCCTAGTGAGGATGTTTTGAGTGGTATTGATATCATACTTTGGATCACTAGAATTCTCAGTTGACTTAATAGGAAGAGATGGGTTAGCCAATTTAGGATGAAACATAGTTGTTTTGAATTCCAACTTTTCAAAAAAAAAGCATAAAGAAGTGTTCCTACGTGTCTTTTCTATATCATCTATTAGTTTTTTTACTGCGGTGGGAGATATTAGACCATCAACATTAGTTAGTCAATCAATAATATAATGGGTCAATGTGACATGCTGAGGATTTTCCTTCAACGCTTGACATTTAGAACAACCACATACTAACGGGGTGTCATAAAAGAGATCAGGTTCACAATGAAGTACCATTGACACAAGATTGTGGTAGAAATATGGCATGTTGCAACTAGCAAGGTAAAGCGACTTCTCATTTTTGTCTACTAGTTGCTTGCAATATCTTTCTCTTGATAAGAGCTTATGAATTTTTTTATTAGTATAATATTTTGTGCATCCAAACTCGATCCTTAAAAATTCAATGCATAATTATCCACATACTTATGCATAAGTAGCATAAATTATATTAGATGATTTAGGGTGAAAACATGAAGTTGGGTAACATGTTTGCCTCTTTTTTGACAAATAAAACTCAAAATTTTATGTTTTTTTCAGCTTCAACCCCTCTAAAGCCATACTTTCCTTCAGAATTTGACTTTGAAGTAAACATAAGAGTTTTAGACAATTGTCTTAGCTTCGTGCTCATATTGTTTTTAATTTTTTTATTATAAAAATATAGCGAGATAAATGTTATAGGCACGAACTGCATATAATTTAAAATTCTAGGCAAGGATAATGAGTTACATGCGTGCCCATGATGTGGTTTAGAGATGACTATTAATTTTAGGGTAACAAAATATATGTTTATAATCTACAGAGATTGCACTTGTGTCTAGATTATATTTTGCAATTATTTAGACTTACGTAGTATTTTATTATTTATAGAAAAACATACATTAAAAACACGGTGTTGTATCGTCACATGTTTGTGACCGTGAGTTTTCTTTTTAATGTGACTCTCATAAAAAAAATGAAAACTGACCTTTTGAAGAGGACAATGCAGGGAACTACAAGGTGTTTTTTTTCTATTTTTTGGTTTCGTCATTTTGATGATATTTAATTTTAATTGGAACCAAAAAATCTTAATGATAAAAACCTCAAAAAAAAATAACAATCCTTAATGAAAATCATAAATTCTTATAGAATGAAAAACTATATTCAAAGAAGAATCTATTGCTATATACTCTGATAGATAATTTCGATATTTGGTACGGCTTTGCCCTGGTTGAAGTAACGGGTTCTTGCAAACTGCCAAAAAGCTGTCAATTTTCGTTGACCAAAACATTTTGACTAAGAAAAACGGAGTAAGCTAGCTGTGGAGCAATCCTCCCTCATTGGACGGAGGAGGAGCAAAGTTAGCGTTGACTTTTCTCCTCCTCCGTCCGATGGTGGGAGTTTTGCTCCACAACTAGCTCACTCCAAGAAAAACTCTTGGTCGAGGGTTTTAAAATATCTCGGCCAAAAGTTTTAGTACACTTCGGCTCAAGAATATTTTTTGAGCCAACAAAATCTTCCTATTCCTATAATCTCGACATGACAACGAGTTCAGATTTAACAAACTCTGAGGTGAGGGTTATATATACAGACACTCATTCTCCACAATCGAATCACTTGGATAATTCATATCAAGTTTGAAAATAAAAAAAGAGAAGAAGTGCGAAAATAAATTTTCAAGGGTCTATTTGTTTTTCAAATTATGGAGTTTTAACTTTGGTATTTCATTTTTTTACAAGGGGCATATTGTAAATTTGGTTTTAGCATATCACTTTTATTTTATAAGAGGCATATTTTGAATTTGGTTTTGGCATATCACTTGTTTTTTACAAAGAGCATATTGTAAATTTGGTTTTAGCATGTCACTTTCCTTTTTATATAAGGGACATATTGTCAATTTGTCCCTTAATCGATCGAGAGCATATTATGAATATGGCTTTAGCATATTACATTTTTTTCTAAGGAAAAAGGATATTGACATTTCAATTTTGGGATATTGAAATTATTTTTTATGTTTAAAAAAAAATATTGCACTTGTGCTCATGACTTGTGAAATTGGGCTCTATCATATTGTAATTTGTCTCCAAGAACAAAATGATATAGCAATTTGCCTCATCACCCAAGTAATTGTTTTTTGGCATATTGCAATTTCGTTCTTAGATATTGCAAGTTATTTCATTAATTGTAAATTTTTATATTTAACATATTACAATTAGGCATTAGGATATCACAATGATATATTGCAATTTGACTTTTATATGTTGTAATATTTCTCGCCACTTGTGTTAATAGACAAGTCTCACTTGTGTTATCTTGGCATTGGATTTTAGGATTTTAATTCTTTGAACATGGGAAACCAAAGTAACTGTGCACTAAGGTATGATCACAAGAGAGTAGATTCATAGGAAAGGAAAGAGAGAAAATGTGAAAACATGAGAAAGTTAAGAGAAAAACGAGCAAATGAAAGAAATGTTGAGGCACATGGTGATGAGGAGGAAATGATAAATGCCGAGGAACATTTTTATGATAGAAATAAAAACACGGTGGTGACAAGAAATGAAAAATGTTGAGGAATATTTTGATGATAGAAATCAACAACATGGTCGTGACAAGGAAATAACAAATGTCGAGGAAACGATCGTTAGTGTTGATATTGACACCATTGATGAGTCAATAATTTTTAAAGTTTTGAATTTTTTAGTTTCTATATATTTAGTGGTGCAATTTGGACTCTGCAACTTGACAAAGCGTCAGGCCCCGATGGGTTCACAATCAATTTTTATCGAGCTACGTGGGACATCATTAGGGTAGATCTGAGAAGGATGCTCAACTGGATAAGGAAAAAAGACAAAATGGTGGGGCAACCAACTCATCTTTCATGTCTTTGATTCTGAAGGAAAAAAATCCTAACTCTGTGGACATATTCAGACCAATCTCTCTTTGCAACACTTCTTACAAGATCCTCACAAAAATTCTAGCTACAAGAATGAAAAATCTCATGAAGCATATTATTTCAGAGTCTCAAGGGGGATTTGTAGCCGGGAGGCAAATTCTAGACAATATCATCATTGTCCAAGAAGCCATCCACTCTAGCTTGGAAAGGAAGCAACAAGGTATGGCTATCAAGCTAGACATGGCTAACGCCTTTGATAGGGTTAACCATTTTTTTCTTTTTGAAATTATGCTCATGTTTGGTTTCTTGAAATGATTTATTAGATGCATCAAATTTTGCATTAACAGTCAGTGGATTGCTCCGTTAATTAATGGAAGACCAGTTGATTTATTCCAAGCCTCACAGGGCCTCAAGCAAGGCCACCCATTATCACCGCTCCTCTTTTTGTTAGTTGCAGAGTCACTGAGCAAAAATCTCCAAGCACTACAGGAAAACAGAAAGCTAAGAGGCTTAAAGATTTCCAGGGGGACCAAAGCTACAACGCATACCTAGTTCGTAGATGATACAAAATTTGCTTGGTGGGGCTTCCACTGTCATTGCAGAGAGATTTAATGAAGCTCTGTCTTCTTTCCTAAAAGCTTTAGACGACGAGGTCAATATGATAAAATCCAAGGTTTATGCCTAGAATTTCCCACCTAGGACGATGGCAAGGATTTCCAGAATTCTTGGCTTCGAAGGAAAGCTAAACTAGAACTCATTCAGCTACCTCGGGACCCCTATCTTCAAAGGTAAAAAAAATTCTGCTGACTGGCAGGGTATCGTTGAGAAGATCAAGAAAAAAATATACTCGTGGGGAGTAAGGTGGCTCAACCCTTCTGGTAAGCTCGTCCACATAAACTCCATCCTCTCTATTTACCCAATATATACCTGTTCGATCTCCTTAGCTCCAATAAAATTTATGCAGGAAATCACCAAGGAAATTAGAAAATTCCTTTGTTAAGGGGGAAGTCAATGGCACAAAAAAATTTCATCTTGTAAGATGGGATGTGGTATGTAGCCCGAAAAACTGTGGTGGGATTGGAATAAGGGACCCAACAAGGATGAATCTCGCTCTAGGAGCGAAAATTGTGTGGAGAATTGTCTCTAGTGAGAAGGGATGGTGGAAGGAGGTTCTTAGGAAAATGTATAGGAAGGGAGCAAGGAAAATATGTGTAGATGAGTACCCATTAACAGGGAAAGGGTCTCCAATTTGGATTCTTTGCAAGAAGGCGACACATATCATAAAAAACCAACTGCACTGGAGCCTAGGTAATGGCAAACTGATCAGAATTTGGCAGGATAGTTTGGAGCTGGTCTCACCAGTAAACCATATGGTGGCCTTCTCATATCTTAAGCAGTGGTTTGATCATCAAAACATTTTTACCCTCTATGATCTATCTTCTTGGAAAACCAACAGAAGATGGGGTGGATGGAAAGTCTTGGATGTGCCTGAGCATTTATTGTTTGATTTCAACGCTCTTTGTTCTATTCTCCATGGTTCTGTGCCTGTTCACAACCAACTTTTGGATAGTAGAGGATGGGGTAAATCTAGGATTTACACTGCAAAAGAAGGCTACCAAATCATCTGCGGTAATGAAGACATCAACGGATCTGATATTAAGTGGAACAAAGTCTGGTGCAAAGATGGTGTTCCAAAAATTAATGTCTTCTTTTGGATATTAGCACACCGCAAAATCCTGACTGCTAAGAATCTGCAAAAAAGAGGGATTGAAGGGCCTTCGCACTGTGTACTCTGCAAAGAAGTAGAAGAGACCATTGACCATCTTTTCCTGGAATGTAAGTTTTCCAAAGAAGTTTGTTCTCTAGTTGTACATGAGTTACATACCAACATGATTCTTCCAACAAATTGGAATGACCTCTTTTCCTCCTAGAAAGACTATTACCATGGCTCTCTTCTACAAAAGACGGATCTCACAAGAGCCTAGGTTTCCCTTCCTAAATACCTCTGCTGGAAGATTTGGGTAACTAGAAACAAAGAACTGTTTGAAGGGGAAGTCTCTAGCCCAAGGAAAGTAATGCTTGCTGCAAAATCGTTGTGGGCGGAATCCTAGATATGAGGGGGATTAATAATATCAATAACGGGCCTATGAATTCTGAGGAAAGGGCGTGGGAAATTGACCTTCTTTAACCTGTTACCAATATCTGGCACACGACATTCAAAAGATCCAATTGTCTAAAATGGCAGATGAGGATGAGTGAAGAAGGTTTTGCTAATTGGAGAATAAATTTGGACTGTAACTCACTTCTTTTTGATGGGCCTCTAAAGGCAATACGGGGCTGAATGGGGCATGTGGAGTCATTTTCGATCCTGGAGGGAATAAGCAGAAGGGCTTGGGCAAGAAATACAATAATGGGGTTGAGTGGCTTGATCTAATCAAGGCGCTGGAGATTGCAAACAATTGCGAAATGGAGGAGTTAGCAATCTATGGTGACTCACTCATGGTCATAAGGGAAGCAAGATTGTTGTATAAGAAGATCAAGTATACAAAAATCAAAATGCATCACATCGTTATCTTCCTAGGAAGGGAGTTCAAATCTATTAAGTTCTTTCATATCTTGAGAACAAACAATAAGCAGGCTGATTTAATGGCTAATAGAGGAGTTTTATTAGATTATGGAGAGCTTGTCTATAATGAAGAGAGGAAAGGAATAAGTTGGACCCCATGAATTGGAGTTTATCATAAAAAAGAATCAGTCTGTTTGAAAAATTTTCAATTTGCAGGTATGCATTACACTATAAATGGAAGGTATGCTGAGACATAAATTCTAATGACAACGCAGGAAATTTGTTCCTGTAATCTTGCCACCACTGTTTCAGAGCTGCAGGTAAGCATCATTGTGGCTCTTGTAAGCTGGTCTCCACTGATACACATGTAGAGAAGAAGAATTCAGATCTTCAATACAAAAATGAATGCCACCACTGTTTCAGAGCTACATGCAAGCATCACTGCGGCTCTTGTAAGCTAGTCTCCACCGATACAGATGCATAGAAGAAGAATTCGGATCTTCAATACAAAAATGAATACGTCCTGATCTGCAAAAAATAAGTAATCTACAATCAAGAAAGGAAAGGAAAGGAAATATTTTAATGTCCGCGAGGCTAAGAATAGCCTATGGGACAGACCAACTTGCACGTTGTTTTCTGCAATTCAATCCTTTATCTGTTCAACTTGATGATGAGCGCCCCCAATTTTTCCACAGTACCCTTGTTAAATAAATCATGCAAAGATTTATCCGCCAAGACATTTGCGTACTTGTCCCTGTTGTCCTTAAAGGCTTCACACTCTAAAATGAAGTGTTTTTATGTCTCCACCTTACCAGCGGTGCAAAAAATACACACTCTTTCTGTCCAAGCTTCTTTTGGACTTTTCCAGCACCCGGTCTCACAACGGAGTTGATGGGAATTAGTTCTTAATTGAGCAATGTGAATTTTGACTTTCCAAGGTATATTGGCCCCTATGTACGCCTTTTGATGTTGATTTTAGGTAGGGTTAAACTCTTCAATATAATACTTTCTCTTTCTCCCTAGCTCTTTATCCCAAGTTCGCTTGTGGAACTTATTGATAACAAAAGTCTTTATTTCTTTACTATTCGTAGGACACGTGCTCAAGCACATATCCCACTTGCTAATCCATTTAACATTTTGCCGCATCCAAGTCTTCTTTCTTTTGCACAATATGTCATTGAAGAAAACCTTAGGCCATCTACCTTAGTCCATTTGCTCAACTCTTTTTAGATATCTTATGAGTCTCACCATAGTGATTGCTTCAATAGAAGCCACCCCCATTTCACTTAGCATGATTTCGTATGGCACTGAACCCTTAATTTTGAACTTGCTTGTGATCATGTGTATTTGAATATTTTCTATTTGCTTCCATTGTAAATCAAAGGTACTACTGGCCCAAACTTCACAACCATAGAGAACAACTGAGATCACTAAGAGCCTAAAAAGGGTTTGCATAGTTTTCCAGTCCCATAACTCTGCCTCTCTGCACCTATTTTGGAAAGCATAAAACGCTTTCCAACCTCCTAGAGTTATTTTTTCCTTGTAGCCTTCCCAACTCAAACTTTTGTTGAAGTCAATTCTGAGGTACTTGTAATCTTACACTACTTTAAGGGTATTGTCTTCAAAGTAGAACTTATGTTGTTTATGTTTTCTTTTGCTAGAAAAAACTACCACTTTCGTCTTGCTAGTATTTACTTGCATCCCAACTGTTCTACAAAAGTACTCAAGGGAAATCAAGTGCTCTTGCAAGCCAAGAGTAGACTTAGCAATCAAAATAAGGTCATCTACATACAAAAGAAGCCTTATCACATACTCGCCCATGAGGATGCCATCCATGCCCTCTAGGTTTAACCACTCTTCAAGTTTGTCAATATATAAGCCAAAAAGGGTAGGGGATAATGGGCACCCTTGCTTGACCACAATATCGCTTCTGAAACTTTCCGAGATACCATCTGATGTTCTGATTTTGACTTTGACCTCCTCAAATAGCCTATGAACAGCTGCTCTAAGATGTATAGGAACCCCAAGTTCCTCCATTATGTGCCATAGTTTATCCCTGGGAACCGTGTCAAAAGCTTTTTTGAAATCGACAAAGCAACAAAAGGCTTCCCCTTTTTTCTCCCACACTTTTTCAATGATGTGCCTTAAAGTAATACCATGGTCCACCGTGGAATGTTTAGGTATAAAACCTGCTTGTCCTTTAGCATGCTTGTCCCTTTCTTCCGCCCACTTGCTAATTCTATTTTCTAGCATGCTTCCAAATAGCTTTGCAAACAAGCGGTTTATCATTATGGTCCTATAATTGGAGGGATCGTTGACATCCCTACTCTTGAAAAGAGGAATTGCGAGGCTAGTCATCCAATCTGTAGGGAATCCTGTTAGTTGGAATATTTCACCTTCTGCGGACAGTAAGGTGTTCCACTGGTCTGAATGGTTTAGATCCAGAACAAATGAAGGACAAAGGTTGAAGACCCTCCCTGGATGCCGTAGATACCTGGAATGTGATGCTTCTATAGTAACCCTGTGTACCTGCAATTAGATTAAACACGCAAACACATCAAAGCTGCCAGAATATAATTTACTGATCCATGTTAGTGACTAAGGACTCTAACAACATACATGTGAAATCAAACAACAACAGTAATGTGGGATAGAAATCAACTTTTCATTAAGATAAAATAGAGAAGTTTACAACCAGTTAAGCCTTAGTGTTGACATGCATCTCCATGAAACCAAGCGCCCTCATCCCCATAAGCTCCGACTTTTGCTCTCTATGATCTTCAATGGCTTGGTCCAAGTAATCAATCCAACATCATAACAATACCTTAAGAGTTCTCCCCCTCAACCATGGACACGAGCTTGTATTTATAAGGCTCAATGGATAGGGATGGTTGAGAGATTAGTGGATGAGCTAGCCTCTAAGATCCTAGGATGAGGGATCTTGAGCTCAACTGACCCACAATGATAGGGATAAGGGAGGACACGAGGCTCATCATCTAGAAGCCTCGAGAATCTTCTCTTTTTCCCATTTCACCTAGGGTACCGCTTTTCTCCTTCAATGACAAAGAGGTTCAGGTAATAAACACTTATGGACTAAGGGCCATAAGCGGTGGCACCGCTTGTGGATAACAAGGGATAGGCGATGCAATCAAGGTACCACTCTTGGACAAAGGGGAAGGCACGGTGCTGAGCATTGTTGTGAAAGATTGACAAAATGGTATGAGTTTCCACTCCAAGTGTTGGGATTCAGGGCAAGTAGGTATGTCAAAGGTCTTATCACATGATGGTGACAGGATTTTGGTATAACAAGATGCCCCCCAAAGCATGAGTCTTAGAGGGATACGATAAACGAGAGCTTTGAGAGAACAAGTCGTTGCTACGAGGTGAAAATGTCAGCTCGATCAGAGCATGTTGTCAAGTAGGCATCTGTAGTACATCAGTATGTTGACTCATAGACACAAGTAACCAACTCATGGCTGCAGACCAATACAAGGCAGATCCATGAGAGGAATCAACAAGCATGGCTACTAGAATACATCATAGATCCATGTGATAGAGGACTCAAACTTGGACATAGCTACCAGACATACAATGTAGATCTATGTCATACAGACACAAATTTCAGCATAGCCATGACCATACACATGTGGATCCATTCTAGATATACAAAACTCCATCGCAACCTTGGGAAAATCCATGAGCGCTTTAAACAAATACCCAAGGTCTTCATCTCGTCTTCCACAAAGTAAGATTCTATCCATGTGATTACAATGATATGAAGTCGAAAATGGTAGAAACCACTTGATTACCGGCCAATGATGTGAACTGTTAACAAGTGCGAGGGAGATCACCATTGATGTCAATGATTCCTAAGGTACTGTAGTACAATCTACTGAGTGCGAATAGATGTCCTGATGTCGAACACTCAGTTGATTCTATTGATCAAAGGCCAATGATTTGAACCTATGTTGAGAGCAAGAGAATCTGTCATTAAGGCATACAGACCTCAAGGTACCAAATATTGTTTCTAATACTATTTCCTAGATGATGAGCTGATGTCGACGGGAAAACGTCTCGTCGAAGGAGGGCCATGATGGGTCCCACATCGATGACACGAAACTCGGAACATAGTTCTGGAATGATGTGAATGTAGTAACCATAAGATTGACTCAAAAATACTGGCACAAAGACTATGTGGACTGCAGAGGTAAAACTTCTTCAAATCACCTTTGAACATCGGGCAACATGACAAAAAGACTTGGCAGCATGACTGGATGGGACAGACACACAATGTGACAGTGGACAATGCATTCTTTCAAAAGACTTAAAGGAGTGACATGACTCATGAAAGTGGATCATCTCAGAGATCAGCTGAATACCCAATTGACTGACATGATGTGCATACAAGTGCCATGTTCAAAGGTAACAACAAACGAATGCCATTATTTGCAAACTTATTCCCTTCCCATTTCCCCCATCATGATTGATGAGTGCCTCTTTTCAGTTTTACGAGTTCAAAGAGAGTAACAAACACTCGATATAGCTTGTCGGAAGACAAGTCCAGACTCATATGTTTTACAAACCTGAGAGAGGAGGGGTTCATTCCTAGAATGGGCCTCTCAATGTTTAATTTAACGAGTCCACTGAAAGAAAACTCGGTATCGTTCATGTTTAGAGAGTCTGAACGGATACAGAAGAAGACTCCAGAGGGGACCTTTTTCATATGATTTAGTCCCTAAGGCCCGAAAAAGTATAAAATCATAGCTTAGGGAACTCTTCCAGTCATGGTTGACTGGAGTGTTCCTTTTTCGTAAATAGTCCTATCTAAACCGAAAAATAGATAACTTACTGTCGGATGGAAGACTCTTCAAATACTTTAACGAGCGTGAAGAATACAAGATCACTTGACAATCTTTTCGTATTTAGGGAGGTTGAAAAGAGTTTAAAGAGAACTCCATGAGGTTTCTTTACACAATGTCATTTTTTACGAGCCTGGAAAGACTCGAAAACATACTCGACGATCTTTTCGTGCTTAAAGAGTTTAAAAAAGAGGTGAAAAGAAGACTCCATGACGCTTCTTTACACAAAGTCAACTTTTTACAAGCCTGGAAAGAAACTGAAGCAGACTCGGACCTTTGATACTAGGTTTTAAAGAGTGTGACCAAAGTGTCGTAATGAATGCTCATCAACCTTTTCCGTTTTATGAAAGTGCGAAAAAGCCATAAACAAAATTCCAAATCTTTTTACTATAGTTCTCTTATCCTGCAATCGACTCAGAAACAAGTGTTAAATGCATTTATAACTAGCATTAAGGGATTACGACAGATAATCTTTGACTAAAATATGATTTTATATCAAAACTATAGTATGTCAGACCCAAAAATTCCTATACAAGTCATGTAAATAGTCAAAAATCAAATCATTTCACTATTTACCCATAGCGGAGAGCATTTGGAGCACTTTCTTAGCCAGATCTTCAGTAGCTGATACCGAGAGTTCCCACCGTCCGTTTTGAGCACCGTCAGTTGCAAGTAACAGCTAAAACCCTACTCTTTCATTTCATAGCATTTATTTTGAGTTTTGGTGGGGTTTTGGGCTCATATGGAAAGCCCTAAAACCTTAAAAGCGGGCACCGTGCCTACCCCTTGCGGGATACGTGGTACCACCCAAGAACCGCGCCTATAACATAGTTGATAGGCGGTGCCACCACCTGTCTCCAATGGTGCACAAGCGGTACCGGCCGTGGATATTTCAAACTAATACCATGAGCAATATAAAGTCATTCTTTTGATTTTTAATGATTAAAGATGATTCTAATGCATGCTATGATTGTTTTTGATAGGTCTTGGTTGCTCAAAACATGGTGATAAGGAAATAAAGAACACATGACAATGATGATGCTTTTGCTGAGAGAAATGCGGGTTATATTGCCGCATTACGGGACTGTGGGCTCCTGAAGTTCTTTCGGACCCCAATCATGGTGTCACACGAGCGGTTACTGGAACACATATTGCGGATGTGGAATCCAGAGCAGCAGTACTTCGAGGTGGGGGCCCATATTCTTATAGTGGAAGTAGAGGACATCTACTTCTTGACTAGTCTCTTGAGACGGGGTGCCCCCATCTCACTAACAGGTTCCCGTGGAGGGGATATTACCACTTGAGAGCTTATAGATCGTCATTGTGTTCCAGGGACGAGGACATCGGGGAAGAAAATCCCCATTAGAGCAGTGACGGATGGGCCCCTACAGACCGTCCTATTTACTATGCAGAGGGTGGCCAGAAGTCAGGGTGTGCACTAGGCTTTTAGGGCACACATGTTGTATTCCAATAGAGGCCATGGCACCCACGATATTCAACTAGGCAGAAGCCATGCTTCCTATATTCAAATATCAGCTGACTAAGTGTCGGCAGGGAGAGCTAAAGCAGTTTGGCTTTGGCTCCATTTTAGCCTGCTTCTTCTTCGAGCAGGTTCCACAGATGAGACCTCAGGTGGTCTTTAGGAGTCTGAGAGCGTGGGACCCTCGTATGCTGAGGTGGGTCCAGGTCATGGCTCGTACAGGAGCAGGTATGGGAAGGGTGAAGTTCGATGACCCGTTCTTCAGATGGCTCCGAGATCAGATCCTCATGGTTGAGTATTATGCTTACGCAGGTACGGACTTTACCGGAGATCCAGACCTACCACTCCCACTTGGAAGACAGTGGGGCGACATCGGTAAGAAGCAAGAAACCCTAAAATGGATGAAATGTTTTTATGTTTTTAATGTTTATATTTTTTGTTTGTTAAGTGACGAGACCTGTATATTCTCATGTAGATGTTGGAGTAGCGCGACCTAGAGGAGCTTCTCCATTGGACAGGCGAGATGGAGCCCGCTTTGTACCACAGGGTGATGATATCACCGAGGAGCTAGAGGAAAACCTAGAGAGGTTGACCTTGGATATCCCAGATGCTGCCATTGATGACCTCCTGATGAGATATTAGATATCCATAGCGGCAGTACCGAGTCGATTCAGTAGGCTGCTATGTAGAGTAGCTCGAGTAGTGATGTGCTATCATGAGCACCACTAGTGTATGAGATATGCATTGAAAGCTGTCAGCTTCAGGATTTTTTATGATGGTTTTTCCTGAAAGCCTATGTGCTTCAGATGAGGTCTTGGGACCTATTTTTGTAAACATTTTCGTATATATATATACAGACTTTTACACGGTGTTTATATGTTTCAAATGGAAAATGCATTTTATATGAGTTTTATGTGTCTTTAAATGTTTATTTACAATGTACCATGTTTGATTTTAATGTCATGGATAGGCAATATGCCAATCTAGGATGTAATTAGGTAACGAGTCAGCAACTACATTATGTTCCCTAGGGATATGCCTATAAGTGATGGTTTCAAATGACCTTTCTAGAAAACGTACTCTCTAGAAAAGGCGGAGGAGCACATGGTTTCTAATGGTGTAAACATGGTTTAAATGGCAAACCACGAGTTGTGAGTCCATCAAGACTACTAGATCACGAACATCCTGGGAGGCAGCTTTAGTGAGAAGACCGATGATCGCTTCATACTCATTGATGTTATTAGTAGCGGGACCTATACAAACCGCTCCTGAACTGACCAAATCTTCAGCTGGGGAATAGAGGACCCAAGCGGCTGAGGAAAGATTCAAGGTGCGGCGGCAAGCACCATCAGCGAAGCCGTAGAAAGCCATCTGCATGACCAAAACATGGTATAAACAAATGCAGACACTAAACTCAAAACCATCTTGAAAATACTAAAAGTACACTGAAAGTCAATCAGTATACATATATACAAGATACTATCCAAGAAAGACCTAGGAATAGTACCTTTTCAGGTACAACCCATTGCGAGGTTTCCCTAAAGGGATTTCATCATAATCAATGAGCTCATAATCTCCTTTCTCTAACACCTTAGAAATAACGAAAGGTTCGTACCACATGGACTCGAACTTACCCTTCCCTAGTTTGTCATATCTCTGATCATAAGTCAAGTCTAGGTCACCCTCGATAAAGACAGGAGGTTGGACGGATTTATCATACTGCACCTTGACGCGTTTCTTATGTGCCTCATTAGCCAAGGCAGCATCTCTCCGAGTCTCGTCAAGGTTATTCAAGTACAAAAATCTTTCTTCCTCTGCGGAAGTGTCTGGGAGAAGTTCGACGACAAGTTGTAAAGATGGAATCTGACATTGAATCAGTAAGATAGCTTCGAGTCTATAGACAAGCTGGAATGGCATGAAACCAGTGGTTGTTTTCACAAAAGTCCGATAAGCCCAAAGAGCGGAGAAAAGAACGTGGTGCCAGTTGGATTTATGATCTCCAACCATCCGACGAAAAATAGTTTTCAAAACCTTGTTAATGGCCTCTACTTGACCATTAGCTTGTGTATAATATGGCGTAGAGTTTTCATGGTGAAAACCTAGCTTGGCACTTAGTTCCTCCATCATTTGATTACAGAAATGGGATCCGTGATCAGTAATGATGAACTATGGAACTCCAAATCTAGCTATGATATGATTGAACAAGAAGAGAGCGGTAGTCTTACCATCTTCTGCGTATGTAGGCATGGCCTTAGCCCATTTTGTGAAATAATCAATGGCTAGGATGATGTAACCATGCCCCCCGGCTGAGGTAGGATTACAATGCATGAAGTCAATCCCCCATTTGGTGAATGGGCTAATGGCAATGACGAGGTGTAGCAGAGCAGGATGGGTGCGCTTTTTAGGATAAAAGTGTTGACAAGGTGGGCATTTCTTAACAACCTCATGATAGTCTTTGAAGACAGAAGGCTAGAAATAACCAGCGTGAAGGATTTTCTGGGCTGTAGCCATCCCAGATAAATGACCGCCACATGCTCCAGAGTGGCAATCATTCAACACATGTTCAACCTCCTCATGGGTGAGGCATCGCCGAAGAATAGAGTCGATCCCACGTCTATACAAGGTATCATTTAGGATGAGATAGTATTTCACGTGGTGATGGATACGGCGGCGATCATCATGGGATAAATGCGGCTGAAATCATTGTGTTTGGAGATAAATAAGCAAATCTCCATGCCAAGGATCGGTAGTGCTAATCAAGAACATGAATTCTTCCGGAAATGAATCACTGGGCTCAGATTCCGTCGAAGCACAGGGAAGATCACACATAAGCTTGAAAAAGACCAAGGATTTCTTTGATGTGCATTTGGCAAATTCTAGATCAAACTCCTGAAGTATGACTATCTAGCGGGAGTATTTTCCCCTGAGCACCTGACGAGTCAGGATGTAATACATCAGGTTTTGGTCTGCCAATACAGTGGTAGTGCGGAGCAGAATGTAGTGACGAAACTTTTGTATAGCAATTACCATGGCCAATGCTAACTTTTCCACATGTGAATAGCGAGTTTCAGAATCCATGAGATTCTTACTCGCATAATAAATCACGTGCTCCTGACCGTGGAGATTTTCTTGCACTAAAACCATTGCGATGATAGTAGCGGATGCAACAATATACAAGAGAAAGTCCTTTGAATAATCTGAGGGGTGTATCACGGGTGAATGAGTGGGTGTATCACAGGTGAATGAGTCAGAGCGTGCTTAATATTATCAAAAGCACGTTGAGCCTGGTCATCCCAGAATAATGGAGGGTTCTTCTTGAGGAGACGCATATAACCGTGCGTTTTCTCTGTGAAATTGCACACAAAACGATGGAGAAAGTTTGCCTTCCCTTGCAAACTTTGGAGTTCAAGGAGATTAGTTGGGGCTGGTAGATCTAAAATGGTGGCAATTTTCAAAGGATTGATCCAGATGCCATCTTTGGATACCACAGAACCTAGCAGACGTCTTGTCTCAACGCAAAACACACATTTATGTAGATTGAGCCGTATATTATAATGACAACATCTCAGGAATATCTCTCTAAGATGACCAGCGTGGTTCTCCGGTCGCTGTGAATGAGCAGGGATGTCGTCAAGGTACGGTTCAACAATATGTTTAATATTGTGAAATGCATAGAACAACACGCACTGGAAGGTGGCTCCAACATTTTTCAAGCCAAAAGGTAACTTCTTATATGCAAAGGTTCCCCATGGGAAAATGAATGCCGTCTTATGTTGATCAGGGGGTAATATATCAATCTGATTATAGCCAGAGAAGCCATCCATAAATGAAAAGATGACACTTCCAACATAGTTGTCGATAATCTGATCGATGTGCGGAGTAGGAAAGTTGTCCTTCGGACAAGCTTTATTTAAATCCCTAAAGTTGATACAGACTCTAATGGTGCCCTGCTTTTTATTGACAAGGACAACGTTCGATACGCATTCTGTCAGGGGTACGGGATAAATAAACCCATCTTTGAGAAGTTTCTCAATTTCAGCTTTAATAGCTATGGCCTTCCGAGGATGGACTTGCCTTAGTTTTTACCTGACAGTTTTAGCTATGGGATAGGTTTTAATCTCATGGACCATAATGGATGGGTCATTCCCCGGCATCTCTTCATAAGACTAGGCAAAAAATATCACAGAATTCTCTAAAAAGTACCTTATAGGCTTCAGATTCATCTGCTGAGCAGTTATTCCCAACATGAACATGCTTGATAGTATCAGGTTTGGCTGATATGTCAATCGGATTCGTCCGAGTAATGTTGCAAAGGTTTCCTTTAGAATTTGTATCTTGCAACAATATAGGACTTTGGGGTACGTTGACAATATCAGTAGGAAACAAGGATGCAAAATCATGGCTAATCGAACTGGTGTTGGGGAAGAACATGGATCTATGATGGTGATCCTCCCAAATGGACTCATCCATATTCATGATCTCCATAATGGACTCATTGGAAGGGAAAGTCTCAGAGAGATAATCTAGAATAGGAAGAGAAGGCTCTAACCAGTACGGTAAATGGTAAGGATCCAAAGCCACTAGCTGAAGGTCATCAGTGTGATCATCGGAAAAGGTTTGAATGGTGTCATACAGTGCTTCGTGTGAACTCAACAAGGTGGACTCAAAAACTTGTTTACCCTTGGGCTCATAATCAAATGAGGCGATCATATGGACTGTCACGGTATCCGTGTTAGGAGGAGTGGATGGAAAAATCCCCATAAGGGAGGAATCCTTCAACATGCCTACCCCAATCGACTGGTAAGGAGGAGGGGACTGGCCTAACATGGGGATGTTATTAGCTGTGGAGGTAGTAACATCTGGTGTACAGAAATCAATCTTGTCAATAGTAACAATTCTCCCTAGATGCAGAAATTGGACTGTTCGAAATACTATTGAGGCGACAACAGTCATGGCATAGAACCAATTTCTTCATAGAAGGATGTTGTAATCTAAAGGGGCATCTACTACTTCTACTTGAATGGAAAGGGTTTTCCCCCCCAGCTCGACCGCTAGGGCTGATATGAGACCATGGGGTTGAAAACCCCGTCCGTCAAAGGCTTTAAGGGTCGTAGGTGATGTTACAAGCTCAGGAGAGCCGAGAGCCTTCCAACAAGACAGAGACAAAACTGAGGTCGAAGCTCCTTCATCTAGTACCATTCGAAAAACTTTCTTTCCCACTACTTTCGTAATGATATGAAAAGCAAGTTTATGTGGTAATCTAGGCTTATAGTTCACAACATTGAAATGAATCAAGTTAGTATTATCTGGGTCTAAAGCTCCTAATGCTGTCAACAAGTTTTTGCGCTGTGTAGGGCAACTTTGGAGTACTTCTAAGGTAGAAATTGCACAAGGTGCCTGAGCGAGATATTCAACCACATTATAAAATTGAGCAGCTCGAGCATTAGGGTTAAATACTGCCTTCCGAAGAGTGCTATTAGGTGGATGCAAAATCATGTTGAGAGTAGGATTCTCGATAGATAAGGGGACAGTAGACGAGGATTGAGGAGAAATAGTAGATGGAGCTTTCTCTGAAGAAGAATGATCTTCTTTCTTATCTGCACATTTGTCATAATTCTAACTTTGAGTTTGCAGATTGATGGTATGTGAGGACATCATACGAATCTCCTCTAATGAACTAGAGTTATGCTGATTAGACATGTGGTCCACCAGTTGTTGTTGAGAGGGAAAAGGATCCGTAAGTATTGCGGGTGCGGGATTGAACTTCAGAAATTGGGAGATTTCGTCCGATTGACGACACTCCTTTGAAAAATGATCACCTCTACATAGTAGACATGGATATTTTCCCTTTATTTTCCCTTTATCATTATGACCATTGGTTGGTCTTGGAGTCTCCTATTGGTTTCCAGGTTTTTTATTTCTATTTTTACCTTTCTTTTTATTATTACCCGAGGTTTGAGTACTTTGAATAGAGTTGACCTCAGCGGAAACCTTAGGAGTCGAAGGAGTAGGGGTGGTAGTTTGGGGTTGCTTGGCAGGTTTTGCTACTAACGGGGACTGGATTGAACCAACAATCCCATCAAAAGGTACTTCTGCTGGTGGCTTGGCGGGATCGGTGCTTGGGTGAGGAGCTTGAGGAATCAAGTCATAAAGAGTTATAGACTGGGAATAGACCAAGTCTAGATACTGGGCTCGACTAATAGCCTGCTCTTCAGTAACGACACCGCCCATAGCCACATCTCGGGAAATAGGAGACAACAAGGATTTGGTAAACCAATCGGCTAATAACTGATCCAGAATAGGGGCCTTAATAAGCCTTCTCTGCCTTCTCCACTCATGAATATGGTCAGATATGTGGGTGGAGGTGTTCTGTCATAGAGAAGTTAAAAGATCAATGTCTGTTTCATAACAAATAGGAAGCTGAAAGTGTGTAAGAAACACAGTTTCCAACAAGCCAAATTCCACAAATGAATGTTGTGGTAGTTCAATGTACCACTTCACGGCTGTACCGATCAAAGTTCACTGAAAGAGTCATAATCGAATGGAGTCATCCATGAGGGAGTTTGAAGAACACCACAAATCGAATGTCATAACATGGTTCTTTAGATCGTCTCCCTGCTTCCCATCGAACTGCGGGATATCCGATGGTAACTTTAACGGAATAGGAGGCCACGAGGGATTGTGTCGAATGGGGTCATTAATCAACTTGGACAAGTCAGGTAAGTCCAAAGTTGCTAGGAAAGGTAATTTCCGGTTGATTTGCACATACTAGTAATATTGATATGGCATATAATTACCAGTAGGACCATAAGTGGATTGAAAAATAGGTTGCTGTGACGAAGAATTGCCGAAAAATCCACCCACAGGGGGTTGATTTCTAGGATCAGGACCGCTAGGGCCTCCAGGAGGAGGACCACCAGGGCTGCCAGGACCACTAGGACCACTAGGACCACTAGGACCACCAGACCCTCCAGAGCCACCAGGAGGTAAACCTCCAGAGCCTCTAGAACCACTAGGAGGAGGGCCACCATACCCTCCATAGCCATAAGGAGGAAAGCCACTAGGCCGCTCAGGACCACCAGAACCACTAGGACCATAAGGAGGAAAGTTTCTAGATCCTAAGGGACCATTAGGCCCCCTAGGGGGAGGACCTCCATAAGGCGGTCCTCTCGCACCTCCCGCAGTATGTATAGGTATCCCCCCCATAGCTGGAATGTAAGACCAGTTGGGTTTCCCCCATGGCATAAAAGTGTTACTAGAGTATGGAATTTCAGCTTAATGCATTCCTATAGGATTGGGTGGATGATTAATATTGCCTACAGGTATTTGATAACCATAACCTCCAGAAGATTGAATGGTTATAGGCTGTGCCCCCAAGGGCTGGCCTGAACTGGATGGGGGATTAACCACATTAGTATGGGTGGGAGGGACATAAACTGTAGATGGTTCTATATTAGAGGTCTGTCCTTGACTAGGTACAATTCCGGTGTCAGATAACGTAGGTCATGCTGGGGGTTTCCCTCCGACACTAGAAGGTACAGACAAAACGAGAATTGAAGGTTGAACCCCAGGCGTAGAAGCCCTGGGTGGACTAGGAACATGCATAATATGGGAGGTGGTGGAGGTGGTATTTTGACCTGGGTTGTGGGGTGTTATTGGACGATCTATAATCGGTTCAATGGGTCTCATAGAATCGACCAGTGAACGATATCCCATAGGAACAGATGTGGAATGTGATGGTGTCAGGCCCAATAGGTCATCTATCTGTTTTTCAATCTCCTGTGTGTGGAGAATGGCAGCACATTATTGCCTATGTTATTCTTCATCTTCAGAAGAGTTTAAACGGGTGCCAAATGAGGCAATGGCCTATCCTACCAAAATGGAGCATTGGGACCAAAATCGGGACGGGTTGTATCATCAACATGACCTTCTGTGGGAGAATGGAATGAGGTATTTCCCCGAGAAGGTTGTTGGACCAAGGGAGGAAAGTGTGAAGAATATGGTACTGCACTTTCTGCAACCACATTATCCCCCACTTGGGAGGTGGTAGCAACTCCTTGGTCGATAGCTTCCATTGAATTTTCTCCTGAACCAGGAATAAAATTGGGTGGCAAGCCCCATACTCTTCTGGACTCTCTTAACTCAGCCAGTTTGTGCATTTCCTATCTAACCTAGGGTCTGAAAATCTAGAAAACACACCAAAAAATTTCCCTACATAAGCTATAGGTCAAAACAAGCACACTTAAAATGATAGGAGGAGTTCAAAAAGTCAGGTCTCTCACCAGGATTGCCAAGAAGGTGCCACTCACGATATGCCTCGAGGGTACGTGCGTAGTAATCTCCCTGAATGCTATTTTCGGTGTATGGCTCCAAGCAAGATGGCCAAAGGGCTTTTCTCAGATGGATAGGGTATCCTAGTGGGGTCTCCCGATTTACTCAAGGTACGTGGCAGCTCGAATTAGGAGTAGTGCTGTCTAATGCATAATTGTACACAAGGGGCCTTTCGATATACAATCGAGTACATGAAGTACCTTTCTATATACCTCAAGGGTACATGAAAGGCCATTATATATACTAACGGTACGTGGAAGAACCGTACGAGTCCCGAAATGTAATGCAGACAAATAACGACAGCTCCTACGCTTAATGACACCCGAACACGTCTCTAACCTATCAATCCAATTGCTAAGTAAATTTTAACCTATAACTACCGTTGATTTTAAATTGGATGGTTAGGTGAATGCATGATGTTTTGACAGAAAAGTAAAACCATGTAGTATGCTTATGCAAAAATATTTCACTTTACCGTTCAGTATGCCTACTTATGGGAGGAAAAGAGAGTATTTTCTTTCATTTCAAAACCAAAAATACTTTCAATCAACAGTCTTGAACACAAAATCGAAGACAAGCAACACTTTCCAAACTGATTTCTCTTTTCTGAAAGCAATAAAAAGGGGGAGAATATCTTTTCCTAAAAGAAAAACAAGAAGCACACTACATGCAAATGCACTCTATTTTTTCAATTTTCTCTTAAAACATAGGCAAATCTAACTTAAAACTACCATATTTTTTATTTTGATTGAGATATTTCTAAATGCATAAGAGATGAAAGAACATGAAGAATTCGAAATCTTGTGAAGCCAATTAGAGAACCAATGTCCAATGCTCAACGATGATAACCTAGTCTTAGTAAAAAAATTTCTTTTTTAAAGGAAGGAAAAATAAGTTCTCTATGCAAACAAGAAATGAAACTAAGATGCTAATCAAATGTTCTTATTTTAGTCTATATAACAGAAATGAAAAGAGATCTTACTAACACCCTAAGATTTTCAAAAAACAAGAAATCCTTTCGCAAACACAACCAACAAACATAGAAGTAGATGAACAATAAAAAAGCCTAATCTAGCTTTTGAATTTCCCAATCAAACCAATTTTAAACCATAAAATTTCAAACCACAAGCATCAGATTCTGTCACATAAGCCTAACAGTGCAGGACTGAAAGAAAAACAACTCAAATTTTTACAAAAAATGAGGAAAATAAGGTTTTGGAATGATGCCTACCTGGCACCATGCTTCTCTGGTGTTGACAGGGCGGTTCTATCCTTGTACCACTTCTCGCCAACGAGATACAAGCGGTGGCACCGCGTGATGCCCATTCTGTTCAGGAGGTGGCACCGCTCCTCGTACACTACATGGGTGCGGTTCCCTGTAGAAAACCAAAACACAAAGAGAACGATAGATCAAGTTAGAAAAAGACTAGATCAAGGTCAAAACTACTAGATTGAGTATAAAAACAGAGCATAAAAGGTCAAAACGATTCATATCTGAATAGATTTGGAAGTTTCAAACCCAAATAGACTAAGTCAGATAGCATATTTGACTGAAGAGAGTTGGAGAAGGAGCCTGGATTTAGACAAGAGTTGAAGAATTGAGGAAGATCAGAATGACTGATACACTATTCCCCAACGGAGTCGCCAGATTTGTTAGCTGGAACATTTCACCTTCTGCAGACAGTAAGGTGTTCCACTGGTCTGAATGGTTCATATCTAGAACAAATGAAGGACAAAGGTTGAAGACCCTACCTGGACACCGTAGATACTTGGAATGTGATGCTTCGATAGTAACACTGTGTACCTGCAATCAAATTAAACTCGCAAACACATCAAAGCTGCCAGAATATAATCTACTGATCCATGTTAGTGACTAAGGAATCTAACAACATACATGTGAAATCAAACAACAACAGTAATGTGGGACGGAAATCAGATTTGCATTAAGATAAAATGGAGAAGTTTACAACCAGTTAAGCCTTAGTGTTGACATGCATCTCCATGAAACCAAGCACCCTCATCCCCATAAGCTTTGACTTTTTCTCTCTATGCTCTTCAATGGCTTGGGCCAAGTAATCAATCCAACATCATAACAATACCTTAAGAGTTCTCCCCCTCAACCATGGACATGAGCTTGTATTTATAAGGCTCAATGGATAGGGATGGTTGAGAGATTAGTGGATGAGGTGGCCTCTAAGATCCTAGGATGAGGGATCTTGAGCTCAACTAACCCACCATGATAGGGATAAGGGAGGACACGAGGCTCATGATCTAGAAGCCTCGAGAATCTTCTCTTTTTCCCATTTTACCTAGGGTACCGCTTTTCTCCTTCAATGATAGAGCGGTTTAGGTAAGAAATGCTTATGGACTAAGGGCCATAAGCGGTGGCACCGCTTGTGGATAACAAGGGATAGGTGGTGCATGCAAGGTACCGCTCTTGGACAAAGGGGAAGGCGCGGTGCTGAGCATTGTTGTGAAAGATTGACAAAATGGTATGATTTTCCACTCCAAGTGCTGGATTCAGGGCAAGTAGGTATGTCAAAGGTCTTATCACATGATGGTGACAGGATTTTGGCATAACAAATTCCTGTTGAATGATGTTGTTGAAGATTCCTATAATGTGAGGTGCAAGATTTTTTGAACCCCATTTTAGATATTCAGCTTGAATTTCTACTAAATCTTTTCCTTTTCCAACACCCAACTTCTTAATACCCACTTCAATCTCTTGCACTGTGAAAATATTAGTAATGGTGGTGGTGTTGACTAAGGGGGGAGGGGGTTCAACCTTAGGATTCCGCTCATAGAGTTTCCTTACATACTCAAGCCACTGGTCCACTGTAATATTGTTTTCAGTTTGCTTCTTACTCACTTGAAGTTCCTTCCAAAATAGTTTGGGGTTGTTTTTCCCAAGGAATATTATCTCTTCCCTCCTTGAGACCATGAAATCAATTTTTTTCTTCCTTATAATCTGCTTGTAGCTTTTTAAGTCTCTTTCTTCCTAGTCTAACTCTCTCCACCTTCTCCTTGCTTTTTTGCACTCCTCATTGAACCAAGCATTAACATGAAAGCAATTTGTTTCACATTTCCTATTCTTTGCTCTTTTGCATTTTGTGAGTGCCCTTTGAATTAAATTAGTTAGCTGTTGATTATTAAGGCCTTGGGATAGAATCTCCTCCCTCTTACAAAGTCTCTCTAATGCCTTCCTAAAGATATTGCAGTTCTCTTGAGTTAAAAGAATTCTGCCCTTTGCAAACATTTGTTGAATGTGCTGATTTTTTGTCCCCACCCGCTGCTTATCAGACCAAGAAAGACTTAGATAGATCGGTTTGTGATCAGATTTCAAATCCCATAGCTATTCTCCAATCATAACTTCCTCCATTTTCTCGCATAGGCCATGTGGAAAAATTGCATAATCCACCACACTTGCTCCATTATATGTATTACAAGTGAAATTACCAGAGTTTGTCCATCTAGGCAAACCATTGCAGATTACTAAATCGAAAGTTCCACATAAGGAAAGCAACTGTTCTCCAAATAAATTGCAGCTTTTGTTGTCTTTTGAAATTCTTCCCCATTGATGATTTATTTCTTCTGTAAGCCAAATAGGATTGCAATCTTCCCTTTGACAAAGAATGCTAGCTTGTTCACTTGCGGTCCTGGCGTTGAAATCTCCTACTAGAAGGATTTCACCTACTTGAGAATACTTCAAAACATCATTTTTTTAATGCTGCAAAAAGGTCTTTATGGTCGAGCCCCCTCCTTTTGTAAAATTTTGAAACTTGTGGGGTGAAGTAGCATGCTGCAATTCTGATGACATTTCCATTTTCTGATATTTTAAACCATATAAATTGTTTATTTGAGTCTTCTTTTTCTAGTTGAATGCAATGATCTACCTTTTTCTTCACTAAGACCATGATACCACCGTGACCTTTTCCATTCTCTGTTTCCTTGTTCCATACTGCCATCTTCATATATATTTCAAAAAGTGGTGTCTTGCACCTTTCATGTTCATGTGTTTCCACAAGACATATTATGTCCCTATCTTCTGCAATAGGTCCTAGTCCAGGTCCACGCCTCCATGGGTATCCTCTGCAGTTCCAACATACTAAGCTTAAGGGAACTTGGGTAGACCTTGATTGCTATTTTCTTTGGCATATAAGACTCACAGTTGAGTCTACACCCCTATTTTCCCATCCTGAACTTGCTGCGATATTTTCTGCTAAAGGGTTTGGTATCACTTCTTTATTATTGTTTTGTTGTCTTGCTTTAGAAGGAGGACCAAAAACATCAATAACAACTTTGCCTTTGTATAACCATGCTCTTTTTCCCTCATCTCTTGTTGCTCTGACCTTTGACAACTATTTTTTTCTTTCCTCTTGCTGCATGATAGTTAAGTCTTCCTCTAGGAAAAAGCGAGAACCCTTTAAAAGATGCTTCTTACTTAGAAGAGTTTGCTTGTCATGTGCCCTTGCCATGATGACTTTTATGGGCTTGGTTCTCTCATCATTGGGTTTACCCACCCTCCATGCTTGGAAAATTTGGCCTTGCCAATTCAACTTGTCTTTTAGAAAGTTGCTTGCAAGCTCCGAGGTATATTCGTTCTTACCATATGCTCTTACACCTTTAATTATTATGTTTGTTGCTCTGACTTGTATTTCTTTGGTTTCGTTTCCTTGTTTGTTGTCTCCTTGGTTGCTTGCTTCTTTTTCCTTTTCTATATTAGCATGCTTGCTAATAACTGGTGCCCACATTCTGTAATTTTTGGTGGAACCTCCATTTTCTGCTTCTCTTACTTTCATTCCTTGGTTATTTGCTTGTTCATCTGTTTTCCCTTCAACATTGGGTGTTTTATGATTCAACACCCCTCTCTCTTTCCCTGTTGATTCTTTCATTCTTTGCCAGTTTGTCTTCATATCTTGCCACTCATTCTTGCCTAACAGAATAGCTTCTTGCAACAATGTCACTTGACCTTTTAAAACCTTGTGCATTCTGCTAGACATTGATTTTCTACTGTTAACAGATGGATTTTAAGGTCCCTCTCATGCTCTTTGACTTCCAAAACCTCCACTCTCCTCTTGATATTGAGTAGCTCTTGTACATATAGATTAGATGATCAGGTGAGAGGTGTGGATGTGGGACTGTATAGGGCAGGATCAGTGTTGCTTTTACCCCTATTGCTACTACCTCTTTTCCATAAAGACTTGTTTGTTTGTTTGTTAGTCTTCCTTTGAAACTGTGTTCTCCTTGTCTCCTCCCACTTTAAATGGGTAGCTATCCATTTTAAAATACACCGTAACTGCTTGGCATTAACCCAAACCCACTTCCCTGTTTTGCTCAAGGAGGCAATTTTCACTTGACCTAAGCTGTTAGTTATGGGTGATGCCAAGTGTGAATCCATCCCTTCACAGCTGCCTGCTGCCTTCAGGCTTCCTGCTCCTCACGTTGCTGAAGCCCCTACGCTCCTACTCTGCTTTGGTGCTCTTCCTACGCTGCTGAACCTACGCTCTGCTCCCTGTGTGTTCTCTTGATGATCTGTAGATATGAGTTTTCAAATTCTTGGGTGTAGCAGCTGATGAATCTGTCGGGGTTTTAGCCAAAAACATACATTTGGTGCTGGTGTCCCTCCAACATACGGTGCCATTTGAATTAATTATCACCCTGCATTGCTTCTCATGCATCTGACAGTGCCAATTCAGCTTATGTAACCCTTTTGCTTTGATTTGGAAAAATATGGTTTTCGGCATCAAAAAATTGCTCTTCCTTTTTGAATTAGACTCCTAGAAGAAGGAAGACGAAGACGAGGATTCTGACCAAAAAATTGGGGCTTTCATAATGGGGACCAAATTGAAGGGAAAATTGGTTGGACAGGAAATTTGCAACGTGTGCAATGTGTCGCTGAAGGGAAAATTAGTTGGACAGGAAATCTGCAACGTGTGCAATGTGTCTTCCTTGAGAGCGAAGGCAGGGAAATTAATTGGTGGCGGGATTTGCAAACGGTGGTCAAAATGGAGGTCGAAGGGGCAAGAGAAGGTGAAGTGGATCGCACGTGGAGATTGGGGCTACCCATGTACTGACAACAACTTAAAATTCAACTTTTTTAATATCCAGCAGGTTGTGTCAAAAGAATGTGATAATAGCAAAGGGCATCCTTGGCATCTTGGTTATCAGGATTCAACAGGAATATTTTATCTTGGTTATCTTTTTTATTAGCTTTTATAATGTCTTGTTTTTGTTTTTTGTTTTTTGGTCAATTTGTAAGAAGGTATAGCTTCCATTGAGTAGGGTTCTTTCGGGATAGTTACAAGTACGAGAAAGATGAGCAAAGAGTTTTGGATGCTGCCCTCCTGTGGGAGAAATCCATCTTCTGTGTGTTGTAACCTCGTTTTATCTTTTTTTTAATACAAAATCTCTTAACCGTTCTGTCCAAAAAAAAGCTCAAACTAAAAATTTATATAATTTTTATACAAGATCAACATGTAACCCACAAAAAGATCCTACCACAGCTAAGAATTCACAAAGATTAATTGGAAGTTGTAGCAATATCATCATTGACGACAATTTTATGGAGAATTTAGATTCAACTAAATTTGAAGAATTGGGTCTATTGATGTGCAATCACAAGTTTGATATAAAGTAAAAGCGATATTTGAAAAATATTTTGAAGGTAAATCTGTCATAACACAAGCTCAATTGTTACATAGATTGTTAAATAAACAAGGTCTAAGAAATTAAATGAAATTATTAGGCATTAGAAGTAGCAAAGAGAATAAAGCAAGTGAGATGGTATAAAATATGTCACCATGACTAGTTCCAAACTTTAAAAAAAGTGATATTCTATTGAAGAGGTTGCTCGTATAACAATGCTAACATGTGTTGCAAAAAAAACACCACATCGAATCATTTGAAGTCAATGAATGCAAGAGCATTAAAACATCAAGAAAAAGTTTATGGATGCATAACAAATTCAAGATTAAATTAGATGAAGATGATGAAATTGCACGCTGGGATGTTATTTGTAGGAAACCCTATCAAGATATACTTTCATATAATATGAGGGATAGGGTGACAGAGTTTTGGCGTTTAAAGTCTCGTGTGTTACCAAATGAAAAGGACATAATGCAGTGTCATATATCTAAAGGGGTTTATGAAATTCAAGCCAAACAAATAATAGAGGTCACTCGGGTGGAAATGTTCCAGAATTTTATCGAGAGTAATGTTAATGTGAAGTTTTCCCTTAGCACATTTGTGAACCTTAAACCATGGTATGTCAGGCCTATCAGTGTTCACAACACATGTTTTTTTTGGTACCATGTAGATTTCTAATTATATTATGAGACATTTTTAAATTTTGGCATCAAATATTGGTCAAATGACCCCCCTCCTTCGAGTGTTTATGAATTTTTATCTAATACATCATGTGCACAAGAGAATTATCAATTATTTTATAAGAAAGAGTGTGTTGGTGGTAGAAAATGCAAAGAATGTTCCTCATTTGGCACTTTTTGATGCTAAGTATCCCATGGATCCAAATGATACTTGATTGTCAAATTTCACTGTGAAGTGGAAGAGATATGAATATGTTATATACACTCTTGCTACAAATTCAATGACAACATAAAAAATGATTGATTTACTAGAAGATGATGTTTCGATGAAATATTTTATGGAAAATTTTAGGGAGCAAAAGTATAGATATATCAAACACTCTCATATAACACGATAGAATGACTTACAATTCAAGCAATTACAAGATGCATTTTTGAAAGGAACAATATTATTAGTTGTTAATTTCACTGAGAAGGGCAATTTCAATTCACAAAAGGAGATGCAAGGTCAATATTATCATTCAAACCAGGTCTCTATACTTGTGCATGTTTTGTATATACATGCAGAAGTCGACGTCGATGACTTTTATATCAATGAAAATAATCGTGATGTGATTAAGGAGTATCATTTCTACATCATCGATGATCGTGCACATGATACATGTTTTGTTCAACATTGTTTTAGTATGATTTATAAAGAATTATCGAGATGATGGGTCACTTTTAACGAAAATTGGGTGTGGCGGCCATATGGTTGTGTTGGTCAGTTTAAATTGGCACGATCATTCTTATGGTTGTCTCGCCTTAATAAGAAAATTGATATTCGCCATACATGGAGTTTTTTTGAAACATGGCATGGAAAAGGAGAGCGTGGTGTGGTGGGGCCTATGTAAAATGCGCACTTAGAATATATCAAATGAGTCACTCTACTTCTTGACTTGTAAATTCGCTCGATGTTGTTAACTGGTGCAGACAAAATGCAAGTCGTGAATTCAATTGAAGGATAGTTCATGTGAGAAGGTACAATTGTTTTGATTAACCCTTATTTTTATTTATTTCAAATTAAAATTACATTTGCTATGTTTGCTTAGACATGTGCATGTGTGTTTTAGATATATATTAAAAACAAATATGTATTTAAATGTGAAATTTGACTTGCATGAGTTCTATGATTTCCTCGAATAGGTTCTTCTGGGATATTACAATGGGTGATGTTGATATATTGATGCCATATAATTGTGTTGCAATCCTTATAACGAGGGGTTTAAACTCCATTAGCAGTGAGAAAATGGCAAATATACACTCAATTGAAAAATGCAAGTACTTTTGCTTTCGTCTTACATGTATTAATGATCTTGTGTCCACCAATGAGTGTCAAAACCAAACTAACAAATTTTAGAAACCATGGTGAAATTACCATATTCTTTTTAGACTACCAATAAGATGTTATATGTGCCCGATATAGTGATTTAGTCATAGTAGCTCAATTGTAGTTGAAGCAAGTGAAGAGTAGGAAAAAAATCTAAGCAACAAGAATGGAAATTGTTGATAGAAATCATGATTCCATTCTAAAATGTGCCACTAGCACATTTCGTATAAATGGACCACATTGAATGATGAACTTTTCTCTGATTCTAGGGTTAGAACATATAATTGTTATATATTGGACTTTATAGTTTAAGACTATATTGGACTAAATATAGTTTATGGATTTTATGGGTTAAATTTCTTTGAATTGATTACTATGCTTTGATAATTCTAAGCGAAATTCTTGGTGTCAATGGGGTGTTAAGTTCTTATGTTTTGATTGGATTTGTGTAATATGTTTGTTTCTTTCCTTCATGGCTAATATGTGAGTATTTTCTTTTGAGTGTGTGTTCACTAAGTTTATATTTTCTATTATGTTTTCTTATTGCACACTTAGTTAGTAATGTACAATTTTGTATTTGTTGGTTTGTGCAAACATATTGCACACTTAGTAAATGTACAATTTTGGATTTGTTGGTTGGTTATAGTAGAAGGAATACGAATAATGGTTAAGGTTCAATAGTTCAATGTTAGTTTGAATGGATGGTAATTCCATTGTCATCAACATCAATAGGATTTTGTGTCTTACTAAGATGAGCATGAGAAAATTTAGAAGAACGAGGAGTAGCATAATCAAAATTTCTCTAAAATTTTTGTATTTAAAGAGGGTCATCTGTATTATTACATGGTGCACATTGAAATACAATGACGCATTTTTTACTGATGAATTTCGACCCTACTAGGAGTTTTCCACTATAACACTTGGGTCCTAATGTTGTGTCATTGGTTATGTTTTTATTTATTATGGGTATTTTAGGGATTATATTTTCATGGTGCAAATGAAAATGTGTTGATGCATGGTTAAGAGTGGAGTTTTTTACCCAATGGGGGGAGTGCCCCAATATTGTGTTGTTGGTCCTCTTGTTTTTTTTTTCCTTGGAAAAAAGGCATAATTTTATATCATCCGAAGAGAAACAAAATTACATTTTGTAGATATACATTTCTGCATATTTTGAGTAAAACAAAGAGTAAAGCCAAAGTATGAGCTGAAAAAAATTTCAGTCCCATATCATACAAAGAAGCAAAACAATAATAAACTGTTAGATAAACATGTGCAATTAGTTCATTGTCAAACAATTTCAGTCCCAAAACTGTCCAAATAAAGTGACCCCAATATAGTAGTCAGGTACTAACATATATCATGGCCAAAATAGATTTAGCCCATGAAATAATTGTCCAAAAAAGGCATCCGCAAAAATAGTATCCTGGCTTCCCGTAGCAGACAAAAAACGATCCCTATCACATATCATAGCCTAAAAGCTAGCCTTTCCCTGAAAGGTTGTCCAACATATCTCAAGTACATAAAAGAAACAGTTATCATATTATGGAGCTCCACCAGACATATTGCAAACATGAACATAAGTGATTTATTGAGGGGATGCATCCTCAATAAAAGGCCGATGAAAATACTCATAGAAAGTGTTGTCTAACAGTTCCTTAATATTCCACTGGCTCGTAGCCTACTGGAGCCCCGCCTTCGATGCATTTTCCGCTTGGCGGTTGTTTTCCCTGTAGACATGTTTGCATGAAAAAGAGTCATATGAGTCAATAAATTCTAGATGGATAATAGAATGTTCTCAAGTCTTAGATATCTGCACTGTTGAATCCTCTTGATCGAATTTATCACATTTAGCGAATCACCAAAAACATTTAGTGATCTACATCCTTTCTTTGCTGCAAAAATGAGTAGAAGTTTTAAACTTAAGAGTTATGCAAAATTGTTGCTACCGTCTCCCAGCCCCGTCATCAACTCAAAAAAATGATTTTTTGCTAAGAAGAGTATAGCCCCCCCCACAAAGGTTGTTTTGTGATGCTCCATCAATAACACCCCATGGAGCAGTTCTATCAATATCTAGTGCCAAGACCTCTTTGTTGGTACTCTTGTTATTATTGTGTTGTTGGTTCTATTTTTATATATTGATGTGGTCTCTTTACACATTGGTTTTTAATATGCAAGTTGTTGACAACAACTTGCATATTAAAAACCAATGTGTAAAGAGACCACATCAATGAGTTTTTTAACAATCGTTGCAAATAGTCTCTACTGGTTGTACGGTAGTCAATGAGTTTTGACTCCTCTTGTTATTATTGTGTTATTGATTCTCTTTTTATTTATTGTTGTGGTCTCTTTAGACATTGTTTTTTAACGGGAAAGTTGTTGCCATCTATATTTCTAACAATTGTTGTAAATAGTTCCTACTAGTTTTATGGTTGTCAAATGAGATGTGGCTCTTCTTCTTATTATTGAGTTGTTGGTTCTCTTTTTATTTATTGATGTGAGATATTTATGCATTGGATTTTAATATGGAAGTTTTTGGCATCTATATAACAATTATTGGAAATAGTTCATACTAGTTGTATGGTTTTCAAATGAGTTGTGACTGATTTTTCATCTTGTGTAATTTTAGTATTTATTTTTTTAATGATTTAGTAATTCATGTCTTGTTAACGATTAGTACAAGAAATTCCAAGTGAGTGAAATTTTTTTTAAGGTTTTTATTTAAGAATGATCCAGTGTCTCATTATATGATGCATATGAGAATATACCAATGCATTGTTGAGAGTGGAGTTTTTATTCCATAAATAATTTCTCATTGTAACTTAGATGTCACTATTATGTTAATGCTTATATTTTTAATAATGTGTATCATAGTTAACACATATTTCATCTATCACTTTGTAGATTATGTTTGTAGATAATGTATTTTCCCATGCTAATTGGATAGAACATTGTTAGTTCTCTAAAGATAAATAAAGAAAGTTGGTAAAAGAAGAATGTCCTTATGTATCAGCTTACATTTTTAATAATTTGTATCGTAGTTAACATGGATTTTATCTCTCACTTTGTGGATTATGTTTGTGGATTATGTTTGTAGATTATGTTTGTAGATTATAATGCATGTGCTTATTGGATGAAACATTGTTGTAGTTCAATAAACATAGATAGAGAGAGTTGGTAAAAGAAGAATGCGCATATTTATTAACTTATATTTTTAATAATTTGTATCATAGTTAACACTGATTTCATCTCTCACTTTGTGGATTATGTTTGTATATTATGCATTTACCCATGCTTATTGGATAGAACATTGCTGTAGTTCTCTAAATATAGATAGAGAGAGTTCGTAAAAGAGAATTCCCTTATGTATAAACTCATCTTCATAATGGTGTTGGACATAAGACATGAGGAGTAGCACATACATGAACTAGTAGACCCCATCAACACATAGAATAAATTCATCCAACCATGTTAGGAAAGAGTGGTATTCACCCAAGTACATGATACATTAGTATAATAAATGACATTTGTTAATGCGATAGTAATATCAAACTGTATATAATTATATCAATGAATTCCATTGACTAATGTATATATTTGGAATTAGGAAGAAACAAAAATTACTTGTCTTAGAAGACATCACTGGTTTATCTCCTTATATTCAACAAGAGATGGAATTTATTGTTATTGAAACTCTTGCATAATATATCACTATGCTAACAAGATTGAGTAAAAATTCACACTTCTTGACCAAACTAACTGGTCAACCTTTCAATTACAAGAAACCTTAATGGATTGGTGGCCCAGTTAAACAAAACAAATCTACCCAAAAAACCAATGGGAAAAAAGGATACATTGGAAATAAGCCTTTCAAGAAAGATAATTTTAGGGGAAACATAGAACTAAACCTTCTACATGAAAATGGTGGGATTACTATAGCTGAACTTGGGATGATGCATTTAAATGCAACACTCATAAGACATTCTTGGCACAAATGTATCCTTTTAGCAAAGATGAATCTTCACATCAAACTAACATAGCTCGGTATATCTACAACTCTACTTTCATCCGCATTAACAAACCTCACAAAATCAATCCTCAATGAAGAGGAAAGTGAAAGACTATACCACACATAGATGTGCGTGAAAGGAAACTCATTGCATCTTATTGTAAACAATGGTAGTAAAAAAACTTTATATATAAGGACATTACCACTAAAATGGATGAAAGAAGAACAAGAACTCAAAGTCATTACATAGTGAAATCTTGTATAATTATCAAGATTTTCAAAGATGAAGTGCTTTATGATACACCACTATGTTGTAGTACAACAGTTGTAGTCAAATATCCCGTTGTAGTACACCACTATGTTTAAAGGGAAAATACACCATATATCTCATTCTAGGTTCTTTATTACCAAATGCATATATTTATAGATGTTCTATTTTAGGTAATTAAGAGATTTATAGATAAATTTAAAAATTAATTGTTATTCAACCTACTTCAGCTCCTTGTGGTAGTCTAATGATCTTAATTTCTAAGAAATAAGGGACATGGCACATGTGCATCAAATACAAAACTATCGGTAATATTACAATGAAGGATATGTTTGCTCTCCCTAAAATATATTATTTACATAATTGTGTAAGGATGTTAAATTATTTATCAAACTGTACCTCAAGTTGGAATCTTATCAAATCCATATAGATTCCTTAGATGTTTGGAAAACTACTTTCAAAACCATGGAAGTTTTGTTTGAATGGCTAATCATGCCTTTTTGTCTAACAAATGTACCTTATACTTTGATAAGGCATATGGATAATGTTCTGTAGTCTTTTTAAAGGAAATATGTCATGACTACTTAGATGACATATACATTTACAATAGATCATGGGAAAAACATTTGCAGTGACTTCAACGTGTTCTTAAAACTCTCATACATTAAAAAGTATGCATAAAATTCAAGAGGTGCTCTATTCATCCAAAGAGTATCAAGTACTTGGACTATGTAATTGACTTGTGTCCTTTCAAGTCAGCCTATAAAAAAATGAAGTGATCAAGGGTTGGCTTGTTCCAAGAGACATTATGGTCCAAGTAGTTTCGTTTTCTTATAAAAAATTTATTATAGAGTTGTGTCAATATTCAACCCTATTTCTTGGTCAATGAATCAATTAATAAAGGAACATTTAAATATAGCATTCAAATGGACACCAACACAATGATAATTTTTTTAATAGCTTAAGGACAAGCTTTGTACATCTCGAGTGCTCACATTGCTTGCTTTCAATCATCCACTTTAAATAAATATTAAATATGTAAACTATGGAATGGGAGCCATGATCACTCAAGATGGTCCCCTTGTAGTGTTTGATTAAAAAAAATGATTATAATATTAGAAAGATTCAACTTATGAAAGAAAAGAAAGTGGTTATGGTCACCGAATTATCACCTACATCCATGGCAAAGCATTTCTAAGCATAATGTAGTCACTTGTACAATTATAACAATAACTTTGAGGAGGTTGGTGGAAACATGTAATGGTAGGTTGTGGACCCCTGTAGTAGCCTCATAAAGTGATCTTGCATTCTAGGTAATTTTCACTATGAATAACCATTAAAGTAACCACCTATCAACATTAAAAGAGCAGGTCTAGGCACTCTAACAATGGTGGGGAATGTCATAAATCAAATATGGCTAATATTACCCATTTAAATAGTCTTCTCAACTCCACAAAAAGTTTTTGAGATCATATTTCACATCCAAAAGTCAATGTTGGGTGGATACATGAGAATGCAACAATTTTTGAAGGAAAACAATAGCATTAAAATAGTTTTAACAACCCTAAAGAAGAACATTATAACAACTAGCGGTAAGGACAAAAAGCAAAAATATGAAGCAATGGAAAAAGTTTATTTGTTAGGAGAATCATCATATCTCGGGTCTAATCAATGTGTAAGAATATTGTTATACCTCCAGCAATACAAATATTGCTATCTTTTGCTTTCACATATTTAGAAGAAGACTTTGTTGCATAATCAAACCAATTAGAATCTAACATTGATTGCAATACACAATTAATTCATACACAAACAAATTTAAACATTATGGCATAACTAATTAGCTTAGTGACATACATTCGTTATACAAGCATTGGAGTGAACATTTGGTTAGGTATATGAAGATCATGAGTCTTAAGAACCCAACAAAATAATGACTAATCCTGTATTATAATGTCTTGAGGATTATTAGAATGAGTTTTTGAAGGCTTTATGTTAACCAAATCTTCTTAACAAGTGGCAAAAAATATTTGGATATGCTCAAATAACTAAGGGAAATTTATGGAACTCACTATGTAATTGATCACATGTGGCATTTGCAGATAACCCAATGTCTAATAGATGCTAGTGGTTACTTTATGTCCCTCCAACACTTCAATGAATTCCATTACCTACATACATCACTACATGACTAGAGTTTTTTGTTTGTTTGTTAGAAATGCTCGTTACTCAGGGCTACACCAACCCTTAACATGGCTAGATGTTTTAGTGTATCCTCCCAACCAAGTCACCCCTGAGTCACCTCAAAATCACCCGAGGATAGCACCCATAATGGGCCACACCAACCATTAACATGGCTAGATGTTTTAGTGTATCCTCCCAACTAGGTCACCCCTAATGGTATTGAACTCAGGTCACCTTAAAAACGAAACCCACACCTTAACTGAGTGAGCTAGCGGGAATTGACCACTGCATGACCAAAGTTAGTATAATTCCAAGTAATTAATTGTTTTCATTTAAACAACAAACTATACATAGAAATCTTGCACATAATAGAATTTGAGAAAAAAATTGTAGAGTTAACATTGAGGGAAAAATGGATAATCAACACCTTCAATTTGCTATCTTGGCGTTAAAATCTAGTCATGTAATGCACTGCTAGAGGTTAATATCCAACATATCTTCAATCTAGTTGGTCATCATATTTACTTGACACATGCATGCATTAGGAATTTTTCTGAAGCTACCATGGCTTACTTGTTGGGAAAGCACAATGCACTATGATAAGAGCATCACAATGCATCATCATAAGTCAAAAACTTTGCATCATATCAATACAATGCATAGGGTCATTCTTTTATAGTCTTCATATCTAAGGAAATTTCTTGAAGTGAGGATGATCTGGTCTAGAAATAAGGGTCATCAGATCTAACTATTTCCAAGAAATATGCAACATCCATTGATTATTTGGCTTCTTTAGTCGATCCAATTGTTGCCTCATCGAACATTCAATTGACCACTTTTTTTAGCCTCTAATTGACTTCTCTTCCAGTTGACTATTGTCTTTCAACTAAATATCTCTAGAAGATCCATAGGTGTGATGAACTTGCATAACATTTTGTTCCAACACCCCCCCGTTAACACAACACTTTGGAGATTCATGAGGTGGAATTATGTTATTTGAACACCTCCCCATAATTGCAACTGTCTGAATCCCAAGCATAGCCCAAAGTTTCACAAGCTTAGCTTCTAGTAGAGGCTTCATAATGATATTAGAAATTTAATCATCTATCCTACAATAAACAAGAGTTACAACATTGTCCTATATCAAATGTCTCAAGTAGTGGACATTTCCTTTCAACATGCTTCATTTTGTTGTGTGCAACGAGATTATCAACAACCTGGATTGTACTCTAATTATCAAAATGGATAATAGTTGAGTCTTGAACAGGAAAACCAATTTCTTCTAAAAGTTGATGGATCCAAACTTCCTTTATAATTTCATTGACAACTCCACAACCTTATGATTCTGTAGTTGAAAGAGAGACAACTTTATGTTTCTTACATGACCAGACCAAGTTCCAGAACTAATTTGAAACACATAGCCAGAAGTGGAATTTCGTTCATCAATGTCACCTGTTCAGTTGGAATCAGTAAACCTGAACAGTGGTTCCAAACTATGACAATATTCGATACCATCTTGATAAGTTCCCTTAATATATCAAATAATTCTGTTTGCATCTTTCTAGTGGCTTTCTCTAGGATCCTGCATGAACCAAGAAACCACACTAACAAAAAAGGAGAGATCAAGACGATTGTGAGTTAAGTAATTCAAGATAGCAACTAATTGTTGATAAAGGGGGGCGTCGACTCAATGAGAGTAATAGTCTTTATACAGTTTGATGCTCGACTGATAAGGTATAGCATAAGAATTATAGTCGTCCATTTTGATTCGTTTCAAAATATCCAAAGCATATTTTGTTTGAGAAAGGAAGATAAGATCATTCAATTACAAAATTTGAATGCCCAAAAAAAATGAAAAAGACCAAGATTAGTCATTTCAAAGGTATCCACAATTTGTTTCTTCAAGCTCAAAATCAAGTTGAAATTGTTTCCTATTATGACTAAATCATCAACATATAAAGCCATAAGTAAAGCATCACCATGAACATGCAATACATAAATAATGTATTCAGATTCACAATATTAGGATCCAAGATTGATAAAGAAATATTGGCTTCAAACGTGGGGGGCTTGTTTTAAACCATACACATACTTCTTTAGTCAACGAATAACACTAGAATCTATCATAGAACCATGATGTTTCTCCATGTATATTTATCCAAAAAATTCTTCATGAAGAAAGACACTTTTTACATCCATTTGATGAAGTTCCCATTCAAACTGACAATCATTCCAAAGAATCAATCGAATCAAGTTCATCTTTGCAACAGGGGAAAATGTTTAAGTGTAGCCAATACATTATTGCTAAGGGAATCCCTTGGATACCAAATGATCCTTATGGTGTTAGACAACACCTTCAAAGGTAAACTTGGTCTTGTAGACCCATTAACACTTTACAACATTATTTCCTTGTGGTTGAGGAACAAGTTCCCAAGTGTGGTTCTTCACCATAGAATTGATTCTGTTAAATAAATAATTTTCTCATTCAAGCACTCCTTGAGAATCAACATAAGTGTTAGGATCATAGGTTTTAAGAACACGTGCCATCTGTGCAACATTTCCATGTTGTTTATGACTACAGGTCTGTCGACTAACATTGGCATCACCAACAACAGGTCCAACAACTTCAACAATTTTAGCATCCCATCGAGGTAGACAAGTCAACAGTGAATCAAGTTGGTTATTGTTAGTTGGCCGAGTAGGTGTGTCAACATTTTCAATTGATTTAGACTGACTACCAGTCAACTTAGGACCAAAGGATAACTATATAGTTGAAACTTCAAAGGAAGGTACAGTCGATCTAGAGTCTTTAAGAATATCAAATAGATCACTGTGCAATAGACCAGAGGTAGAGTTCAATAAATTAGTACCTAAAATATTCTCATCAAAGACCACATTTATGCTCAAAATAATCAATTTTTTGATAGGGTCAAATAGTGGATAGGATTTTGATTCAACATAATAGTCCATCATGATGCAAGCATAACTCTTTGCATCCAATTTATTCATGAAGTTATCATTGATATGTGCCCAAGAAACACATCCAAAGGTTATGAGGTGTCCGACATATGGTTTTATACCTCACCACTTCTTGATTGGAGTCATATCATCGATATCTCTAGTCAGAACAATGTATAGAATATAGTTTGAGAAGAAAACAAATTTTGCCCAAAATTTAGTTGGAAGGTCTTTGGCCTGCAGTAGTTACTGAGTCATTTATACCAAAGTATTATTCTTCCTCTCTGTCACTCCATTCTGTTGAGGGGTGTGAGGGACATATATTTTCCAAGAAATACCATTATGCAAGAGATATTCTTCAAATTGTTGAATCACATGTTCTCCAATGGATCGACCACATTGTTTCTCAATCAATGCGATAAATTCCTTAAATATTTAAAAGACATAACTTTTGTTTTTGAAGAAATAAACCCATGTAAATATGGAAAAACCATCAATGAATATTAAATATACTTTACACCTAATAATGAGGGTTTCTTCATGCAACATAGATCATTGTGAACCTGTTACAGTCAATCATGTGCTTGCCATGCTTTCTTAGAATCAAACAGTGTTTGATGATGCTTTCCAAGCACACAACCTTTACAAAATTCATCAGGTGGAATAATATTTGGGAGAGAAACAATCATATTATATGTTACCATCATATTCAAACCTCTATATTTTAAATGTCCAATTCGTTCATGTTGAATTCAACTTCTATCATCGGTTTAAGCAATGAGTGCAATCGGTCCAGTTGGTTGAAACCCATTTCTGGGAAAGTTATAGAACTTGTATAGTCCGTCTTTTGGATCTAAATGTATTAAAGCAATAGAAACCCCCCATTCCTTAGATCCTTTACGATAAGGAAATCTAACCGAAACTCAATAATATTACCAGTTTGTATAAGTTGATCAACTGATAGCAAGTTTGAGCTCAAGTTAGGCATATGATAGAAATTGGATATTCGACCATTTCAACATTCAACATCTACGATTCCAACGACCACAAGAGAATAATAATCAACTACATAAATCTTAAGGAAGAGAATAAAGAAGTATCCTTAGCCATAGGAATAGTGCAACCATAATGAAATATCCACTTAGTATGAGTGGTGTGAGCATGTAATGACTGGGATGTGATGAAAAAAATATGTGAAGTTATCTACAGGTTGATCTATGAGAGACCAGTCAACACATTTTATTTGAGATGCTTTACCTTTTCTTCCAAATCCTTTGTCTTGTTCCAACATGTTTTCTCAACCCCATTTTTCTGCAGTAGTGACATGTTTTCATCTTTCAATTCTTCTTGGTTGATGTCAACTCATCAATATTTCCTTTACTAGGTTGGTCGATACACTCTTGGCATTTATTTAGGGTATTCAATCAACCCCGTTCTTTATAATTTTGCTTAACCTTGCCTTTGAGTACGTGTGCCTAGTGTATAGTACCAAGCTTCTTATTCTAGGAGGATCATCTAATAGTCGATCGAAATTAGTCTTCAAAATGTAAAATAAATCTTACAGTGGTGAAGATCTCGTCAAGATATTTCTATCAATGCTTGTTTTGCGTAAAAAGGCCTTCGGATGCAAAAGTTATTAATGTTTGAAGTTTCGACAATTTTTGGTATAATGTAAAAAAAATATGGGCTTTTGGGCAAAAATTGGCAATGTAATGCTTTATAAAATTGGGGAGTCCATGGGATTCGACCCCATGACCTACAAATCTCACCAAATCCTTCACTAATCCCACCTAGAAAACACTCCACACGTTGGTTCTTAACATATATATGGAAGATATTGTATTTAAGGTTGTATAGGGGTTGAACCCTCGACCCCATGTAAACACCGAGACACCCCAGATCATAGTGTAACGTGGAACCCATTCAACAGATCCAACAAACTATATAATATTACCATACACCATGTCACTGGTAAATGTGGAAACAATATCGTGGAACCTTATAAAACACATGCCACATACCCATATCCATATACAATATACCAAATTTGTTGGTATATTGTTATATCAAAAGGTTTGGGAAGGGGAGAGGCCAACAAGTTTGACCTAGGAACCTCTACCATAGATTCCATCGCCTCCACTATTAGGCCATGACCCTGTCATTGAGCCATCAATGGCGGTTAAAACTTAAGAATTGATGGGGATCGATGCCAAAGAAGGGGCATGTGGCTCCTCCACGCGCACCCTTTCTCACTTTAAAAAGCCACACATTTTTGAATATTGATGGAGTTTCTTTTACCTGTTGCAAGCATATTTCTAGAGGGGATAGCATAGTGCATTTATGTGCACATTTCTAGAGGCAAGAAAGTGTAGTCTGTACAAGCCATACAAGCGGGGCAGAGATAGTTCTTGATTTGCGTGCTAGAGGAGACCTCGGGAAAACTTGGTCGAGTTTATACTCAGTTTTCTTGAAATTTTGAGAGGATCGCAGTGGTGTTGTCTATTTTTTCTAATTACTAACATAAAACAGAAGTGGTTCCAGAAACCCATTATTGTAAGCTTTGAAGACTGAATAAGATCGACCTTCCCATTGGAAGTGGCCCGGAGACGTAGCCTAGGAGGGGTGAACTCCATTATCATCTCTTGTCTATCATTTTCATGGTTTTATTACTATTTATTTTCTTATGTATGTTTGTTTAAGAATTTAAATTTTAGTTTTAAAGTATGTTTATGAGTAATTAACATATAAAGTTCACATGCAATTTTTAATGGTTAAAAAGATCCTGAATATTTTCAGATCACTTCCCTAATTCATCAAGTATATTTTGTTGATCCTTGATCAATAAATCATTCAAGGTATCGAAGGATAAGTCCTTTCTTCCTTCCTTGCTAACATCTAATTGGCGTGAAATGAGGATCACAATACATCATAGGGTGTCCTCATATTCATCATGATTAGTTCAATGAGTTGTCCATCCTTCTTCATAAAACTTTTTCCACATTTTCCCAATTTCAATTCTATTTATTTGATGTGATCCAAATATTCCTAAATCATTTCAAAGGAATGGGGATCTAGAGATATCAACTCTTTTTCTATCTATATCACCTGAATTTCATTATCCTTGTCAAACAATGACTTCAACTTATTCCAAACAACATGATGACAATCAATCCACTTGTATGAGATCAAATATCCTTGAAATGTAGTTCATAATGACCCTAACAACCTCATCCTCTTTCTATCGATGACATACTTAACTTGGTCATTAGTCATATATGGAATAATGATATTAGTATATTGCCATAGTCCCATTCTCTTCAACAATATTTCCATATATGGTGCCTAGATTGCATAGTTACAACCATTCAAAATAATAGGTTCTATATCGAAATCCATCCTTCTGATATCAACCAGATCTAGTCTAAGTTAAAAGGTACCCATTGAAAAATCTTTATCCCAGAGATGATCAATCCTAGATTTAAATCAACACAGTTCCTAGACAACAAGCTAGGTCAAAACCAATAGCTTTGATACCATGTTGAGAAATCCCCTTTGAGCAACTGGACATAAAAGAAAATATCATAAGGGATAAATATTCGAAGAAGAGGGGTGGTGTCTAAAGGCATTGTTTACAACACTTAATCAAAATCAATTATGATCATAATATATCATCATAAGTAACAAATGTTTCTTCATATCAATACAACCCATAGGGTTGTTCTTTTATAGTCTCCAAATCTAACAAAATCCCTTGAAGTGAGGAGGATCTGGTTTGCAAATAAGTGTCATCGGTTCTAACTATTTCCAGGAAATCTATAGCGTACCATTGATTAGTTGACTACTTTAGTTGAGTTGAATGGTACCTTATCGACCATTCATTAAATCAATCGATCAATAGACCACTTAGGCGATCCTCCAGTTGTCTACTCTACTAGTTGACTGTTGTCTTTCGATTGGATGTCTCCAAAATATCTAGAGGTTGTGATGAACTTGCATAGACTTTGGTTCCTATAATACTGGGATTGTAAATAAGAGAAAGTCTATCTAGACTACTTATCTTTCTATTTCAGTATTGTTGTTATTCCTTTTAGGCATGATTATTTTTATTATCAATATTTTTTATATGTAGGGTCAATGCCATGATCTTTGAGCAATTAATGGGAAGGATGGTTAGAGTTTGATGGTGAAAAGGTGTTGAGAAAGACAATGTTAGCACATGCCTTGTTGTATGTTTTACTTATATGAACAACATGCATACTGATTTAATACATATGATAATAACAATAATCACAATATTTACAACATGTTTCTTATCATCAACCATAGGCTAAAAGAAATAAATAAATACTGGTAAAAAAAATGCAGAACTAAGAGATGAAAAATAGGTACATGATAGCCAGCAAAAACTTGATGTTAAGGTAGTATCCATGTTGCACTTGTAGTTGAACATAGTGCCAATATAATGTTTGGACTTATGTATATATATGTTCATATGTTTCATATACTTTCACTTTCTCAACTTCCCATCCATCTGTAATGGAAAATGTATTGTCTATTGTCATGTGGATTTTGGTTTTCATTCAACTATGTATATTCCAAGCTAGTGATAAAAAAGAGCAACGGAAATGCAAGCAGGGTGGTCATGAGCATCCCCACCAAAGAGTTAATCATCCAATATTCTTCCATCTTCATAAAGGATATTTGTACATAAATGTCACCAACTAGGGAGATACACTAGTCTCCCTCATTCTTCCTTATGCTAAAGGTAATATTACATCTAAACATTAAAGTACTTTGCAACTCATTTACCATACTTTCATTAATATCATCACATTAAACATATTAATTTTTGTAGGTCATCTAGCAGATGTTTCTCTTGGATACAACTAATTTTCCTCATACATTGTATTAAATCAAATGTCTCTATATGTAGTTGCATTTCCCTTAGACAATGCCATACAGTGGCATAATCTTTATTTTTTATTTTTTTGGGGTAAATTTCACATTTCTTTCTACCACATGGACTTGGATTTTTAGTTTTAGTTGATTTGTTATATATACATTACAATGTTTCCCTATGGTACACTTCCTTGTGATGATATGCGATTGATTATCAATGTAGAATTTGAGCTCCACTAGGCTTTATCTTGGTGCCATACTGCATCATGTATCCAAGAGAGTCAAGAATGGATAGTTTATGCTAAATGAGAAAACATACCATTTACCCAATAATGATGGCAATGCCACTCTCCATGATGAATGCCTGATTGTCTTTATTTTCCAGTTTTGCATTTACGTGGCTAACTAGAGCCCTATAACAAAATATTTATGTATGTGGATAGATCATGTTGGGTTATACATACATACATGTATGTATGTATGTATGTATGTCTACACACACACACACACTTACACTTACACCTATATATATATATATATTTATTTATTTATTTTCCAAAGAAAAAAGCGTAATTCAATTTATAAGTTATCAAATTACATGTTGCAAAAAGGTTGTTTATAGCCCTTTCCAGTATATGGCTTGTCAGCCATTCTGTCAAAAAAAATATCTTAAGTTTCTTGTCAATCCAAAAAATCTTGTTTTTTGTCTACCTTGGATACACTCATTATAGAGCCCTGGTTCAACAGTAGAAAGTAACAAAAATATTTCCATGTTTCCATAAGAGCCGCTTTATATGTCATGTACTTGTCTGGCAAAAAGCAGAGAGAGAAAATTTCTTTCCTTCTGTTCATTTATGTTTGCAGTTGTTCAAATCTGTTCCAAGCCATCTATGAATGGACCGTGATAAAATTCGTGGTAGATGTCATTTTATTGCTCTGTGATCTTCCATTGGCACAAAGGAAGATTTATCCCCCCCCCCCCCCACCACACACACACATATATATTTTATTTATTTATTTATTTATTATTATTATTATTATTTTTTAAGATGGAACATAACTCGGGAAACCCTCAGGTACTTGCCCATTTTTTCTAGGACGGTACCCGAGGTAAACTGTCAACCCTGATTACGGGGCCTAACCTGTTGGGGACATCGAGTGAGGCCCCTGCATAGCCACCCAAGGATTTGACCCCGATACCTTCTGCTAGCGTAAACAACACTCAACCAATTGAGCTAACCCATCGGGCTACACACACACACAAACATACATACATACATACATACATACATACATACATACATATTACTGATATTTGGTAGTATGTTTGAATATAGTAGGGTTGAGAGGCTTTGACAATGTACAATGAAAAATGGAGGAGTATATATTTGGAAGGAAGCCATCTGTTAAGTTCACTTATGGGGAACGAGGTGAATTCCATCATATCATACACCAATAGTTATCTAAGTGTAAAATAATTGCAATTTTGGTCAGTTGGTCTATGATTTAGATTAAAATAGGGGCGGTGTTCATAACTTGCATCTCGTTATTTTTCTTGTATATATTTACATCTCAAAAAATTTCCTTTTACTTATGACAAAAATTGATTGGTTTCTAAACTTTGCAAACATAGAACCTTGGAAATTTTGTTGTTGACTTTCCATACGCAACATTCATGAAGAAAAAAGGATGGAATAAACACCTTTTTTTCCAATGGTGTGCCTATCATATGATTCACAAAATTGCGCATTGAATGTAATGATTATTGATATCTAAATCGAGGTGTTTGATAGGTAGATGATGTCTATTTTAGATTCAACAAAATGGAAAACACTTCAAAATAATAAGTATGTGCCCTTAATATAATTTCAAAGGTTATGTTAGCTACAATAAACTAGATTTGTCTGAAATAATAGTTAGTCTTGCAAAGGTTATGATAGATATGATAAACTAGATTTGATCGAAGTAGTCAAATAATAAATAATAATTGGGGTTTTTGGGGATAGTTGTAGATCTGATCCGCTAGAGAAACCATGCATGCTTGACAAATTCCTCGATGAGAAAGATGAGATCTCAAAGAAGCCAAGCATTCCCCACCCCCTGGGATGATTGGATAGAGAAAGTACATGGCACTTGAATAAGAACCCATCATGAGCCAGATATAACATCAATTTTGAGTTTTTTGAGAGTTAAAAAACTTCTAAAATTTAACTAGTGTAGATGATAATCCTCTTTTTTGTAATGTGAACCTAAAATCACTTGCATAGGTGATCATATTATATTTAGATAACAAAAAGGTTATTGACCCTAAGGGTCACATCATGATATTTTCAGATAGTCAAAGGTCTACTAGTGAACAATATGGTATTTAGATAGTCAAGGGGTTATTAGTGAATAAATTAATATTTACATAGTCAAAAGGATATTGGTGTTTGCTTTTCTGGTTTGGGAAACCTTTAGAGTTTAAACATGATAAAAGAAAATCGCCATTTGTATCTTGTTTCTGATAACACTTGCACATGTTATTTATCAACCAATGCTTATGTTATCGAAGGTTATTTTATAACAAACTTTTCATGAAGAGTTTACTCATCTTTTAAAATACTTTCACTAAAACAATTTGACCATTCTATTCAACCACAGAATCATAGCCTAACAATTAACCTTCTAAAGAGGTGGGTTTCTAAAATTTAAAAAGTATATATATTAGAGTTTTCTTATTGTTTACTTTTAGACATCGGCAGTGGAACTAGATGGTCTATATGCAACAATAACATATAGGATCATACCTCAAAGTAAGTTTGCATATCAGTAAGGGGATCACTATGTTTACAAAAGCCAATTGATAAAAAAACAAATAAAATAATTAGCAATTCGCAACATAAGTTACCTCTTTCTTTTCCTAAAAAAACTGACTTTCTTTCTTAATTTTCATGATAACCTCCTTTTTAAAGTACTTATCTGTGAATTTGCTAGCATTAACACTGCTTATATCAATATTGGAGGAGGTTGCAATCACATAATCTTGATTTACCCTTATGATTGGGACACCATTCAATTTAAAAGGACCCGAACAAAATCAAACATAGAAGAGAAACCAATGAGCACAATAATTTAGAAACATTAAAAATATTAGGAAAACACAAGGATATAAAAATATCCCAATTCAACCCCGGATGCGGGTGTCAATATTGAAACTATGGCCACAAAGGCAGATGACAAGGAACACAACAATGTCACCCCGTCATCTTCCTGACATCACCCTCTCGTCACTTGCCTCAATGGTTGCACACATTAATCTCATGCATGGACATGGTGATCTCATGGCCGCAGGAATGTACGAGACCGTCACCTCGTCGCTGGTCCTCAATGAGCCTCTTCATTGGATGGGCCATTGCGCCAAAGGATTAAGGCCTCGGCTTCCTCCTTACCCTCGCAATTTTCTAATCACTCCCGACTCTCTGCAACCTCCTGGTTCGGCTCTCTACAACTTTGTTCCTGGATCCCAACTCTCGACCCCCCTTTGTCTCCTTGCAATGTCTCAATGCCAGAGAGGAATTCCACATCATGGACATGCAGGAAGAGGTATCCATGTTGAACACCCTGTTCCGCTCAATGCACAGGCTAGCAGTGAAGGTTTTGACATTGAAATTCCAGAATCTATCCCCACCATGTTCAATGATTGGGAGGATGAGCTCACAAGTTCCCTCATTGCTACTGGTCGTACTCCTAAGTGCCATAGAAACTACTAGGTCATTAATAACCTCCTGGTTCAGATCCTATTTCGCTTCTCTATCCAGCCCCTCCCTGATGGTGTCCCTCCTCCACCTCCTGCACCTGCTGTTCCCTCGGCTCCCACTAACCCCCTTGTATCCACCTCCACACCCACCCCCTCAATCATTCCCCCTGCGGTCCCCATGGACTGTGAACCTCCCTCCCACCCCCTGCAGAGCTGAATGAAATATTTCTTAGCCAACAAATTTTCCCCTAGTATGGATCCTCTGATGAAAACTGCACCCCTCCTGGTCAAATGTCCTCTAGCCAGTAAAAGTGAGGCTGGCAACAGTGGATTAGAAGAAGACTCCTCCAGCGACGATGATGCCTCTAACGAAAAGGATGCACCAAGCGATCCATTATCCACAGGATTCAGGACTCCCATCATTAAGGAGCCATACTAAAAACCTTAGAAACGTTTCTTGTCTTTGGCTTCTCTTTTTGTTATGTCACATGGTCTTTGGAATTTTCATGTCACGAATTGTAGTCTGACAAACATGTTTTTATGTAAAAGGACACAATCTTTCCTTTTTTGGACCTGTTTTCCGTCATCGAGGGAGGGTCTGGTAGAATTTTTAGGACTGCCTATTACTCCAAGGCAGACATAACTACTACACCTTCTTGTTCCTCTCAGCAAGACTGTGTCTATGATTTGTAACACTTTTTGTACCATTATTACTTTTACTCAATAGATTAGTTCCTAAACTTACCAAAAAAAAATCCCAATTCAAAGTAAAAGTATTTGATGATTTGTTTACATGTGGCACCAAATTATGAACATTATTAAGAACACACTGAAACTCAATAAACTTATCAACGATGAACCCATGGAAATCATAAAATACATTAGAATTTATTCCTAGTTAAATGTAAATATCAAAACCTATAGATAAACCAATTTATGAGTAGCACTTAATACCAATATTCTGAAACAATAGGAAATATGAGGTATATGCAACCTAGAAAGGTAAACTAACTAAATCTCTTTACCTTCCAATTTTACATTTAATACAATGTCTTAAAACATTCAATTATAAAAAATACTTTAAATCGACACAAAGCAATACAGCAAGCATTGCCACTAAGGTTTAGACAACAATACAAAAAATCAAGGACAAATTGATGGTACACATCAATTATGAATTGGGAGATGCAATAGATACCAACCATGGCCTAAAGTAAATCCAAGTAATGAAATGATTATGTTTCTAGTAAGAGCCAATAGATTATTGAGAACAAAGAACAACACGGTAGTGGAGACTCTCTATAATCTCATTTGAACTCATATCCATGAAACCAATTTACTCAAGGTGGGGCCAATGATTAAGATATGTGTTGTATATGTAATTAACAACTTGGAGAGAGAGAGAGAGAGAGAGAGAGAGAGAGAGAGAGAGAGCATTAAAGAATCACATGCTAATAAAACTTGGGCTTTATGGGGGGAAATGAGGTTGAGCAAGGAAAGGTGGAACATAGGAATCCAAAATTTGAATTGTACTGCTTTAGATATGAATTACATTGTCTTGGATAGAAACCATTGGACAAAAATTAATCTATGTCACCTTATTTAAGCACATAAAAATAATGAGGACTGACAGAAGCAAGGTGAGTGTTAATCCCTAAATGTTGGGCACAATTCCCCATATAGTGTGGCACTTTAACCTCTAAATGGTGGTGTATTACATATTATTGATGTAGGCTTGCGTCTATTACTGGGTCTATTGGTTGTTATTGTACACCTTTGTCTCCTATATATATGAAGGAGATATTTTCATTCTGGTAAGGATTGTGTATTGTTTTGTTATTGTTATTGAACTTTGTTCTTCATTATTAAGGTGTGGATTACTCTCTTTTTGTCGCTTTTTGCTATTTTTATGTTATTTCTGGGACTTGGTTGCATAACATTTGGTATCCAAGCTCTTTCCTCGGGATTTGATTTTACAAAACCAGTCATCTTGGAATTTTCACGACAACTATTTTTATAAAAGGATTCAGAGACCAAGGTTAAGAACCCACTTCCAAAATAGACCAAAATATTTCTAGTATGAAATTGAAATATTGATCCATTATAGTTTCATAGATAATTGCGTAGGAATATAGAGTTTTTGACTAGTCCAAAACCTAGTCTAAAACATGCATTCTAGGGAGAAAGGTCAGATCTGAGGCATCCAAGATCCAGATTTAGTGAGACCAGTTGAATTTGAAATAAGACAGACTAGGGTATTTGTGGTAATATTTTCAGTTACAGAAACAAAATATTGGACTTGTGGCATACGATACAAGTTCGCTCTTCTGGATAGGAAAAAACTAAGACGTTTTGGGAGATTTACAATTTTTTTTTGGAACATCCAAATTAGGCAAGAATTGCGGAATTGGAAAGAGGAAATACCAGGGTATGACAGGTCAAAGTTTCATACCTAGAGGAGTCTAAAGTCAAATTTTATCTCAGTTACAAGGCATCCCTGAAACAATCTTCCAATTATGGCTTGAAATAGGTGTTCTATGGAAAAAGGTCATATATGAGGAATCCGAGATCCAAATTGAGTGATACCAGTTGCATCAGAAAGAATACAGACCAAGGTATTTGAGGTAGAATTTCCATCTACAAGAACTAAATATTGGACATGTGGCATACCATACAAGTTCTCTCTTTTGGATAGTCCAAAAATAAGAAGTTTTGAGAGATTTACAATAAATTTTCTTTGGCACATATAAATTAGGTCAGACTTGTGGCGTCAAAAAATGACACACTAGGATACAATAGGACAAATTTTCAGACCTAGAGGAGTTGAAATTCTAATTTTATACCAGTTTTAAGTCTTCCCTAAAACAATCTTCCAATTAGGGTTTGAAAAAAGGTGTTATGGGGAAAATTGTTATCCGGAGCATCCGATATCCAAATTGAGTGAGACCTATTGCATCAAAATATAAGACTGACCATTATATATGTGGTACATTTTTTAGATTTAGATTCAAAATATTGGACACTTGGCATAATATACAATTTCTCTCTTATGGATAGGCCAAAAATAAAAAGTGTTAGGAGAATTGCAATAAAGTCTTAGTAGAGAATCCAAATTAGGTCATACCCGAGGCATCATAAAAAGGACACATAAATCCACCACAAGCCAAAGTTGCAGACCCAGAGGAATAGAAATTTTAAATTTATCTCAGTCCAAGTTGAAGAAGGAAACTCTATAGTTCAAGCAGTGGTAGATCGCATAGAGCACCAGCAAACACTCCCCAAATATTGGAGATGTCCAAAAACAGGATGAAACAATAGGTAGATCAACATCATAGTCAAAGGAGTTTTGAGGAAGGAAAAATCATATGGAAACTTGATCAAATAATTGAAACAATGATCAAACAACTACAAAATCAAGCTATTATTGAGTACCTCATTAAGTGGAAGAACTTACCAGCTGCAAATTCGACATGGGAAGATGATACCTTCATACATAGGAATACATAACTACCCAATAATTGAGGACAACACTTGTATGAAGGGGAGGAGCATGTTGCGGCCCTAAATGTTGGGCACAATCCCCCCTATAGTGTGGCATTTTACCCCCTATATGGTGGTGTATTACATATAATTGATGTAGTCTTGGGTCTATTAGTGGGTTTATTAGTTATTATTGTAGACCTTTGTATCCTATATATAGGTAGAAGATATTTTCATTTGGGTAAGGATTGTATATTGTCTTGTCTTGTGTACACAAGTACATTGTGTAAGGAGGTTCCTCCCTCGAAGAGGATTGTTATTTATCTTTGTTATTCATTATTAAGGTGTGGATTACTCTCTTTTTTGTCTATTTCTGCTATTTTATGTTATTTTTGGGATTTGGTTGCATAACAGTGAGTTAAAACAAGGGGAAAGAGATGATAATGGGAAGAACTTGAATCTCCTTTGTGGTTTTCTCCCATGGATCAAGGAGATACAAAAGCAAAGGTGTAATGGATATAAATCTTATAATATCATACAAGTAATATATAAATAGAATAAAATTGTACATTGTATTAAATGTTGATGTAAAGTTACCTAAATAGTCAAAAGGCGTGAATCTCCATAGAGATGCCCCTCGGGGCATTTTACCTGGAGCTATCATAATTTTAATAATCATATTATCATATTAATCAATTATTCAAAAAATATTATATTTTACAGACATCATCATCTTTATTGTGTATATGAATTTCTATGCTTGTCACATTGGTATCAGAGCTAATACTAGGCCAATTTGAGGTTAACAAATCCATTGAAAAATCACTTCTGAAATTTGTGGGGGGTCATTTTTGTATGGATAGATTTGCTACAAATTGTTGTTGGTTTTCACAAAGGCCTAAATTCATGGAGTGATGAGATATGAACTCCAATGAGATGATAATGTAACAATGAGATGAGATGATAACGAGATTGTGATTTTTTATGGAATATCACAATGAGATGATAATATAATATTCTAGACCATATTCCCTCTTTGTACATCAAAGTATGAGTGCAGGAAACTTTGAAAACAAATATCCTCTGCCAATATTGCTAGAGGCCATTTATTGCCAAAGAAACTCTTATGAAGACCATGAGGCTATCCAAGAAGAGGCAACCTGGGTATGAACAGAAAATCCCCATATCAAATAAACCAACCTATCTGACTGAAGAGGATGAATAATCCAACGAGGAATATGAATAAGAGAAATAAGACAATGATTTCAATAAGAAAATTGATGTAAATATGTAAGACGATGAATAAGACAATGATTTCAAAGGGTGCGATAATCAGGAAAACACAAAGGAGGAGGAATATCCAACTCACCCACCCATTGTCAAAGATCCAAAAACTAAAGAGGAAACCCTCGAACCAATTCATTGTTTGAACATAACCCCACCAAAAGACAAATAGAATGCCTACAGAAAGAAAGAGTGTTGATTTGAAGTGTGTATGGAAATCACTTCACAAGATCCTCAAAGTTCAACCATTATAGATTCTAGTATTTATCACAACATCACATGGTTTTCATGGAGTCTCAAGTGGGTGCACAACCATCTATAATGGATGCTTCAAGAGATTATCATTCACCTCTTAAGGATGTACCAACTATTAGTAGACAATATCCCATGAGGGATCAAATTTGTATGCTATGGTATTATACTATACTAATAGAAGGGTAATGACAATGTTACTCACCCTGTGTGGATGGTTCAATGCTTAGTAAGTTACTCTACATGAAATTTTAAAAGGGAATCCCAAAAACCTTTAACAAAGGATACATGGTTAGTTCAACTGAACATGCAACATTCTTACTAGAAAGTATAGACACATAAATTAAATCTATTTTCTATGTAGACTTATAGACAATTTCAACTCTAGATTTGTGAATCTACTTATAATCAGAAGGATTAGATCATTTAGCATAAAAAAATCACATATATTGTATTCTCTTCAAGTATGTCATGAAGGAACACTGGAAAACATCTTCAAAGAACAAGAGAATCAATGGGAGAGATATTTAATTGATAGTGATGAAATTTATTTATGTGCTTAGCTACTAGAGAGAAAAAAACATGCACCTCAAATGGAGCCCACCAATATTTTAATCAATTAGGTTAGAGACAACTTTAAGCTTGCATGCTTTGATTCCAACGTATTCATCAACTACTTGAGCCTTGCGCTTTGTTACAATCTAGGGAAACTGAGATACATGAGCTAAGCATTTTGAGGGATATGTGTGTTAGTTATCTTGGTTATCTTGTTTTGAGGGATCTACATTTGAATTTTTGGGATATGTGTGTTAGTTTTGTAGGAGTTTCAAATTTTTTAGCCCCAATCCAATAATTATCATAGTTGTGAGCATTGATATGACTTCTCGGAGTGAGTATGAAGCATCTCAAGAATTGAAGGACTTTGTAAATATTTCTTAACAATGGATGCATCATTTCAACAAACTTGCAAATTATTTAACCCCTTCATATTTAAATCTAAGAACTTCAACATATTTAATCCTTCTCCCTTGCCTCCATTTTCTTTTGAATGCTCATAATCTAAATCTAGATCCCATTATGTATCTCGATCTTAATTTCACTTTAGTGGCTATAGGATAGTTCCTACAATTACAAGCTTCGATGAAAGTACCTAACTAGGTATAGGACATACTTCCTTGGCCATCTCTTGAGTTTCCATCTCATCATTTCGAGATCCATGAAAAGTGAAAATGAAAGTTAAACTTAATATATATAAGTTTGGGAAAAAATTATACTAAAACCAATAAAATATTCCCAAAAAGAAATTATTGTTACATGTGTCGTCGGTGGAAAATGTATAGCTACTATTTCCTAACTTATCTCTACATTAGTCCTGCTAACCTATAACTTAGTTAAAATGTAAGAGAATTCCATTATAAATTTTGTTTGACTTAGGCATTAGCAAGTTCAAGCAATAATTTATATAGATCACTTAATCCATGTGATCCTTGGTGATCACAAAAATTTTCACTAGTGTTGAAGCGGTCATCATCATTTAGGAATTGTGCATACTACATATGTTTGAATACATATATGGACATGAAATTTAGAGACAAAATATATATACAATAACATAATATGAAACATGCATTCTAGACCATCTTGTAAACGTGTATTTTGTAACATTATTTATAACATGCTTACATACCTCATTTGTGGAGTTATTTTCACAAGAAATGAATTGCTTACACGTATCCCTTCAATATGATGCATAATGATCAAGATCTAGTCAGTCCATCACTTTCAACACATCATCTGGTAAATGGGGTATCATCCTGTAATGGGTGAATGCAACCTATTCCTCAAGTCAATTCCAACCCCTACCAAAGCAACCTCAACATGCTCCTTTATTTTCTCCATCATAACATTTGCTACTTGGGATGTCAATTCCAACTACTCCTACAAAGAAATCACTATAGATGGTTCAAATTCTAAGTGACATGGTGGAACCCTAAATCCAACATCTCACATGGAATCAGGTCATTCATATGTACGAACTTTTCCAACGCCATAGAATTTGGATCTCATATCTATATAATCGGGGGTCCATGTGCAATTGAAATTCTGCATATGGAATCCTAACAAAATATTGAGGCACCTCATCATTATTTGGGAACTTACCGTATGCGTATACAAACCTCTCATAAATATAAGGTGCAATCATAGTATTATTAAATCTTGTAACCTTTAGATGTCTTTTATCTTCAAGTCGCAAGTCAAATAATGACAAGGCCATTTCTTTAGTGACCACACTTTTAACTTCATTTTAGAATTAGTGACCAATCACCGAAAATATCCTCCTATGCATCATGGGTTGACGGTCCAACCCCATGATAATTATCTATCAAGCTATCCATATTGTGCAAAACAATTTGGAGACTCTATAGACTACTGATAGACATATTACTACTTTCGAACTCATTCCACAATCTCACGGAATGCTCCCTCATCCATTCAATAGTAATAAAGATGATGTTGTCTTCCCAATGAATCTCCTAAGGAAGATCTCTAGGATGAGGGTAAAGAGGGTCATACCTTGGATTGTGGGAAAAATATTATGAACAACAACCTCTTCCCCTATGACAATGTCCACTTAGGGGTTGACCATAAAATCCTATAAAATATAAAATGTGCAAGTATTAAAATGAGAATAATTTGTAAGGCAAACTATGCATACTACAATCAAGTGCGTTCCTTAAAAATACTTGGTGCAACCATTTCCTCACCTTGTACATTGGGAGAATTGGAGACAACCAATTATGTGGAAGGAATATGCCCACTGACACCTATATAAAACAATAAAATGTCATCACACAAATAAGAGAAACTTCATAATTTATTTCATTAAACATGTCAAGCAAGATTTATATTCAAATTTTACCTAAACCAAGTCTATGAGAGAGTAGTTTGGTTGTGGTAGGTGGAGTAATAGAATAAGACATTGAATGCACACACAAAAATTAATCAAGTTCTATGCATGCAATGTTAAAAAAAAGGTTGAATATAACCTACTCGAAAATATTAAATAACAGTATAATGTACCTAAATGCGTCCTCTGGGTGTGAATGTGAATCAGTTAGGCCAACCCAACACTAACTCTGCTCACCTGCATTGCATCCACTAGACCCCTCATAATGGTATCCGTCGGGATTGAAATCACTACCAATATATCTAGATGTATCGCATTGATCAATGTGTGATGAGAGAGATGGTGACATATGTGTCCTCTTGCTATGTGGGTTCACCGCAACCAAGTTGACTTGATGTTGAACTTGTCCACATATGCATGACGATATTTTAAACACGTGTCAAAGAAGATTTATGTTCATACTTTTTTCACAGTAAACATTTAATACAACCTAAATTTGAGCATGTTAAATAATAGTCAAAATTACCTGATAATGCACCTTTGCATGATGAGAATTTTTCACATTAAAAACATGTCAACCGAAATTTATGTTTAGAATTCTCCACATTAAACATTAAATACAATCTACTTGAACATGTAAAATTACAATCGAATATACCTAAGTGTGTGGAATGACTGCGTGACTCTGAAGTAGTCAAACAAGCTTGACACTGAATATGTGCACCAATGGTGTGTCCAATAGACCCATTAGAATGGTGTCTATCAGGGTTGGAACCACTTCCAACACATCTAGTTGTCTCATGTTGATCCATCGGTGAGTAATGGGAGATATATAAACGACCTAGTAGGGGTTTAATGCAACGGGTTAAAGTAATTGTAAAAGTATAATAGTTTTTTCAAATATTTTTTTTCAAAAATGAAAAAATGTGATACTATGATTTACTAAATAGAAAATTTTCATTTTGAAAAAAGTAGGCATGTGTATTAAATGTTATTGCAACAATGATTAAAAATTGGGATATAAAATGGCATATTGTTGTTTCTTATAGGATATATGATCATGATAATGCACTTGCAGATGAGGATGAATGGAAATCATGCCAAAATTCCTGATTGTGCATATTTCCTATGTATGCCAACAAGCATACATAGGATTCCTGTGCATGCCAACAGGGCACACACATACATGTTGGCAGGCCTGTTAAAACCAAGTTTAATAATGGAAATAAGTGTTTCCAGGTCATCATTAGTAGTGGTAGTATAAATAATTTGGTCATGGTTGAGATGGTAGAAAAGTTGGGTGTATCCACACCAATATCAATTATTTGTTTTCCAGTGTTGATATGAATTCCTTGTGATGTATGGTGGTGTTCTACATGGGAAAATAGAAAGATGATGAAAGGAAGAACACCTTCACCAAGGATGGGATAAATTCTAGTTATTTTTTTATGAAGAAATAGGAACCAAAAGAGGGCAAGTTAATGTTAAAAATGGTTGATCATGGTGAAGAAGACAAGTGAATGTTATGCCATATTAGTGTCGAGGAAAGTTATCGAGAAATATGATGTAGAAAATAAAATTAATAATAAGCTTTATGGCCAAGTGAAGAGCCTAATGCGTGAGTAGAATAGCATAGTGCACGTATATTTTCCACAATGTATATCACTAGAGGACGATACACAAAATTAACTTGATTTTAGGTGACACATTATTAAATTATGTAGTGCACAAAATAATTAAAATAGAAGTTTCCATGCTCATTTAACATGTTGGTGAGTTCATATCAAAAGGATTGATCCGAGAGAATACGTGTCCATGCTCAATTCTAAAATTGATGACACCGTAGAAGGATGGATCATGAAGGACCTAGACATATTGTTGGGTGAAAAATAATATCACTATTAGATACAAGTCCTCGTTATAAATGATGTATATTCTAACAGATAAATTGAGTAGGATAATATACTTCACAAATTTAGATTTAAAGAGTGACTATCACTAGATTCGAGTTAGAGTGTAGAGTATTGCTTCTATCAAGCAAATCAAAACAATATCATATATATCCATCATTTACCAATATAAACTTGATATTAATCATTAAATAGGTCAAAGCAAGTATAGAGTGTTGTCTGTATATGTATTCCATATACAAACGTATTGTCTAGACACAAACATAATGATCCACCCTCAATGTCACATCCTTCTCAGAAGCGTGCTTTGTCACCTAAATTGAAGACCTACATAATTTAGAGGGCTTAAGAGTCCTCCTTAATAGCCAAAATGTTGTTCTTCCTCTTCTTCCTCAATTTTCTGTTTCCACACCTCACTATTTCGTACTGATTTACGGAAACCAGAAACCGCAATTTTGCAATTTCTTGATTTTCAACTTTCCGCACTTCTGCACTTTTCCACTTTTTTGGTTCGGGTTGCAGAACTCGGCTTGTTGAATTTCAAATTCTCAAATTTTTGGACTTCCACCATTCCGCTCCCGCAAGCCTCTTCTCGAACCATCGATCTACTATGGGGTGGATCTTGACCGTTGATCTATATTTTGATGTGGGTCTGTCCTTAACCGTTAGATCTCTTGCGGAATGTTTCCTAGCCGTTGATCTATGATAAAGTGTGGAAATTCATTTTAATTTGTGGATCTACGTCCCTTTGCTGCGGAAATGACTGTCAGATCTAGATTGACGATGGACCTCAAATACCATAAGGTGGATATTATACAAATTTTGCACACATAAAAATTTTGTTTATCCATGCTAGTTAAATCAATGAAATAGATGAAAACCGTTGATCGGCTTCTATGATCAACTCATCCGTTGATCTTAATCATCTTTGCAATGATTAGTTCCCAATTTCGCAAGTTGACTGCCATTTTATCCTCCGCGCTCTTTCACCAGCGAAATGACTCTTGACCGTTGATCTTTTTCTCCTTTAGATCTCCACCACACAATCTATATTCACGAGGACAATTTAGTTTTAACTTGAGCGCATCTTCTATTTACGAAAATTCCTCCTCAGCCGTAGATCTGATTCTACTACGATCTGACCATTCAACCTGCACATACTTAAACTTCAATTTTCATCGATCCTTACAGTGATCGATCTGTAGATCCTAAACCCGCAACAAGATTAATTTGAGATAAAATCCATTCACAAAGTCTTATTAATCAAAATTTTCCTTCGATTGATTAGAGAATCGATAAATCGATTTCTATTTCACTCCCTCACAGAAGCCCTAATTCACACACAGGATTATCACTCATTAACAAAGGATTTAAACAAACATTCTATTCATGAAATCACACACTCAGAAAAAATTGAATTTACACACAAAGATTATGCCGAAATAGGCTTTTTCATTCACACACTGAAACTGTACATACAATTTGTCTCAAAAATTGCGTTCTGATCTCCTTAGGCTTGATACATCTTTAATTGGAATTGCTTGAGCCAAATTTACTCTATTCTGGCTACTCTTATTCTCTCCATCTTTTGTCTATATCCGTGCCTTATAGGCTTACATATTTATACACAATAGGATTTATGAACCATTCTGGTTCAGATCCTCAATACACTTAACAACATGCTTAATTAACTCAACTATCAAACCTATCCTATGACTCGCTACCACTAATTGACGACTTTGTTACATGATTCATCAATTGACCCAATGCCTCACTCATCCTCTTAGTGACTCACCTAAATGAATCACCATATATCTAGAATCAAATAAAACATAGGTTTATTTACAACATGATGGTTCGAAGACCATAAATTCAAAATTCAAGACCCCTTCTAGGCCTGATCAGACATTGAGCTTGAAATTCGAATGGAGAGCAGGATGCTCCTGCACCAGAATCCCCATGAAGAAAGAAATATGACCTCCTGGTCATAGGATTCCATATTTAGTATACCTGGATCCCAAACTTTGTGTTGAAGCTAATAATCCATCTCATCATGTAGGTTTGTCTTTGTCATCTTCAGTTCTCCTGGTTTCCAAATTTTTTGTTGCAATGCTCCAGTAGCCTTGCTTCTGCAATCTTCTTCTATCATCTCTCTTCTACCACTATTCTGTCTATTTTCTCTGCTGATGTAAATATTCATTCTTTCCTCATGCCTTCTCTGAGACATCTTCACCATCAACAACCTCAGTTCTTCAATCTCCATGTCCAATCTATCCTTTGGCTGGTACACCTATATCTTGGTTTCCTGAAATTGTTGCTGTCCTCTTGACTCTTTGTTGCTATCCACTAAACTATAAAATAATTCAGTGCTTTTACCTGCTATATGCTCTTTTCCAATGCTATCATCAAACATTAAGAAGCCATCTTTATCAATCCTTGGATTGATCAACCAATCTTCTAACATTTCTAACTCTTCATCATACTTTCTAAGGTTAGAAAATTTTTCTTTGTATTCATTAGCTGACTCTGCAACATCAAATTCCTTTCAATACTGATCACCCTTTTAAGACAATATATTCTCTTCTTGTGTCATGACATATTTCTTCCCCTGTCTGTTAGCAACAACACTATCCAAATATGCAAGTGTTCTCTTTTGTTTATCTACAAGAGACCATGTCATCTCGTCCTTCAATCCCAGAACAAACTTCTATCTTTGGTCCATGTCAAGGATACATGGATATTCTCCTTATTCTTCATTTACCTATGGGACAACCTCACAAGGTTCATCACATGTTATTCCTGCAGATATACACAACTCGTTAATTTCAAAAATATTGAAATTTTTATTTCCCATTGACTTTCTTATCAGCATATTCTTTTTATGATATGAACTCTCCCAAGAGTTCATGAGACTTTCAGCTAGTCCCTCTTCTGCACCATCTTTTTCTAAGATGATTTTATGTTCTGCTTCACAACAGTGAACATATTCTTCTGTCAATGGTCCAATTCTTATCTTGCTTTTCTTCCTCAAAGCATCCCTCCCATGCTTCACAATATGCATAAACACATCATCTAAGTGTGCTTCAATACCTACAAACATACACGAATAATCAGTTTAAAAAACATGAGACTCTGAAGTCCCTGTTGATATTTCCTTTGGCATCCTCCTGTTGTGTTGGTCTGAACAAAACATCATATCTCTTTCACCATCACCTACTTCTTCAGCAGTTTGAACTATAGGCTACATAAAATATTCATAGGTTACCAATTCATTTATTGTTACAACAGAATGATGCTATGCTATCATATATTTTTCTTTAGACTTCATGAAAGTCCAAGGTGACTCTTCAACTCTCTTCTTTATCAGGATACAATCTTGATTCTTCCTTGTAGAAATGTCTATGCACATTTCTTTTTCTTCCTTCATCTTCAAATCATACTCAACTTACTGTGTCCCTTCATCAAGCAACTCATCAATGAGTTCCTTTTGCTGCAATACTTCAGACATTTCTTCATTTGAGAGACTTTCTTCGTCATATATGACTTCATCAAATTTTAAGACAACTTCAAAAGACTGCCCATCATCTGCAACAAAACTTGCAATCACAAACAAATCATCAGTCTAAAAAACATAAGACATTTTGGTCTCAATTGACCTCACAATCATGTATTCCATAATTTGAAATCTTTACAGAATTCATGAGAATCTTAATTGGTCTCTCTTTTACTGCATCATCATCCTCTCCAAGCAAAGGAACATGTTCAGGTTCACAATATGAAACCTCCATCTCAGATTCAACTTTTCTGAGTTCTTTCTTCAATCCAACAAACATCTTTTGCTGTAGCTTCACCTGTAGTGAATTCCATCTTACCTCCCTTTTCATGACCCNAGCTAAGAGTGCAGCAGCTACCAGTTAGCTATCTCTGGAAAAGAACTTTTGTGCTTAAGCAGGACCATAAGCTTAGTGCTGTAGGTATTCTTAAGTTTAAATCTAGGCCCCAATACATTCCTGGGGTTTGACAGTTAAAACCTATTTTTGTTCTTCCTAGAATGTGCTTTCATTAGAGGAATTTTGGGGTCTAAAATGGGCCTCCTAAGGAAAATAATAAAATAATAGTTAAAATAATAAAATAATATTGATTAATTTTGGAGGAAGAAAGAAAAAAACTACTTTTGTGTTCGTATTTTCGACATATCTCCCTGTGTTTTTACTCAAATTTTGATCGGGAGAGCACGTTGGTTGAATTGACATATTTGTCATTAAAAAAAACTACTTTTTTTGTTTGTATTTTCGAAATATCTCATTGTGTTTTTACTCAAATTTCGATCGGAAGAGCTCGTTGGATGCAGAATTTGATTCCGCATCCAATGAGCTCTCCCGATCAAAATTTGAGTAAAAACACAGGGAGATATGTCGAAAATACGAACACAAAAAGTAGTTTTTTCTTTCTTCCTCCAAAATTAATCAATATTATTTTATTATTTTCCTTAGGAGGCCCATTTTAGACCCCAAAATTCCTCTAATGACCTCTGTTTCTTTTCTTCAGCAACATGCATATGCTTCTCAAAGCACAAAAATGTCTCTTGCTAACTCTAGCAATTCTATGCTACATTCTTCTCGACTCTCTTTCTTCTTTCTTCTACTGTGGATTTTCTCTGAACCCCTGCAATGACCTTTAGTAGTCGTTATTTCTGTCTCCTTCTCCTCTTTTGTGAACTTCATCCTGTTCACTTGTGGACTGTAACTAAGCATTCACCTTCAACAAGTCTCCATACTTGTCTACTATACCTCAACAAGCTATCTCTCCTTAAGCTTGTCCTTTCGGTATCTCTGGCCCTCTCACTAGAACCTTTTGAGCATCTCCTTTTCTCTTCTTGGATTCTGCAGATCCACTCCTCCTTTGAGAACATGCACTAGTCCTCTCTTTTCCAATCCTCTGTTGGATTTCTCAGGTTCTGCCACTGCTTCCTCTTTCCTCTTCTCAAGAACTTCTCTATTCTTTGCTGCTAATAAATTCATATAACTAGAGTTAAAATACAAACATAAAACAATCCATACCTTCAGAATTTTCACTTGTACAGTTGGCTGAAAATATGCCCATTGCTTGTATCTGTCAAATCATATCCTTCCAAAATATTTAACATGTACTCCCCTGTGGCTACCATCAAATTTAACCACACATCCTCTATATGCAATCAATTCGGAATACCCTCTCAACACAATTGTTTGTCTTCAATTTAAAATGAATTGAAAATCAGAAATTGATTTACCTCCTAGCTTTGATCTGAGCTCTAACAATCTTCATGCATAATCCTTGTCCTGCTTTGATACCAAAACTGATGCACCCTCAGTGGCACATCCTTCTCAGAATTGTGCTCTATCACCTAAATCGATGACCTACAGAGTTTAGAGGGCTTAAGAGTCCTCCTTAACAACCAAAATGTTGTTCTTCCTCTTCTTCTTCAATTTTCTGTTTCCACACCTCACTATTCCGCACCGGTTTACGGAAATCGAAAACCCTAATTTTGCAATTTCTCGATTTTCAACTTTCTGCACTTCCACACTTCCACACTTTTCCACTTTTTCGATTTGGGTTGTGGAACTTGGCTTGTCGACTTTTCAAATTCTCGAAGTTTTGGACTTCTTCCTTTATGCTCTCGCAAGCCTCATCTTGAACCACCAATCTACTGTGGGGTGGATATTGACTGTCGATCTGTATTTTGATGCGGGTCTGTCCTCATTCGTTAGATCTCTTGCAGAATGTTTCCTGGCCATTGATTTATGATCAATTGTGGAACTTCATTTTTCTTTGCGGATCTACGTCCCTTTTTTACGGAAATTACCGTCATATCTAGATCGAAGGTGGACCTCAAATACCATAAGGTGTATTTTATACAAATTTCACGCACATCAAAATTTTGTTTATCCGTGCTAGTTCAATCAGTGAAATAGCTGACAAACGTTGACCTGTTTCTTTGATCAACCTCATCCGTTGATCTTAATCGTCTTTGCAATGATTACTTCCCAATTTCGCAAGTCGACTGCCCTTTTATCCTCCACTCTCTTTCACCAGCGAAATTTCCCTTGACCGTTGATCTTTTTCTCCTTTAGATCTCCACCACATGATCTATATTCATGCAGACGATTTAGTTTTAACTCCGGCACATATTCTATTTACGGAAATTCCTCCTTAGTCGTGGATCTGATTCTACTACGTTCTCAACCATTCAATCTGCACATACTTAAACTTCAGTTTTCATTGATACTTAAAGTATTTGATCTGTAGATCATGATCCTGCAACAAGATCAATTTAAGATACAATCCATTCATGAAGTCTTATTAATCAAATTCTTCCTTCGATTGACCAGAGAGTCGATCAATCGATTTCTGTTTCACTTCCTCTCAGAAGCCATAATTCACACATAGTATTATCACTCATTACCAAAGGATTTAAACAAACATTTAATTCATGAAATCACACACTTAGAAAGAATTGAATTTACACACAAAGATTATGCCAAAACAGGATTTTTCATTCACACACTGATACTGTACATACAATTTGTCTAAGAAACTGCGTTCTAATCTCCTTAGGCCTAATACATCTTTAATTGGCCTTGCTTGAGCCATATTTACTCTGTTATGGATACTCTTATTCTCTTTGTCTTCTATCTATCTCTGTGCCTTATAGGATTACATATTTATACACAACAGGATTTATGAACCATCCTGGTTCAGATCCTCGATACACTCAAAAGCATGCTTAATTAACTCAGCTATCAAATCTATACTATGAGTCGCTACCACTAATTAAGGACATTGTTACATGATTCATTAATTGACCCAATGACTCACTCATCCTCTTAGTGACTCACCTAAATGACTCACCATTTATCTAGAATCAAATAAAACATAGGTTTATTTACAACGTGATGGTTCAAAGACCATAAATTCAGAATTGAAGATCCCTTCAAGGCCTGATCAGACATTGAGATTGGAATTTGAATGGAGAGTAGGATGCTCCTGCATCACATAACATCTCAATGGTGCACTAACATGATACACTATAATATACTTGGTGGTATCACACCTTCATTTCCAAATTACGAATACATAATATAATGCATGTATCACGCGACATGTGTAGAAATTATTATAAAATATGCTATATATGGTTATGGCATATTCAATATAACTAAAAATTGAGCCAATAATGAAAATTTTATTTGTTTTGAACAATCAAATCCGAGTATGCATATTTTCCAAACAAATCCACAAAGTAATCCTCAAGCAATTCTACAATATATATATATATATATATATATATATATATATATATGTGTGTGTGTGTGTGTGTGTGTGTGTGTGTGTGTGTGTGTGTGTGTGTGTGTGTGCACACACATAAAACTCCCATGATCATGTGAGCCCATGAAAATTAGGGAGAGCACAACCAACATCCACTAACATGAAGCCCACATGCATAGAATACAAATTATAAATAGTATGTATGCATACTACAAAAAAATACACAATACCCATACATTATTCAACTATCAATTAACAATTTTGAGTGTATGAATATGTTCACACTATGTATGCACTGAGAACTATTGGTTTGCAAACTATTTGAATTGTGGCCCATGCAATCATTCTAAACCTAATTGTTGTTAATAATGGAAATGAAACTAAGTAGCAAGGGCTCAAACCTTCTATTCACAAATAAAATTTGGTCAATATCTACCAATAACAATTTACAATTGCAATCCAAATATATAACATCCAAAAAACTTGTTTTGATCCTCAACTCAAGGTTGCAAGGTTGAGTTCCACCATGAGGAAATGAGAGACAAAATTCAATACAAATATAAAATCCAAAATAATAACACAAGCCTTGTACACCATTCAACCATGAAGTATAACTTCCTAAATCACCACATGCATATGATAATCCTAAAAATAGAAAACACCATTTATCATATAGAAAAGACTATCAATTTGAGGGTTACTAGCAGAGTAAGGGTATGGATAATGGTGACAGGGAATTTAATGCAAATCGACTAAGGGTATGGGCATTAAAATATTTGAAAGAGATCCCTCAAGTATAACCTTATATCTATTGGGCTTAAAACCAAACTAAAAGCTTAATGATTATTTTTCTGCATTTAGATGGAGGCATTTAGATATTAATAACTGCGCATCAGATGAACCCCAAAATGAAACCCCAATACTATTTATCAATCACTTTCCAATGGATCTTCTCATTTGAGTGTCCTTTCCATTCTCATACAAGATGACACATATATATTGAAATAATCATTTAGCTGAAATATAACATGCTAAATTATTTCAAAGTTAAAGTCTATATGCTTCACTAAAAACCTACACAAAAAACATCCTTTTTGAATCAAGTGCCACTCTTCCTAGACTTGGGTCCTAAAACTTATTTAATTAAGCCTATGTTTGGTGTCAGGTCTTATAATTTCTTCTACCCCCTTCACTCTTTATCTTTCTTCAATTTCTTTTATTTCTCAGTCGATCCTTGCAAAGGCGATACAAAGGTGAGGCATACGTAATTAAGAAATCTATGTAGACAATGTTTCTTTGACAGTTAATATTAAGATGGAAAAACAAGGGTGAACACAAATAAATTAGGATACCATGGCACCTCCTGATAGGTTGTCCCGCTACTTCTAAAATCTCAATATGAGATGCACTTATATAAATGAAAACTAGTGGATTTTCCAAACAATAAAGCATAGTTTGATATTTACAAAATTGTAATTACCAGTTTAATTTTTACTAGTTGATTCCAATCCAGAGAAAAAAAATACATGTCATTGTAGAATCACTGTTAGCAAGAATATTTCACCTTTTGCAGACAGAAGCTGTTCCTTTGGTTTGAATGGTTCAAATCCAGAACAAATGAAGACCCTCCCTGGATATTGTAGATACCTGAAATGCCTGCTTCGATAGTAAACCCGTGTACCTACAATTAGATTAAACACGCCAACACATCAAAGCTACCAGAACATAATCTATTAATCCATTTCAGTGACTAAGGAATCCAACAACATTTAGTTGTGAAATCAAACAACAACAGTAAAGTGGGATGGAAATCAGCTTTGCATTAAGATTAAAATGGATAAGGTTACAACCAATTAAACCTTAGTGTTGACATGCATCTCCATGAAACCAAAAATTTCATCCCCATAAGCTCCAACTTTGCTCTCTATGCTCTCCAACGGCTTGGACCAAGTGGTCAATCCAATAGCATAACAATACTTCAATGGTTTTCCCCTCAACCATGGGCATGAGCTTGTATTTATAAGGCTCAATTGATAGGAATGGTTGAGAGATTTGTGGATGAGGTGGCCTCTAAGATCCTAGGATGAGGGATCTCGAGCTCAACTGACCCACAATGATAGGGATAAGGGAGGACACGAGAGTCATGATCTAGAAGCCTCAAGAATATTCTCTTTTTCCCATTTTACCTAGGGTACCACTTTTCTCCTTCTATGCCAGAGCGGTTCAGGTAAGAAACACTTATGGACCAAGGGCTATAAGCGATGGCACCGCTTATGGACAATAAGGAATAGGTGGTGCGAGCAAGGTACCGCTCATGGATAAAGGGGAAAGCGTAGTGCTGAGTCTTTTTATGAAAGATTGACAATCAACATGGGTTTCCACTCCAAGTGCTGGGATTAAGGGAAAATAGGTATGTCAAAGGTCTTATCACATGATGATGACAGGATTTTGGTATAACAGGATGCCCCCCAAAGCACGAGTCTTAGAGGGATACGATAAATGAGATCTTTGAGAGAACAAGTCATTGCTACGAGGTGAAAATGTCGGCTCGATCTGAGCATGTAGTCAAGTAGGCATCTGTAGTACATCAATATTTTGACTCATAGACACAAGTAACCAACTCATGGCTGCAGACCAATACAAGGCAGATCCATGGGAGGAATAAAAAAGCATGGCTACTAGAATAAAACGTAGATCCATGTGATAGAGGACTCAAACTTGGACATAGCTACCAGACATACAATGTAGATCTATGTCACATAGATGAAAATTTGAGCATAGCCACGACCATACAAATGTGGATCCATGCTAGATATACAAAACTCCATCGCAACCTGGGGAAAAGCAATGAGTGCTTTAAACAAATAACTAGGGTCTTCGTCTCGTCTTCCAGTCTTCCACAAGGTACGATTCTATCCATGTGATTACAATGATTTGAAGTCGAACATGTTAGAAACCGCTTGATTAACGGTCAATGATGTGAACCATTAACAAGTGCAAGGGAGATCACCATTAATGTCAATGATTCCCAAGGTACCCTAGTACAATCTACTGAGTGTAAATAGATGTCCTGATGTTGAACACCCAGTCGATTCTATCGATCAAAGGTCAATGATGTGCACCTATGTCGAGAGCGAGAGAATCTGTCATTAAGGCATACATATCTCAAGGTACTAAGTTTTTGTTTCTAAGACTATTTCCCGGATGATGAGCTGATGTCGACGGGAATAGTTTCGTCGAAGGAGGGCCATGATGAGTCCCACATCGACTACACGAAACTCAGAACATAGTTTTGGAATGATGTGAATGTAGTACCCATAGGAATGACTCAAAAGTACTGAAACAAAGACTATGTTGACTACAGAGGTAAACTTCTTCAAATCCCGTTTGAACATCGGGCGGCACGACACAAGACTTGGCAGCATGACTGAACGGGACAAAAACACAATGCGACAGTGGACAATGCATTCTTCTGAAAGACTCAAAGGAGTGGCATGACTCATGAAAGTGGATCATCATGGAGATCAGTTGAATGCCCAATTGACTGATATGATGTGCAGACAAGTGCCATGTTCAAAGGTAACGACAAACTACTGCCATTTATTTGCAAAAAATGATTCCCTTCCCATTTCCCCCATCATGATCGATGAGTGCCTCTTTTTAGTTTTACGAGTTCAAAGAGGGTAACAAACACTCGATATAGCTTGTCGGAAGACAAGTTCGGACTAATATGTTTTACGAAACTGAGAGAGGAGGAGTTCGTTTCCAAAATGGGTCTCTCAATGTTTAATTTAACGAGTCCAATGAAAGAAAACTCAGTATCGTTCATGTTTAGAGAGTCTGAACGATTACGTAAGAAGACTCCAAAGGGGTCCTTTTTCGTATGATTTAGTCTCTAAGGCCCGAAAAAGTGTAAAATCATATCTTAGAGAACTCTTCCAGTCATGATCTGTTGGAGTGTTCCTTTTTCATAAATAGTCCTATCTGAACCGAAAAAGAGATAACCTACCGTCGGATGGACGACTCTTCAATTGCTTAAACGAGCATGAAGAAGACAAGATCACTCGACAATATTTTCGTATTTAGGGAGCCTAAAAAGAGTTTAAAGAGGACTCCATGAGGTTTCTTTACACAATGTCACTTTTTACAAGCCTGGAAAGAATCGAAAACGGACTCGATGATCTTTTTGTGTTTAAGGATCCTGAAAAAGAGGTGAAAAGAAGACTCCATGATGTTTCTTTACACAATGTCAATTTTTTATGAGCCTGGAAAGAATATGAACTGGACTCAGATCTTTGATACTGGGTTTAAGGAGCGTGACCAAAGTGTCGTAACAAACGCTCATCAATCTTTTTTGTTTTATGGAAGTGCGAAAAAGTCATAAACAAACTTCCAAAGCTTCTTACTATAGTTCTCTTATCCTACAATCGAAACAAGTGTTAAATGCGTTCATAACTAGCATTAAGGGATTACGACTAATAAATCTAGAGTAAAAAATAATTTTACATCAAAACTATAGTATATCAGACCCAAAAATGCCTATATAAGTCATGTAAATAGTAAAAAATCAAATCATTTTACTATTTACTCATAGTAGAGAGCATTTGGAGCACTTTCTTAGCCAGATCTTCAACAGCTGATACCGGGAGTTCCCACCGTCAGATTTGAGCACCGTCAGTTGCAGGTAACAGCTAAAACCTTACTCTTTATTTTCATAGCATTTATTTTGAGTTTTTATGGGGTTTTGGGCTTGTATGGCAAGCCCTAAAACCTTGAAAACGGGCACCGCGCATACCCTTTACGGGATATGCGGTACCTCCCAAGAACCATTTCTAAAACATAGATGACAGGCGGTGCCACCACCTGTTTCCAGCGGTGCACATGCGGTGCCGGCCGTGGAGTTTTCAAACTAATAGCACAAGCAATGATAAGTCATTCTTTCGATTTTAAATGATTAGAGATGATTCTAATGAGTGCTATGATTGTTTTTGGCAGGTTTTTGTTGCTCAAACATGGTGATATGGAAAGAAAGGAAACATGACAACGATGATGCTTTTGCTGAAAGGAATGCGGGTTGTATTGCTGCATTACGAGACTGTGGGCTCCTGAAATTATTCTGGACCCCAAGCATGGTGTCACTTGAGCGGTTATTAGAGCATATACTGTGGATGTGCAATCCAGAACAACAGTACTTCGAGGTTGGGGCCCATATTTTGACAGTGGAGGTAGAGGATATCTACTTCCTGACTGGTCTCTCGAGGTGGGTGCCCCCATCTCACTGACAGGTTCCCATGGAGGGGATATTACCACTCGAGAGCTGATATATTGCCATTGTGCTCCAGGGACGAGAACATCAGGGAAGAAAATACCTATTAGAGCAGTGAAAGATGGGCCTCTACGGACCGTCCTATTTACTATGCAGAGGGTGGCCGGGAGTCAGGGTGTGCACCAGGCTTCTAGGGCACACATGTTATATGCCATAGAGACCATGGCACCCATGGTATTCAACTGGGTGGAAGCCATGCTTCCAATATTCAAAGATCAGCTGACTAAGTGTTGGCAGGGAGAGCTAAAGTAGTTTGGCTTTGGTTCCATTTTAGCCTGCTTCTTCTTCGAGCGGGTTCCACAGATGAGACCTCAGGTGGTATTCAAAAGTCTGAGAGCACGGGACCCCTGTATGCTGAGGTGGGTCCAGATCATGGCTCGTACAGGAGCAAGTAGAGGGAAGGTGAAGTTCGGTGACCCGTTCTTCAGATGGCTCTGAGATCAGATCCTCATGGTTGAGGATTATGCTTACACAGGTACGGACTTCACCGGAGATCCTGATCTACCACTCCCACCTGGTGGACAGTGGGGCGACATTAGTAAGAAGCAAGAAACCCTAAAATGGATGAAATGTGTTTATGTTTTTTAATGTTTTATATTTTTTATGTTAAGTGAGGAGACCTGTATATTCTCATGTAGATGTTGGAGTAGCGCGACCGAGAGGAGCTTCTCCACTGGATAGGAGAGGTGGAGCCTGCTTTGTACCACAGGGTGATGATATCACCGAGGAGTTAGAGGAAAACCTGGAGAGGTTTACCTTGGATATCCCAGATGCTTCCATTGATGACCTCCTGATGAGGTATCAGAGACCTACAGTGGGAGTACCGAGTCGATTCAGTAGGCTTCTACGTAGAGTAGCTCGAGTAGTGATGTGTTGCCACGAGAATCACTAGTGTATGAGATATGTA
>LPNX010614035.1:234608-269726 GCA_001517045.1 Pseudotsuga menziesii | reverse complement strand
ATGCATTTTATATGAGTTTTATGTGTCTTTATATGTTTATTTACAATGGACCATGTTTGATTTCAATGTCATGAATGGGAAATATGCCAATCTAGGATGCAATTAGCTAATGAGTAAGCAACTACATTATGTTCCCTAGGGATATGCCTATAAGTGATGGTTTCAAATGATCTTTTGAGCAAACGTACTCTCCGAAAGAGGTGGAGAAGCACATGGTTTTTAATGGTGTAAACATGGTTTAAATGGAAAACCATGAGTTATGAGTCCATCAAGACTGCCAGATTGTGAACATCCTGGGAGGCAGCTTCAGTCAAGAGACCGATGACTGCTTCATACTCGACGATGTTATTAGTAGCGGGACCTATACAAACCGCTCCTGAACTGACCAAATATTCAGCCAAGGAATAGAGGACCCAAGCAACTGAGGCGAGATTCAAGGTGTGGCGGCAAGCACCATCAGCGAAGCCGTAGAAAGCCATCTGCATGACCAAAACATGGTATAAACAGATGCAGACACTAAACTCAAAACCATCTTGAAAATACTAAAAGCACACTGAAAGCCAAGCAATATACATATATACAAGATACTATCCAATAAAGACCTAGGCATGGTACCTTTTCAGGTACAACCCATTGCAAGGTTTCCCAAAAGGGATTCCATCATAATCAACGAGTTCATAGGCTCCTTTCTCTAACACCTTAAAAATGATGAAAGGTCCATACCACATGGACTCGAACTTACCCTTCCCTAGTTTATCGTATCTCTGATCATAAGTCAAATCTAGGTCACCCTCATTAAAGACACGAGGTTGGATGGATTTATCGTACTGCACCTTGATGCATTTCTTATGTGCCTCATTAGCCAAGGCAGCATCTCTCCGAGTCTCGTCAAGGTTATTCAAGTACAAAAATCTTTCTTCCTCTGCGGAAGTGTCTGGGAGAAGTTCGACGGCAAGTTGTAAGGATGGAATCTGACATTGAATCGGTAAGACAACTTCGAGTCCATAGACAAGCTGGAATGGCGTGAAACTAGTGGCTGTTTTCACAGAAGCCCGATAAGCCCAAAGAGCAGAGAAAAGAACATGGTGCTAGTTGGATTTATGATCTCCAACCATCCGACAAAGCATAGTTTTTTAAAACTTTGTTAATGGCCTCTACCTGACCATTAGCTTGTGGATAGTATGGCGTAGAGTTTTCATGGAAAAAACCTAGCTTGGCATTCAGTTCCTCCATCATTTGATTATGGAAATGGGACCCGTGATCAGTAACGATGGACTGTGGGACTCCAAATCTAGCTATGATATGATTGAACAGGAAGAGAGCGACAATATTACCATATTTCGCATATGTAGGCATGGCCTTAGCCCATTTTGTGAAATAGTCAACGGCTACGATGATGTAACCATGCCCCCCGACTGAGGTAGGCTTACAATGCATGAAGTCAATCCCCCATTTGGTGAATGGGACAATGACAATGACGGGGTGTAGCAGAGCAGGATGGATGTGCTTTTTAGGATAAAAGTGTTGACAAGGTGGGCATTTCTTAACAGCCGCATGATAGACTTTGAAGACAGAGGGCCAGAAATAGCCAACGCGAAGGATTTTCTGGGCTGTAGCCATCCTAGATAAATGACCGCCACATGCTCCAGAGTGGAAATCATTCAACACATGTTCAAACTCCTCATGGGTGAGGCATCGCCGAATAATAGAATCAATCCCACGTCTATAAAAGGTATCATTCAGGATGAGGTAGTATTTCGTGTGGTGACGGATACAGTGACGATCGTCACGGGATAAATGCGGCTAAAATCATTGTGTTTGGAGATAAATAAGCAAATCTCCATATCAAGGGTCGGTAGTGCTAATCAGGAACAAGAATTCATTTGGAAATGAATCACTGGGCTTAGATTCCATCGAAGCACATGGAAGATCACACATGAGCTCGACAAATACCAAGGATTTCTTTGATGTGGCTTTGGCAAATTCCAGATCAAACTCCTGTAGTATGACTATCCATCGGGAGTACTTTCCCCCAAGCACCTGACGAGTTAGGATGTAATACATAGGGTTCTGGTATGCCAATATAGTGGTAGTGCGGAGAATAATGTAGTGACGAAACTTTTGTACAACAATGATCGTGGCCAATGCTAACTTTTCCACACATGAATAGCGAGTTTCTGAATCCATAAAATTATTACTGGCATAATAAATCATGTGCTCTTGACTGTGGAGATTTTCCTGCACTAAAACCATAGCGATGGTAGTAGCGGAGGCAATAATATACAGAAGAAAGTCCTTTGAATAATCCGGGGGGTGTATCACGGGTGAATGAGTCGAAGTGTGCTTAATATGATCAAAGGCACATTGGGCTTGGTCATCCCAGAAGAATGGGGTGTTATTATTGAGGAGACGCATATAACCATGCATTTTCTCTGTGAAATTGCACACAAAATGGTGGAGAAAGTTTGCCTTCCCTTGCAAACTTTGTAGTTCAAGGAGATTAGTTGAGGCTGGTAGAGTTAAAATGGCGGAAATTTTCAAAGGATCAATCTGGATGCTATCTTTGGATACCATAAAACCTAGAAGACGTCCCATCTCAATGCAAAAAACACATTTATGTGGATTGAGCCATATATTATAATGACGGCATCTCAGGAATATCTCTCTAAGATGACTAGGATGGTCCTCCCATCGCTGTGAATGAGCAGGGAGGTCATCAAGGTACAGTTCAACAATATGTTTAATATTGTGAAACACATAGGACATTGTGCGCTGGAACGTGGATCCAACATTTTTCAAGCCAAAAGGTAACTTCTTATATGCAAAGGTTCCCCATGGGAAAATGAATGCTGTGATATGCTGATCGGAGGGTAATATCTCAATCTGATTATAGCCAAAGAAGCCATCCATAAATGAAAAGATGACACTGCCAGCATAGTTGTCGATAATCTGAACGATATGCGGAGTAGGAAAGTTGTCCTTGGGACAAGCTTTATTCAAATCCATAAAGTCGATAAAGACTCTAATGGTGCCCTACTTTTTATTTACAGGGACAACGTTCGATACCCATTCCATCAGGGGTACAGGATAAATAAACCCAACTTTGAGAAGTTTCTCAATTTCAGCTTTAATAGCTGCGGCTTTCCGAGGATGGACTTGCCTTAGTTTTTTCCTGATAGGTTTAGCTGTGGGATAGTTTTTAACCTCATGGAACACAATGGATGGGTCAATCCCCAACATCTCTTCATAGGACCAGGCAAAAATATTAGGGAATTCTTTGAAAAGTGCCTTGTATGCTTCAGATTCATCTGTCGAGCAGTTCTGTCCAACATGAACATGATCGATAGTATCAGGCTTGGATGATATGTCAATTGGACTCGTCTGAGTAATGTTGTAAAGGTTTCCTTCAGAATATGTATCTTGCAACAATATGGGACTTTGGGGTACATTGACAATATCAATAGGAAACAAGGATGCATAATCATGGCTAACTAGACTGGTGTTGGGGAGGAACATGGATCTATGATGGTGATCCTCCCAAATGGACTCATCAGAAGGAAAAGTCTTAGAGAGATAATCTAGAACGGGAAGAGAAGGTTCTAACCAGTACGGTAAATGCTTAGGATCTGAAGCCACTAGATGAAGGTCATTAGCGTGATCATTGGAAAAGGTTTGAATGGTGTCATACATTGCTTCGTGTGGACTCAACGAGGTGGACTCAACAACTTGTTTACCCCTAGGATCATAATCAAAAGAGGCGATCATATGGACTGTCGCGGTATCTGTGCTAGGAGGAGTGGATGGAAAAATCCCCATAAGGGATGAGTCCTTGAACATGCCTACCCCAATTGACTGGTAAGGAGGAGGAGACTGGCTTAACATGGGGATGTTATTAGCCATGGAGGTAGTAACATCCAGCGTACAGAAATCAAGCTGGTCAATGGTAACAATTCTCCCTAGATGCGAAAATTGGACTGTTCAGAATACTGTTGAGGCGACAACAATAATGGCATAGAACCAATTTCTTCCTAGAAGGAGGTTGTAATCTAAGGGGGCATCTATCACTTCTACTTGAATGGAAATGGTTCCCCCCCCAGCTTGACCACTAGAGCTGATATGAGACCACGAGGTTGGAAACCCCATCCGTCAAAGGCCTTAAGGGCCATAGGTGATGTTACAAGCTCGAGAGAGTCGAGAGCCTTCCAACAAGACAGAGACAAAACCGAGGTTGAAGCTCCTTCATCTAACTTTCTTTCCCACTACTTTTGTAATGATTTAAAAAGCAAATTTATGAGGTAACCTAGACCTATGGTTCTCAAGTTGAAATGAATCAAGTTAGTGTTATCCGGGTCTAATGCTCCTAATGTTGTCAACAAGTTTTTGCGTTGTGTAGGGCAACTTTGGAGTACTTCTAAGGTAGAAATTGCACAAGGTGTCTGAGCAAGATCTTCAACTACATTATAAAATTAAGCAGCTCGAGCATTGGGATCAAAGATAGCCTTTCGAAGAGTACTCTTGGGTGGACGCAAAATCATGTCGAGAGTAGGCTTCTCGATAGATAAGGGGACAATAGACGAGGATTCAAGATAACTAGTAGAGGGAGATTTCCCTAAAGAAGAATGATCTTCTTTTTTATCTGCAGGTTTGTCATAATTCTGACTTCGAGTTTGTATATTAATGGTATCCGAGGACATCATACAAATTTCTTTTGATGAACTAGAGTTACCCTGATTAGACATGTGGTCTATCAGTTGTTGCTTAGAGGGAAAAGGGTCCGTGAGTACTGCAGGTGCAGGATTTTATTTTAGAAATTGGGAGATTTCGTCCCGACAAGGACACTCCTTTGAGAAATGGTCACCTCCGCATAGCAGACAGGGATATTTTGCCTTTATTTTCCCTTTAACGTTATCACTGTTGGTTGGTCTTGGATTCTCCTATTGGTTTTCGTGTTTTTAATTTCTATTTTTACCCTTCTTTTTATTATTGCCCGAGGTTTGAGTACTTTGAATAGAATTGACCTCGACGGAAACCTTAGGAGTCGAAGGAGTAGGGGTGGCAGTCTGGGGTTGCTTGGCAGGTTTTGCTACTGATGGGGACTAGATTGAACCAACAATCCCATCAACAGGTAGTTCTGCTGGGGTGAGGAGCTTAAGGAATTAGGTCATAAATAGTTCCAGACTGGGAATAAACCAAGTCTAGTTACTGATCCCGACTAATAGCCTGATCTTTAGTAATGGCACCACCCATGGCCACATCTCAGGAAATAGGAGGCAACAAAGATTTGGTAAACCAATCAGCTAATAACTGATCCAGAATAGGGTCGTTAATAAGCCTTCTCCGCCTTCTCCACTCATGGATATGATCGGATATGTGGGTGGAGGTGTTCTGTTGCAGATAAGTTAAGAGATTAGTACCCATTTCATAGCGAATAGGGAGTTGAAAGTGTGTAGGAAACATGGTTGCCAACGAGCCAAAATCCACAAACGAATGTTGTGGGAGTTCAGTGTACCACTTCGTGGCTGTACAAGTCAAAGTTCACTGAAAAAGTCATAACTGAACTGAATCATCCATGAGGGAGTTTGAAGAACACCACAAATGGAATGTCATAACATGGTTCTTTGGGTTGTCTCCCTGCTTCCCATCGAATTTCGGGATGTCCGATGGTAACTTTACCGGAATAGGAGGCCACGGGGGATTGTGTCGAATGGGGTCATTAATCAACTTGGACAAATCTGGTAAGTCCAAAGTTTCTAGGAAAGGTAACTGATGGTTGGGTTATACATACTGGTAATATTGATATGGCATATAATTACCAGTAGGACCATAAGTGGACTGAAAGACAGGTTGCTGTGAAGAAGAACTAGTGGAAAATCCGCCCGCAGGGGGTTGATTTCTGGGATCAGGACTGCTAGGACCGCTAGGGCCTCCAGGAGGAGGACCGCCAGGGCCTCCGGGACCACCAGGACCACCAGGACCACCAAGAGGTGGACCACTAGACCCTCTAGGGCCACCAAGAGGCAAGCCTCTATAGCCGCCGGAACCATTAGGAGGAGGGCCACTAGACCCTCTAGGGCCGTTAGGAGGAAAGCTACCAGCCCCCCCAGAACCATAAGGACCATAAGGACCATAAGGAGGAAAGTTTCCAAATCCTCCGGGACCATTAGGCCCCCTAGGGGGTGGACCTCCATAAGGCGGTCCTCCGGCACCTCCCGCAGTATGTATAGGTATCCCCCCCATAGCTGGCATGTAAGGCTAGTTGGGTTGTCCCCATGGCGTAAAAGTATTATTGGGGTATGGAATTCCAGCACAAGGCATCCCTGTAGGATTGGGTGGATGATTAATGTTACCTATAGGTGTTTGATAACCATAACCTCCAGAAGATTGAATGGTTATAGGTTGTGCCCCCAAGCGCTGACCTGAAATGGATGGGGGATTAACCGCATTAGTATGGGTGGGAGGGACATAAACTGTAGATGGTTCTATATTAGAGGTTTGCCCTTGACTAGGTACAATTTCGGTGCCAAATAAAATAGGTCATGCCGGGGGTTGCCCCCCGGCACTAGAAGGTACTAACGAAACGGGAATCCCTAGGTGCAGAAGACCTGGGAGGATTTGGAACATACATAACATGGGAGATGATGGGGTTAGTAATTTGACCTAGGTTGTGTGGTGTTACTGCATGATCTATAATCGGTTCAATGGGTCTCATAGAATCAGCAAGTGAATGATATCCCATAGGGACAGATGTGGAACGTGATGGTGTCGGGCCTAATAGTTCATCTATTTTCTTGTCAATCTCCTGTGCATGAAGAATGGTAGTGCGGTATTTCCTACGTTCTTCTTCATCTTCAGAAGAGTTTAAACGAGTGCCAAATGAGGCAATGACCTGTCCTATAGAGGTATCCCAAAATGGAGCATTGGGACCATAATTCGGACGGGTAGTATGACCTTCAGTGGGAGAATGGAACGAGGTATTTCCCCGAGAAGGTTGTTGGACCAAGGGAGGCAAGTGTGAAGAATATGGTCCTCCACTTTCTGCAACCACATTATCTCCCACTTGGGAGGTGGTGGCATCTCCTTGGTCGATAACTTCCATTGGATTTTCTCCTGAACCAGGAATAAAATTGGGTGGCAAGTCCCATACTCTTTTGGACTGTCTTAACTCAGCCAGTTTGTACAGTTCCTATCTAACCTAGGGTCTGAAAAACTAGAAAAAACACCAAATTTTTTCCCTACACAAGCTATAGGTCAAAACAAGCACACTTAAAATGATAGGAGGAGTTCAAATAGTCAGGTCTCTCACCAGGATTGTCAAGAAGGTGCCACTCGTGATATACCTCGAGGGTATTTGCATAGTAATCTCCCCGAATGCTGTTTTCGGTGTATGGCTCCAAGCAAGATGGCCAAAGGGCTTTTCTCAGATGGATAAGGTATCCTAGTTGGGTCTCTCGATATACTCAAGGTACGTGGGAGCTTGAATCGGTAGTAGTGCTATCTAATGCATAACCGTACACAAGGGGCCTTCCGATATACAATCGAGTATTGAAGTACCTTTCTATATACCTCAAGGGTACGTGAAAGGCCGTTCGATATACCGACGGTACGTGGAAGAACCGCGTGAGTCCCGGGCTGTAATGCGGACAAATAACGACAGCTCCTACGCTTAACGACGCCCGAACACATCTCTAACCTATCACTCCAATTGCTATGTAAATTTTAACCTATAACTACCATTAATTTTAAAGTGGGCGATTAAGTGAATGCATGGTGTTTTGACAGAAAAGTAAAACCATGGAATATGCTTATGCAAAATATTTCACTTTACCGTTCAGTATGCCTACTTACGGGAGGAAAAGAGAGTATTTTCTTTTGTTTCAAAACCAACAATATTTCCAAACAACAATCTTGAACACAAAATCAAAGACAAGCAACACTTTCCAAACTGATTTCTCTTTTCTGAAATCAATGAGAAGGGGAAGAATCTCTTTTCCTAAAAGAAAAACAAGAAGCACACTACATGCAAATGCACTTTATTTTAAATTTTCTTAAAACATAGGGAAATCTAACTTAAAACTACCATATTTTTTATTTTGACAAGATAGTACTAAATGCATAAGAGACGAAAGAACATGAAGAGCTTGAAAGCTTGTGAAGCCAATCAGAGGTCCAATGTCCAACGCTCAATGATGATAACCTAATCTTAGTAAAAAAATTTCTTTTTTAAAGGAAGAAAAAGAAGTTTCCTATGCAAACAAGAAATGAAACTAAGACGCCAATCAAGTGTTCTTCTTTTAGTCTATATAACATAAATGAAAAGAGATCCTACTAACACTCTAAGCTTTTCAAAAAACAAGAAATCCTTTTGCAATTACAACCAACAAGAACCAAAGTGAATGAATAATAAAAAATTTAACCTAGCTTTTGAATTTCCCAATCAAACCAATCATTAACCATAAAATTCCAAACCACAAGCATCAGATTCTGACACACAAGCTTGACAGTGCAGGACTGAAAGCAAAATCAACTCAATTTTTTACAAAAAATGAGAAAAATGAGGTCTTAGAATGATGCCTACCTGGCACCGCGCTTCTCGGGTATTGACAGTGTGGTTCTATCCCAGCACTGCTCCTCGCCAACTGAACTCAGGCAGTGGCACCGTGGACTGCTCACTAGGTTCAGGAGGTGCACCGCTTCTCACCCACTGCATAAGCGTGGTTCCTTGTAAAATTCCAAAACACATAGAGAATGACAGATCAAGTCAGAAAAAGACTAGATCAAGGTAAGAACTAATAGATTGAGAGTGAGAAAGAGCATAAAAGGTCGAAAATAATTCAGATCTAGACAGATCTGGAAGTTTCAAACCAAAATCCACTGAGTCAGATAGCAGATTTGACTGAAGAGAGTTGGAGAAGGAGCCTGGATTTGGACAAGAGTTGAAAGACTGAGGAAGATCAGATCAACTGATACATATATTCATTCCCCAGTGGAGTCCCCAGATTTGTTAGCAGGAATATTTCACCTTCTGCGGATGGAAGCTGTTCCTCTGGTCTGAATGGTTCAGATCCAGAACATATGAACGACAAAGGATGAAGACCCTCCCTGGATATCGTAGATACCTGAAATGCCTGCTTCGATAGTAAACCTATGTACCTGCAATGAGATTAAACACACAAACACATCAAAGCTACCAGAACATAATCTATTAATCCATGTCAGTGACTAAGGAATCCAACAACATTTACATGTTAAATCAAACAACAACAGTGAAGTGGGACGGAAATCAACCTTGCATTAAGATTGAAATGGAGAAGCTTACAACCAATTAAGCCTTAGTGTTGACATGCATCTCCATGAAACCAAAACTTTCATCCCCATAAGCTCCAACTTTGCTCTCTATGCTCTCCAATGGCTTGGGCCAAGTGGTCAATCCAACAACATAACAATAATTCAATGTTTCTCTCCTCAACCATGGGCATGAGCTTGCATTTATAAGGCTCATTGGATAGGAATGGTTGAGAGATTTGTGGATGAGGTGGCCTCTAAGATCCTAGGATGAGGGATCTCAAGTTCAATTGACCCACAATGATAAGGATAAGGGAGGACACGAGGCTCATGATCTAGAAGCCTCGAGAATCTTCTCTTTTTCTCATTTTACCCAGGGTACCGTTTTTCTCCTTTTATGACAGAGTGGTTTAGGTAAGAAACACTTATGGACCAAGGGCTATAAGTTGTGGCACCGCTTATGGACAACAAGGAATAGCTAGTGCGAGTAAGGTACCACTCATGGATAAAGGGGAAAGCACGGTGCTGAGTCTTTTTATGAAAGATTGACAATCAACATGGGTTTCCACTCCAAGTGCTGGGATTAAGGGCAAATAGGTATTTTAAAGGTCTTATCACATGATGATGACAGGATTTTGGTATAACAATCACCCTACCAAATGAATTATTGAATGTGGGTACTCCTAATTGATTGGGTCGCTTGTGTGCTTGGGTCGCTGCATATTTTCGGTCGCTTTCTCCACGTTAGAATGAAGTTTCACGAGGTTAGGTGTAAATTCATTTTCTTTATATAAAAAAAACTCTCAACCAAAATTTTTTCCTGAGAGTTTTCATAATTAAAACCGGTCAGTTTGTTGCCCAAAAAAATGTTAAACACTCAATCGAAACCTTGGGTAAACTTGACCAATCTATTGGTCAAGAAAATGTTAATTTCTCATTTGAGAATATGAAAATCTCTCAAATGAGAAATTTTGTTGACTATTTTCTCGGTAAATAAATTAAACTTTATATCCCAAGTGCACCCATTCCAAAAAAAAATGTTTATCGTCTTCACATTTTCACCCATATTTAAGATTTGAACTTATTGCAAACAACATGTGAGAACTTGAACTTTGAACAATACGATATCAGCGATAATTTGAAGAATTGGCCATTTTATATTATAAGTTTTCTACCTGTGTTTTAGCCAAATCAACAATTAATCCATGTCTACATTCTTAAATTAAAGTTTGTGAAGCATATGACAATCTAACTTTAAAAAGGATTTTGAACCATTTTTTAAGTTTATGGCGTGAGTTTAAGTGTATCGTATGGAGCATTTAAATTTAGATCTATATTGTTTTAACATCAAACATAAATTCATAGGGATGTTAAGTGAGAATTGTTAGTTTGATTTCAAGTTTCGTACTGGTGTGTTACTAATAATATTTCGCACTGATGTGCATTCGAAATATGGACATTGAATAAAAACATATTTAAAAACAATGGTAAAAGAAATGATCTCCCAAGATATATTAATGGAAGTTTACATTTTCATTTTTTAATTTAATATATTGCGGTGCATTCGTGGGTAAATTGCATCGGTCGCTTTATCTACCAAGGCGCATTAAAAGCGAAAAAATGAAAAAAAAACACGTGTTTTTATCAATGGATTGAATCATCCAACAAGTAAATAAGAATAATTTTATTTTCAAAAGTGAGTTTCAAAAAGTGTGTTTATTATAGAAAACCTAAACACTATTTCAATCTTTTGCCAAAAGTTCAATGGAGAGTTCTGCAAGATACATTACTAGGGAAGCCTTTGGAGTGACCATTTTGTTTTGAAAAGCCAAAATTTTAAGGTATTATGGATTGCATACAACTCTCCCTCCATGGTAGACATTAAAGACATCTAGTTTTCTCCTAATTGATTTTTAAAAATTGATTAAATATTTCCTACTAATATTTATAGTGTATTTTGAAAAAGTGAAACTTTTTTTTTCTAGTTACCTTCAATGCTAGAAACAATTGTTTTCTTGTTACTTCCCTTTTGTTTTAAGTGGTTTCAAAAGTTAACATTAGGATTTATCATATCTTCTATTTCACTATAAGAGCATTTCTTTCTAGACAATGCAGATTTAATGTCTTTGTGATTTTATACACGACCTTGGCTTTATGTTGCAATGGGTCTAGTCATTGTATTGATTGCTAAAATATACCCTATCATTTTTTTAAAACAATATCATTTTCTTGGTGGATATAGTACATATTAATACACCAACGTGCTTCATCTAAAAGCATGCCATTTTTTTTAAGTTCGCGGGTGTATTGGTTTGATACATAGAACTAATACACATTGGTGCTCTAATCATAGCCACATCATTTAAATTATTTCAATTTTTTTAAAATTTTCCACTCTATACTGGTGCGTATATATCATATTTGTGAACCAATGTGTGTATGGGATAATAGAGCATCGATGGGTATTTTTGTATAATGCGCAACAACTAAGTAGAAAATGTTTTTAGCTAAAAAATATTTAATTTATTTGTTAAGCCCTTAATGATGGCACATTCCCCCATATAGTGTGGTGAATTACCCCTATATTGTGGTGCATTACATATTATTTATGTTGGCTTGGGTCTATTATTGGATCTATTAGTTGTTATTGTACACCTTTGTCTCCTATATATAGGAAGGATATATTCTCATTTTAGTCATCATTGTATCTTATCTTGTCTTGTGTACTCAGTACGTTGTGTAAGGAGGTTCCTCCCTTGAAGAGCATTGATATTTATCTCTATTATTCATTGGTAAGGCATGTATTACTCTCTTATTGTCTATTTCTTCTCTCTTTATGCTATTTCTGGGACTNTTTTTTTTTTTTTTTTTTTTTTTTTTTTTTTTTTTTTTCTGCAAGGATTCAGATATCAAGGTTAAATATAAAATTGTAAAATAGGACAAAGTATCTCCATTCCAAAATTCAGATCTTGATCCGTTACATATTCGGAGATAATTGTGAAGAATCTAGGGTTTTTTACTAGTCCAAAACCCAGTCTGAAACATGTGTTCTAGGGAAAAAGGTCATATTTGAGGCATATGATATCCAAATTGAGTAAAAAAAGTTGCATACGAAAGAAGAAGGACCAGGGTATATGTGGTAGAAGTTTCAGATATAGAAACAAAATATTGGACACATGGCATACTGTACAAGTTCGCTCTTCTAGATAAGACAAAAATAAGAAGCTTTGGGAGATTTGCAATATCTTTTTTTTGGCACAGCCAATTTAGGCCAGACCTATGGAATTGGAAATAGGACACATTAGAGTATCACATACCAAAGGTTCATAACCGTAGGAGTCGAAATTCAAATTTCACGTCAGTTACAAGTCGGACCTAAAATGGTCTTCTAATTAGGGTTTGAAAAATGTACATCATTTTTCATTTGAACAACTTTGAGTAGAAGGATCTACTTGTGGTAAACCCTAGGGTGTGATATATATTTATTGTTAAAAATTCCACTAAAAGGAAGTGGAAATAATCAGACTCCACTCAAACCCCAGAGGATTCATCCCCAACATACGATGAAATGGAAGACATATGTTTAGGGTGTCCAAGTTGGAAGATATGATTAAACAAATGTGAAAATGGATGACTAAGTTAAATTGGAAAATAAGATGGCTAGTAAAGAGGATCTCTAAAGGATGCCTAGTAAAGAGGATCTCAAAGGGTGGATAGAAAATAAGATCTTCAATACTTGAAGGAATTGATGAAGGATATAAAACATAGCTGTATTCCTCATGTATCTACTCAAGACGAGGATAAGGAGGAAAATAGGACTTATTCCAATCACATCTGGAGAAAATTGAAAAAAAAATGGAGAGTATGAAGTTGGAGTCCTCAAAATTTGATGATTCAGTACAACATTATGGGTTCAATTCAGGTCCAAGGAACTACTTTATCCCTAATAATGACATGAGAAAGTTTGATGGCAAGGATCCAATCACGTGGATTTTTCAGATGGAGAATTTTTTTGATCTACACCAGGTGCCCACTTTGCAAAAGGTAACTATTGCATCCTTATATTAAAACCTGATCAATTAGTATGGTACCAATGGATTTGTGAACGTAAAAAGGATTCTATTATCTCTTGGTATATATTCATAGAATAATTGATTGCACATTATGGGGATATAAATAGAAACACCTTCTTTATCCAGTTGGTAAATTTTAAGTAAAAAGGTTCAGTTATAGAGCACATAAAGAAATTTCAGCAGCTAAGTCTCAGAGTGAATAATATTTTAGAAGATAATTTGTTAGATCTCTTTATTGGAACCTTGAAAGATAACATTCAACATGAGGTGCATATTTTTGAACCATCATACCTAGATAAGGCTTTCATGATGGAAATGAAGGTTGAAAGTAAAAATATGGCAATGACTACTAGAAAGGCCTTCTCCAACACATATAGAGAAAATAATGTTCCTTCTTCTAAACCACCACAAATGTTGACACCCCAACAACTATATGAAAGAAGAGAAAAAGGATTATGCTTTAATTGTGACATCAAGTATAGTAAGGGAAATAAGTGTGGTGAGAATAAATTATTCTACAATGATTGTGAAGAGGAAGAACCAAAAGAAGAGGAAGGATCTCAAGAAGAGGCAACTTCAAAAGAAATAAAATAGGCTACTTAATAAAGAAATTACTCCCACAATATCTTATCATGCATTGGATGGAATAAACACTCCTCAAACTCTCAAGATTGAAGGATACATCAAAAAGAAGAAGGTAACAGTGTTGATTGATTCCGGTAGTACTCATAATTTCATTCACTATAAATTAGCCAAAGTTCTTAATTGCTTTGAATATCCAGCACCAGAGTTTGAAGTAATGATTGTATATGGAGGAACTATAAATTGCTTAGGGAAGTGCCATAATATCAATTTGGTTATGGGGGAATATGTATTAAATATTCCAATGATTTATATCCCAATGGGTGGTGCTGATGTTGTCTTAGGTGTCCAATGGTTACAATAATTGGGAACAATGGATTTTAATTTTAAAAATATTTTCATGAATTTTTAATGAATTTTTCAAGGGAAGGAAAAGAATACGAGTTAAATGGTATCACATGAAAACCAATAAATGTGATAAGCTCTAATGGTATGAAAAAGTTGTTAAAAAGGGACATCAAGTTGTAGTTGCACAACTACGCTCATTAGATGTTCAAACCTCAAATTTCCCTATCTCCCCATATCTCCAAAGTGTCATTAATAAGCATTCCAAGGTATTTGAAGATATTCCCAAAGGTATTACACCTATTTGAGACTTTGATCATACTTTCCACTTAATTCCAGGCAGTGTTCCTCCTAACATCAGACCTTACCAATATTTCTATAGTCAGAAGAGTGAAATTGAGCGTATGGTTGTTGAAATGTTAGAGGATGGAATAATTAGGCCTAGCCAAAGTTCTTACTCTACACCAGTGGGAATGTTACTCAAGCCAGATGGATCATGGTGTATGTGTCTTGATTATAGAGAGATCAATAAGATCACCATTAAGATAAGTTTCCCATTCCTGTCATTGATGAACTGTTAGACGAATTACATGGAGCAATTGTCTTCACAAAGTTTGATCTTCATTCTGGGTATCATCATATTCAAATTAAGGATGAAGACATCCCCAAAACAACATATAGAAATCATGAAGGTCACTATGATTTTTTTGTCATGCCATTTGGTCTCACAAATGTGCCTTCCACATTTCAAGGTTTGATGAATTCTATTTTCAAGCCTTTCCTTAAAAATTTTGTGTTGGTATTCTTTAATGATATACCAATCTACAAAAAGTCTTGGGAAGAACATGTTCAACTTGTTGACAGGGTATTACAACTACTAAAGGAGCAAGAACTATTTGCAAAACCCTAAAAATGTTTCTTTGGGATAAAGGAGGTAGAGTATTTGGGTCACATTGTATCTCATGAAGGTGTCAAGGTATACCCTAACAAAATTAAATCCATGATGGAATGAATGATTCCCAAAACCCTGGAGAATCTTAGAGGATTCTTAGGTCAAATGGGGTACTACCGTAAGTTTGTTTGGAACTATGGAAGAATAGCAGCTCCTCTAACAACGTTACTAAAGAAAGATGTGTTTTCTTGGATTCTAGAGGCAACTCAAGCTTTTCAATAACCCAAAGAGGCCATGTGTAAAGCTCTTGTTTTGGTGACATCAGAATTCACAAAAACCTTTATTATGGAATGTGATGCTTTAGGAAATGGAATAGGAGTTGTACTAATGTAAGAAGGACAACCTCTTTCCTTCCCAAGTCATCCAATCAAGGGAAAGAACTTTAAAAATCCCATTTATGAGAAGGAAATGTTGGAAATACCACATGCCTTGAAGTAATGGAACCCCTACCTTATAGTGATACATTTCAAGGTTAAAAATGATCATGATAGCCTTAAATACTTCTTGGAATTATCTTCAAAAGAGCAACAAAAATGGGTGATAAAGATGTTGGGATATGACTTTGAAATCATCTACAAAAAGGGGAAGAAAAATGTTGTCGCAGATGCACTCTTCAGGAAAGATGAGGATGTTGAAGCAATACTCCATGCTATCTTGATAATCCAACCAGATTGGATAGAGGAAGCAAGGGATGAATGGAAAAATGAAGAAGAAATATGGACATTCATTCAAAAGCTGCAGCAAGATCCCAGTGCCTCTAATACATTTTGGTGGAAATATGAATTGCTATGGTACAAGGATTGCTTATATATTGGTAAGAGTTCCCAACTCAAGAAAAAGGTACTTTTTTATTCTATTCCTCACCGATAGGAGGGCACTCAGGTAAATAATTTTTTTTTGGGATGGTCTTAAAACTGATGTTCAAAAATTTGTGACAGAAGGTTTGGTTTTCCAATAAAATAACTTGGAAACAATTAAGACCCTCGGTCTCGTACAACCAATTTCCATTCCAAGCCAAAGGTGGAGAGAGGTCTCGATGGATTTTATCACAGGTTTACCAAAGTCTGAAGGAAAGAGTGTAATCATGGCAGTTGTTGATAGACTTATTAAATACGCACACTTCTGTGCACTATTTCACCCCTTCAAAGCAAGCACGATCGCCAATTATTTTATGGAGGCAGTCCAAAAACTACATGGTACTCCAAATATTATAGTAAGTGACAGGGATCCCATTTCACTGAAATTTTTTGGACGAAATTATTTTCTTGTTTGGGCACTCAACTGGCTCATAGCTCATCTTATCATCCTCAATCTGATGGACAAAAAAATATTGGAAAAAAATGTTTGGAAGGGTATCGTTGATGTTTTGTAGTTGATAAACAAACACAATGGGTCAAGTGGTTATCCTTGGCAGAATGGTGGTATAACACTTCCTTTCATACATAAGCAAAAATGACCCCATTGATGGCACTTTATGGATATCATCCACCATCCATCACATCTTCACTAAGAGAATCCTCTAAGGATCAAGTAGTAGAATACCACATGAAGCATCAACAACAAGTTCTTCAACTCTTAAAGGACAACCTGAATCTAACACAAAATCGAATGAAACAACAAGCATATCGACAACACAGTGAATGAAGCTTTAATGTGGGGGATTGGGTGTTTTTAAGACTACAACCATACAAATAGATGCCCCTGAAGAACACAAAGAAGGATAATAAATTATCACCTAAATACTACGATCCCTACAAGGTGTTACAAAATACTAGTAGTATGGCCTACAAATTGGAACTACTTGCATCTTCACGAGTCCATCCAGTTTTTCATGTTTCCTTTTTAAAGAAGGTAATCAGTGACAAGCTACCAATTCAAACGATATTACTAGAAATTTATGAGGAAGGAAAATCATCTTGGAGCCTGAAGATATCATTGAAATAAGAACTAGACAGCTTCAAAATCGACCAATTCTAGAGTATCTCATGAAATGGAATAAATTACCTGTGAAATATTCAACATGGGAAGATGAGTCCTTTATATAGTAGCATCCATAAATACTTCAACATTGAGGAAAACACTTTTTGAAGGGGAGGGGCATGTTAAACCCTTAATGATGGCACATTACCCCATATAGCGTGGAGCATTACCCCCCATATTGTGGTGCGTTACATATTATTTATGTCGGCTTGGGTCTATTAGTTTTTATCGTACACCTTTGTCTCCTATATATAGGAAGGAGATATTCTCATTTTAGTCATCATTGTATCTTATCTTGTCTTATGTACTAAGTACATTGTGTAAGGAGGTTCCTCCCTCGAAGAGGATTGATATTTATCTATGGTATTCATTTTTAAGACGCATATTACTCTCTTATTGTCTATTTCTGGGACTTTGTTGCATAACATTATTTGTAAAATATATTTAATAGTTTCTCTATTTGGATATGCAATGCCTCTATTGATAGATGATGTCTGATAGAAGTTCAATCAAACATTCTTATTGAAATGAGCATGATGGGATCACATTCCAAAAAGAGAACAAAACAAGTCCTTTGAAATTTTACTATAAAATTAATCTATTTAGATTGTTTATATGTTTAACTGGTGCATATTGGTTAATTGGTGAATGTAGTTTTTTTATTTTATTTGAATAGCAAAAGTACATTTTTTTCCCTACATGAAAAAAAATATGTGTATTGGTTAATGTTTATGATGAAAAACAAAAAAATGAAGAAACTCGATAAGATTGTTTGCAATATGAGTGCAAAAGAGTGTAAAATCTTGATGGGAAAGTTGCAATAAGATGAATTTGGTGAATCAAAAGGTAATCCTTAAAAAAATTTGAATTTTCAGAAATAATGTACTACTTAAGAATAGTTGTTAACATGTTTCAAACAATCTATTTCACTTTCGTTGAGTGTTGTATAGGGATCAATAGCGATATAAGGGAATATCGTACTAAGAAGATAAAAATTATGAAGGATGTAAATGGTAATGAATTGGTCCTCAGTTCATTTGAAGTGGTGTTGAAAAGTTAACGAAATGAGGAAAAACTTTTATAAAACTATGAGGGATAGAGTGGGAAGAATGTATAGATATACCCCCACTTATAGTACAAAATCCAATCTAATGATTCCAAGAATCGAGTTATATATAAACTACGAGAAGCATTTCCAGAGCAATGGTCAATGAGACATGTTAGAATTACAATAACGAAAATATACAATAACAAAAAAACCATTTAAAAATATTATTCCGATACATGTTTTTCTCTAAGATATATACACTATTACAAAAAAAATATGAAATTGATATTTTAGTTTAATATATATGTATATGTATATGTACATACATACATACATACATACATATATGTATATGTATATGTATACATATACATATATATTTAGACACATATACATACATATATATACATATACATATATATGTAGACATATATACATACATATATATACATATACATACACACACACATGTGTGTGTGTGTGTATTAAATACGAGGATGAGGACATGGATGAACACCTTCAGGATACTCAAGATGCTGATCTCGATGAAATCTCAAGGACGATCAGGATACATATGAGGATGAAGCTGATTTTGATTATTCTATATCTATAGATTCTAAGAACACATCTGATCAAAACTTTGAAGTTGAAGAAGCTCCCCTTGAGGAAAGTGACTTGACAACGATTTTAGTATTTAGTTTTATATTACATGCAGTTTTTTTCCCCTTCTTATAGATGGACAATATGTCAGAATATATAATAGTATAGCTATTTTTTTTTGGAGCATAAACTCCCTTATCAGGATTATTGTAATTATGTGTTATATGTTGTTAGTTTTAGACTCTATCCCTTTAAACTTGGATTGAGGAGTGTAACAACTTGAGGAATTTTGTTTAGCCTTTTATCAATACAATAGTATACGTCAATTATGTTCAATTTTTTTAACCATTTCCCAATTATTCACATAATGAATATATCTAAGACACTTCTTTGTCTCTATCAATATAACTGTCATAACAACATGTCCCTACTTCATAAAGAACCACATCCATACATTTTTAAAGTTTTATTCTAACGTTATCACCTCTGGTGGTTTGTCATGACTTACTTGATGTTTCACCTTCCCCTTTTTCTCTATAAATACCATAACTATTTGAATTGATATCTAACATGTATCTATTCAATTGTCCGTATTATTATTAAATTAAAATCGACAATGAAGAATACATGACATTGTTAAAATAATATTATGCCAATAATGCAAATGCATTACAAGCTTATTTAGTCATATATACTTTATAGAATATCATTTATTTCAAAAACAAGATATATATCATTTAATTTAAATTAGTCCATTGATATAAATGGCACCCAATTGCAAGTGATGTAATAAATGTGCCCCAAAATAATCGGGCATAGTTCTATGATAAGGAAACAATATTAGTGGTCCCTCATAGCTCTCACATTTGTATTTTTCACTTGTTTCAGTGACATACCAAAGTTGAGCATACTATAGCATGGGTGAAGAAACTAAAATATGAAAACAACTAGTTACCTTGTAAAACATTTTATATAGACCATATAAGTACCCAAAAGATGAATAAAAGATCCAACAAAAATAAAGTTTTGTTATTGTTTCCACTATGTTTTTATTTTTAGAGATGTGATTTTATCAACTTTATCTTCAAAATATTCTAAATAGTATAACGATACATTATTGCATTAAATTTAATACTTAATGATTTGAAGGGTTGATCCCTTTGGAAAAAGTATATTCCTCCAGGCCTTAAGCAAAGAGGCTATGATTTTAGTGGATTATCCTAAGAATCCTTATCGAGGATGGACATTACAATAAAATATGTACAAAGAAATTATGTACCTTAGCTCTCATTTAACTCAGTGATTTTTCTACTTGATGTATGTATAGTATCAACACTCATGTATTTATGTAGAAGTTAGTAATGGTGTTTCTAAAGATTCTATATAGATCTACCATTGCACTAATACATTTGGGAGGATTTTTCCATGAAATATTTCCACGTTTTGAACATTCGTGGATTAATACTTCATTTTTTTTATAATGGAGGAAAAATCATGGCAATATCGACATTTTTAATTTTCGAGGAACTTTCGTCTCTATATCGATGATATATGGCCGTCTTTGCATATCCGCCAAACCACTATTTTCATATTTAATGCTCACGCGCCCACTTTTATCATTTACGCACACGTTTCTTCTTATTCCTACCACACCAGTAGTAGGATTATAAAACCTCGTTCAAATTAGACTCATAAATATCAAGATTGTCCATTGAATAGAGAATTCTGGTGAAGCACCGGAAGACATAAGCTGCTTCCGCCAATGAACCACCAGTTAATAGCACTGCACAAATAGACGTGGATAATGCAATAAGAAGACAAATGGCGTCTCGTTTAGATGGTTTTCGTTTCAAAACCATGAAAACATAGCCATGATTGCAGTCCCCACTAAAGCAATTGTGGCCGTCCTTATGAATTTATAACATCTGCGCATATTCGCTTAAGTAGTTCCCCAGCTTTCAACGGCTCTTGCCTGTTTACACACGGGTCAACTCATGCATTTTCGGCACATTTGATATAGTTGCGACAAGGTTCTTGGTGATTGATTGAGCGCGGATTGAGCCTGGATTTCTTTATCCAAAACTAGAGAGACCAGTCATACTCTGCAACAATCATCTGGCCGTAAATTCATAAAAGGTAAGAATGCATCCTTTTTTGGGGATACAAACTAACATTGAGGCTCAAAATAACAGTTGTATTCTTCGGGTCATGTACCTTATGAACGAATTTAACAACCCTGCAACTCCCTCCTTTTATTTAAACCAGAGTAATTGCAACAAGAGGGTCCAGTCAACAATGACTCTAGCCAATTCATTTTTTTAATAGACCCGATGCTCCACTAAGCTATTTTCTGTTGACACAGTGTTAATCACTTTCCACAGTAGAAGGACAACTTTCATTTGGACCATTTGGGCCACCTAGTGTTCCAATGCCCAAACTATCAAGGTCTCCTTGTGAGTAAATCAAAGGCCATTGCACAACACTTGTTAGCATCAATGAAAAATTCAGTCTGTTAGACACAATGCTCACTGAGAGGGCGGGGGGTGTGAATCAGTGAGCTAAGGCTTCAACTCAATTTCAATTTTTTCTACCAATATTATATCATTATTTCACAATTACTTCAACAACATATTTATCAAAGAACAATATCAACTAGGCACATGTCATTCATCAATTAAACATATCACTATCAAGACATTGCACAACGAACACAAGTTATAGTTTTGTAATATTTATATAAGTGGAGACTTCAATATCCAATATAGGCTACAACCCATAAGGTGGCACCACCCACCAAAATGGTTCAGTTAGCTACAACTGACTAGGATGCTACAACATCCAAACAAGATTCAACTTGTCAAAAGACCAATAAGTCTTTCCCCAACTCCACCCAACCCCCCTATACAAATTTCAGATTACAAATTACAATTGATACATCAGACTCTTCCAAAGTTTTCCACATGCACACACATAAAAAATACCAATTAGCAAGTCTTCATTCTGTACTCAACAAGTCATTCAACATACAACATACTGCAGCCCTGTCTCAACTCTGCCCATACACCATTAGTATCTTGTCTTTAGTATTGTCCACATCAGCATATAGGCTTCCAAACTGTTTAATTTAACACTTAGACAAAATTGTTTTTAACTTGTAAAAACAATTTTTCTTCTACTTTGGCAGATTGATTTCTCCCTCATGTGATCACCATAAGGAAACCTACAAGCATGGATAGATATCCATTTCAACAATGAACAATACCATATCACAAGATAAATCTGTTGACACACACAACCTCTGGAAATCATTTCAAAATAGCTTCTCAACCTCTTTTGAACATCAAAACTTAGTTCTTCCCATTTTGGCAGACTCCTATTTCACACGTGTGAACACTCTATGGAGACCTGAAGTCATGAGAAGATGGATAACTTACCAAAGAATGGATCCATGACATTTGATAAATTTACTTGCACAAAGACAGCCCTTGGTGGGCATTTCCAACTGACCTCTCAAACTCTTGTTTTTAACATGGTCAGTTTTCTTTTGTTCTCACTATGCAAAATATTATTTTTCCTATTTTTGGTAGATTGATATTTTGCATATGAGACCATCATAAGACAACCTGAAGGTATGGCTGGATAGTCAGTTACCAAGGAACATGCCTATGATACCTGATGAATTTTATCATCAAAATAACCCCTCGTTGCGGGCATTTCAAAATGCCTTTTCAATTTTCTTGTGTTCTTAAAATGCAAAATAATATTTTTCTTACTTTTGGCAGATTTATATCTTTGTCTTAAAACACTCCATAGGATAACTGAGACCATGGTTAGATGCACCCATCAACAAACTATATCCTAACACTTTCATATTATTTTTCTCATCATCCTATGAGATAGGGTGGGCATTTCCCTGAGGCCACTGAGGCAGTTTTGCCAATACTGGAATAGTGCAAAACAACCTAAAACTCTGTCTTGGAAGACCATTATCTTTGTCATCAAACATCTTCTTTGAGAACTGAGACCATGGTGAGATATCCTCTTCAACAAGCTTTATGATGATAGCTTATGATAATTTTTATCATACACCTATAAGGTATGGTGGCCATTTTCCCAAGGCCACATGAGCCAGTTTTTCCAACACTTCCAATTTTCTTAGTTTGGTCCAATCTGCCTAAAACACTGTTTTGGCAGGTTCATAACTTAATCCTCAACTACTTCCAAGAAAATCCGAAGACATGTTCAGGTAGGCTAAATATCAGTATACAAGACCCCCATATGGTGTGGGCATTTTCTTCAACAAACAAATTGTGGCGGGCATTTTCTTAAGGCTATCTGAGCCAGTTTTCCAGCACTTGGTCATTTTCAGGACTTTCTCCAAAATTTATTTTGAAACCTCATTTTGGTAGATTTATAACTTTTTCTTCAGACATTCTTAAGGAGAAATAATACCATGTTTAGGTAGAAAAACCAACACACTACAAGATCCCCATGTTTTGCGGGAATTTTCTCTAACCCATAATTTAGTGCGGGCATCTTTCCGAGCCTACTTAGCCATTTTTGCTTGCTCTGGAACAAAACCCTGTTTTGGAAGGTGCATAACCTCCCCCTCAGGAACTTTCAAAACAAAAAGAAGACATGGACATGTAGGAAAAATAACAATATACATGACCCCCATGTGGTGCGGGCATTTATATTCTCCTATAAATTATGGCGTGCATTTCCCTAAGGCAATTTTTACTAATTTCCCCATATCATTTTTCTATTTTTCACCAAATTACCATATTTTTCCAAAATGATTGTCATTAATGTTGTCATCAATGAAAATCCTATTCATCATAGTCTTCATGTTTTTGTTTATAGAAATTGGTATATAATATACTGCATTTAGAAATATACTTATATCTAATGTATTTGACAAGTTACTGTTTGGTATGGTGTACGTAAGATAATTACGTGTCACTACAAGGATTTTTCACTATGAATGAAAATGCAAGGAAGCTTTCTCAGTTTAGAGCAGCATTAGAGGAGAGGGGGGATGGAAAATGTTATTGCCCTTGCTCTGATTGCAGGGGCTTGCAAAGAAGAATATTTTTAATAACGACAGCTGAAAGACATTGTAGGGAGAAGGGCACGTCGAAGGGGGTTATGAATATCGTCCCTTGGTAAGAGGTTATTCAATTTTTAATGCATTCTCTGTAATAGTCATCATGTCATGAATTTCAGTAAAATGTCTTATCGTTTTATTATATGTTCTATACACACTAATTTTACTACATTGTTTGTAAATATATAGACAATTCCCCCAAAATGTCCCCTTCCAGAGAGTTATTTGCCAAGTACTAGTAGAAATACTCATTTACAGGGTGATGAACATCTAGATCAGAATATTGAAGCTGATCAAGTTCTTAATGATGATATGGATGGAGATAACGTTAGTGATACAAATCAGGAAGATGAGATACATAGATTGATCCAAGACACATTTGCTCCAATTGATGAGTACAACCAGGATGATAGTCATGATGTTGATCCTCTACTCGAGAAGGCACGTCAACCTCTTTATGAAGGCTCAAAAACAAATATTCTATCTGCTATATTGTTGTTAGTGAACTTGAAGGTTTTGAATGGTTTATCAAACACCTATCTCACACAGATACTAAGGTATGTAATTTGTTAATCATTTTTGTCTGCATGTTCACACATACATAAAGGGTTGACTTTTTTCCTATATTGCTATTGTTATCTAATTTGTAAAGTATGGATGCGATATTGATGATTAATACTGTTTACATTGACTTATTCTTTAGAATTTTGTAGATTGTTAGGTGAATTTCTATTACCAATGTCAAATATTTTACCACGCACATATCGAGAGATATATGTGATTATGAAAGAATTTGGAATGGAGTATCAATCTATTGATGCATGTCGTAATGATCATATCATATACTATGGACAATATGCATTAGAAAATGAATGCCCACAATGTCAAACAAGTAGGTATCGAACCGATAAAGTGACAAAAAGGTGCCTCACAAAGTTCTTCGTTATATTCCGATAATTCCACGTCTCCAGCAGTTGTTCAGGTGTCAAAGTATAACATAGTTTATGGATTTCCATGCAAAGAACAGAAGTCGAGACGATGTTCTTCAAATGCCTGCAAAAGGGTCTGCATTTAGGTACATCGAAGATAAGTGGCCAATTTTCAAAGAAGAACCTCGTAATGTTAAACTTTCGTTGGCAACTGATGGTGTCAATCCATTTGGAGAGCTTTGTTCTACCTACTCAGTGTGGCCTGTTTTTGTTATAAACAATAACCTTCCTCCTTGGATGTCGGTCAAGAGAGAGCACACAATGTTGGCAATGATTGTTCCAAGTATTTAATTAATTTGTATTTTTTTACTTGAAAGTTCGATCACTAAATATTTCATTTCTTTGTTTCGTGCATGATAATTATGTCTTTTATATACAAGGACATATAGCTAAATATAATTAATAATGTATGTTGGACCAATTAGGTAAGTACCAAGTTAAAGATATGAACATATATATTGAGCCTCTTATCGATGAGTTGTTGAAGTTATGGGTTGGCGTCACTATGTATGACATCTCTACACCAATAGGGCAAATATGATTTCAATTCCATGGAATACTTGGATGGACAATTCATGATGCTCCCGGGTTAACACATTTTTGTGGTATATTGTTACTTTCTTTTGTTCTTTAATATTATATATATCTATTGAAAATATCATGTATTATTTTAAATGGTAATTCTAATTCGCTACACTAATTCATATATCTTGCAGGTCTTCAAACAAAGGGTAAATTTGCATGTCCAGATTGTGGTACCAGGATAAAATCTTGTTGTTGAAGGAGTTTAGCAAAGGATGTGTTTGATGAGTATAGGCACTTTTTGCCTAAGAACCATAGTTATCGAACTACAGAAAAAGCGGAACTCAATGGTAAAGAAGAGAATGGAAAAAAAGCCACGAAGAATGACACCTCACCTATGGAACTTGGAATATAATAGAAATCGTCAAGGTATGCCAAATTATTTATATATTGTTGGAATATTGGTCAATACTTAGCCAAATTTATGAATATGCAAAACAATATTTTTTCTTACTTTGGCAGATTGATTTCTTGCACATGTGACCATCATAAGGAAAATTGAAAGCATGGGTGGATAACCACTTCAACAAGGAACAAATCTATGTCACCCTATGAATTTTATTAGCACAAGGACACTGTTGAGTATGGTTGTCATTGATGTCAAAGGAGGTCATTAATGACAAAAGAAGTGTTGATATGGCATGTGTGATGAGGTTGAAAAACACATGTTGGTGTCCTAATGTCTCATGATTTCATTGTTACATTTTGGTAGTAGTTGGTAACGGTATGATAATTTGGGGATTTTGACTAAGTGTTGAAAAACTGCCCTAAAGCAGGTTCCTTATGAAAATGACAACCATAATTCATAAGAAGAAGAAAATTCCCACCATAACCTGCCATCCCATATTTTGTTGAAATATCGATCTGACCATGGCCTTGGTTCTCAGAAAAACTCTTTGAAGAAGAAGATACAGGTCTCCCAAAAGAAGGATTTTTGGTCAAATTAGTCAAGATCGCTCTAGGGAAATGCCTTCCATAATTTGTGGGTTGAAGAAAATGACCACACCACATGGTCATCTTGTAGTCATATTTTTTTTCTACCTTACCAACATCTCACATTGGTTTGATAATGCTTGAGGAAGAAGATATGGATCTGCCAAAACAGGGTTTCAGGCAGTCTTACACCAAAGTTCAGTAAAATGCCTGCCTAGGGAAAATGAAGATGAGTATGGGAGTGAAATCAGCATAGGTGTGCTCAGTAAGGTGTAATACATCATATAGTGGCATTAGTTCAGGTTTTGGGTGAAATTAAAAATCCACCTTGGGTTTTGGTCAAATTGTCTAAGTATGGAATTATTGGTAAAATATGCCTAAGTGGCCTCAAGGAAATGCGTGTTACCTCTCATAGGATGATTAGAAAAATTATCTGAAAGTGATAGGCTCTAGTATGTTGGTTGGTGCATCCAACCATGGTTTCATATTTCACAAAGAGTCTCTGAGGAGGAAGATATCAATCTGCCAAATGTGCCTCTCACCTTCATTTGCACTATCCCAGTAAAATGCCTGCCAAGGTTAGATGATGAGGTTGGAGGAGAGAATATTGGCATGGTTGAGTCAGTATGATATTCATCACATTGTGGATGTATCACTCTACAAGTTTGATGAAAAAAATAAAATCACCTTGGTGACTTAGGGTTTGAAGAGATTTGTCTAAGTGTCAATAAGCAGTTTGGAAGACCACTTTCAAATGCCTGCCAGATGTTGGGTGTATGTAAATAGGTTCATCAATTGGCATGGATTTTTTTCTTTGTTGAAATGGATATTCAGCCATACTTTCATGCTGAATTACAATGGTCACATATGAAAATATCAATCTACCAAAAGTAGGAAAAATACAATTTTGCATATTGAGAAACACAAGAAAATTGCCTAAGTGTTGAGAACAAGATTTTGAGAGGTCGTTTGGAAATGCCCGCCAAGGGTTGTCCTTGTGAAAATAAATTTATCAAATTCCATGGATCAAAGGCCACCTGGACCAGTTTTCCAACACTTAGCCATGTCCAAGAATTTCTCCAAGGTTTATCCTGAAACCCTATTTTGGCAGACTTATAACTTTCTCCTCAGAAATGATTAAGGAAAACTAAGACCATGTCTAGATATCCAGTTCAACAAGCTATATCCTGATATGCTGGTGTAGGAATTCTATTCAAACCATGAATTATGGCGAGCATTCTCTTAGAGTAGTTTTGACTACTTTTTCATACTTAGTCAATTTCCAAAGTTTCACAAAGTTGCCATATTTTTCCAGAATGATGTCAGATTACAACACTGACTTTCTGATAGCACCAGAACACCATTATGTGTCTTTCCAGCCTCACCATACATGCCACATCATCATACTTTCCATGTCATTACTTCCTTTTTCATTCCTTTGTCTTTCACTGAGTTTACCCTGCCATCATGTATTTGGTTATCCTTTTGTCATTCACTGAACTCCTTTGACATCAATGACAATCACATTCAACTTGTATCATATATTATATAAATCTTTGTTTTTTTTAAGTGAATGATGTTCAGCGTGGTATGTACCTATATTGATTAATTAGTGTTAATTTGATTGTGTTGATGTTTCATGAATGCTTTTAAGGCACGGATGGGATTCCATGAGGAATGAAAATTTACCCGATGCAATTCAGTAGGTTGCCATACTACGAGCACCTACAAATAGTTCATTTGTTTGATACAATGCATATCGAGAAGAACATAACAGAATTGTTATGCGAATATTAGATGGAAGGAATGACAAAGAAAGAATTGGAAAGATTTGTAGTGACATCCAAGAAGCTAATCATGCATTGCAAAGTGTGATCATTAATTCTAATGGTGATGGCCGTCAACAAAATATTGGTCTTCCTTGGTGCTTGACGGAGCAACAGAGCAATATTGTAAAAGAGGTCATAAGAAAAATCATGTTTCTGACGGGAATTTCGTCTAACATAAAGAATATCTTAACGAAAAAAGGTGATTTTGGTGGGGTTAAAACACATGAATCGCATACATTCATTAAGGTAATTGTGAGTTTTTAATATATTTGCTTATTGGTATGCACTATTTTATTAATTTTATTCTCTTATTTGGAAATAAATAATAATTATGTGTTTTTTGATACAGTATGTTCTACCTTTATCTCTCCCAAGCGACTTTGACAACAACATAAAACAAATTATTTATGTTCTTGGAAAATACATGAGGTAAGTAATGTTTTATATGGAAAATGTACTTGGTCCATGATTTGTAGCGGAACTTATTGGCATATTATGTTTTGACCGCAAATTTTATATATGGCTTGATATTATTTTATTGCATCATTTGTAGGTGGATTTCCTCAAAAGAAATCCATAAAGAAGATATAAGGTATTGGAAGAGAGAAATTCCCTGACTAATGTGTGAAATGCAACAGTATCTACCTCCAACATTTTTCAATGCACAAGAACACTACCTCATACACCAAGTTGAGGAGATTGAATTATGTGGACCGGTACACACAAGGTCGATGTGGATGGTGGAGAGGTAGTTGAAGTTGTTGAAGGATGTTGTTAGACAAAGAACACGTCCTGAGGGTTCTATGGTTGAGGGATATATGGTATATCAATGCATGGTGTATATTAGTGAATATCTACCTAAATTAACAGAAAATATGAATGTGCCTGACATTTGGCATCTCAACTACATAAATAAATTTGAAGGGGAGGTCCTATTGGGGAAAGGTACAATGAGGACCATGACAGGTAATTATTAGATATTGTAGAATTAATATATTACACATGTATTTTTCCAATTTTATTTTATCATATTGATTTGTTATTTTTTTATTAATCCTGCATATTCAACTGTATTAAACTATGCATGTAATGATTTCTAATTAATGATAGTGAATTGTTATTTTTTCATATTCGAGTGTGGGATGCTTTACAATTATAGATTGCAAACAACCTTGATTGGATGGACAATTGGATAGAAGATTGTGAAGAATGATTCGGTAGGTTATCATGGGAAGGGGTAAGTAAGATGATTAAAACAACTCATCGTCATCGACATCAATCTCCCGATCTTACGTCACAAAGGGAAGTTGATTTAGCCTATGGTTTAAAAGATAAAAAGGCAAGTAAATTGTTTACCCACATTTTTCTAGTTACTTCCCATTTTTTCAATGTATTTGGTTTGCTTAAGTTTTCAAAGATATTTTCTAAGTCCTATATGAGGTTTATTAATTCACAATGTATTTTTTACTTGTTGTCAATGCTGTAGTTGAAACATCACAAGGATATGTGGTGTAATGGTCATAAATTTCATATCAAAATGTTGGATGATAAGATGAAAACCTCGGATTGTGGGATAACTGTAGTGTTTAAGGTCACCAATGTTTCCTCTATAAGTGACAAACATCCAGAAGAAACTAAGAATAGGTACTATGGGCATTTGGAGGACATAATTGAGTGTGATTTTAATTCCTTTAAAATAGTTTTGTTTGAGGTGAAGTGGTACATGCTACGGATGCATGAATGTGATCCTGAAAGAACTGTTATTGAGCATGCTAATGGATTTACCATGGTTAATACAAGGGCATTTGAACCAGGTACATAGCCTTATGTTCTTCCAAGTCAATGTGAGCAAGTCTTTTACTCAGAGGTACAAGGTAAAGCAGGTTGGTCATATGTTGTTAGATACGATCCAAGAGGAAGACCAGTAAAGTATAATCATGTAGATGATGAAGATAATGAAGAAGAAGAAGATGATGATGATTCATATTAGGAGCAGGTGGCTGCAGTCGATGTGTTAGATGAATAAGTTGAAGAGTTTGATCATCCAAATGTAGTAGACGATGATCTCATTGACGATGTCGATGACTATATTAGCGAAGATTCCATTGATGATGATGTTGATGTGAATGAGCCTTTCATCAATATGTATTCTGAACCAGATCCCGATACAAATGTTGAGTTGGATGAAGAAGAAGATGAATGATATTTAATTGTTGAAGAGTAGAGGCATGTGTTTATATCTTTTATGTCATGATGATATTTATATGTTTTTATTTCCAAATTCCTTTTCAACTTTATGATTTTAACACTTAGCCAATTTTTTGTTCTTAATATGCAAACTAATATTTTTCCTACTTTTGGCGAATTTATGAAAAATGGGTCTCAAATATCCCTTCATATCTCTCAATTCGTGATACCTGTGTAAAAACTAAGAGAGGTTTTTGTGTATGACGATCATGATGATCGATGCATAGTGCAAGGGTATGGTGGGGGATCTAGGTGCTTGGACTCCACGAGTAGTCGTCAACCTGGAGCCCGGGATGACTTGTCAGGATCCCTACCTTTTGGAAGAAGCAATAATGATCGTTGATTGACATTTTAAGAATATGACAATTCATCGGTTTATAAACATATTTTTTTTAATTGTTCGTACGACGATCATATGCGTGATCGTGGGCTTAAGAATTGCACATTATTTTGGTTGGTACTAAAGTCTGCCATTCTTATCGGAGTTTTGGCATAATGGCAATTCTGGAGGATCACCAAAGCTAGTAAAACCCTTGAAAAAAAAACAAAGACAATTACTTTGCATGAAGACATGGTTAGTATGAATCATTCACAATGAAACAAAAATAAATAGACAAATTTGTAATGTTTTTATAATTTTTTTTTATGAAGAGGTGTGATAGTTATGAAGAGTCAAATAGAATTTGTGCAAAGCGCATACCCAAGCAAAGCGTTGATTTGTTGCTGAAAACCTCTTTGAAGGAAGAATTTGTGAGCCTGAAAATCAGTTTGCGGGGAGAATTTGTGAGCCTAAAATACAGTATGCATGCATCACCTCACCTCCACTTCTAACCTGGATAACCATGGCCGAACTTTAAACATGGCCGTCTAGCATGACGAGCGTAGCTGAAATGCGGGCATCCTCCTCTGCAACCCTAGTTGAAACACAATCCTCCACAGATGATAGGGTAACAGTAAAAAAATTCCAGGAGAATTTTGATGCATGGAGAGATGCAAAGATGTGGCCACCAGGTATGGAAACTATCCTGAGGAAAGCAAAAGTTTTTGACTTTTTGTGGGGAATGTTTAGTTATGTTGATGAGGAGATAGATGAGGCAATTTCAAAATATGATGTTGGGAATACGCACTCATAATTTTTTGGAAGCTGGTATAACTCAACCCTGATCTGGTTTCCTAACCTAAAAATATTCCACGCAGAGGGGGAGCGATTTTAAGCTCAAGGAAAACCTCCGGACAGGAGAAGAACCAGATGGCCAGTAAAATTTGTGGGTGAGAAGTAAATGTTCCGAGGAATGGTTTAAAAATGAAAGATTTCCCTCCTGGAATATACAAAACTTTGATTTAGATTGTCCTTAGGACAATTTTGAATCATCACAGGGATGGCATTTTGGGTGAATGTATGCGGGTAGTGATACATTGGGTGGAAGATATACCTATCGATATTCCTTATCTACTGGCTAAGAAAATCCACTCCACCTGGAAAGAGAGCCAATTAAGGAAGGTTAAATTTAGTTTCTCGGGCACACTTCAAAAAAATATTGATTTATGTCGACCCCATGCTACTGAAACAGAGGTTGGTGATATCAACTAGCATGGAAATATATCTTTGCCAAAACCACCTGTTCATAAAACATATGTTAGGAAACGTAAAAGTAGGGAACATAATGAGGAATTTCCAGTACAGTATCCTCAGGAGAACAAGGAATTAGTACAATATCTTGAGCACCATGGGGAATTACCATTACACCTTGCTGAATAGAATGAGGGGTCGCCAGTACAAAGTCTTAAGCACCATGGCGAATTGCGAGTACAGTATCCTGATTTGGTCACACATAATGAAATTCGTGCTGCCATAACTTTGAAAGAGTTTAAAGGGCATGTAGATAGAGGTCATTGGGAGGAGGTGACATGCAATGAAATGGAACAAACTACTGCTCACTTTTCCATTCCTCAACAGGTTCTTGATATAATTCCTCCTAAACAGTTGGCAATTGAGTATGATTGTTCTTCCAAATCAGAATCAGGGGCTTCCACTATGCATTTAGACATTGAATCATATAAGTTTGATTGTAGGTACGTGTTCATCCTATATGATAAAACTGAGCATTTCAAGGAACAAGCTTCCTATATATGCAATTGGGTAGAAGAGTGCTTGAGAAAAGATGATAATATTTTACAATGCCAAAAACATATAGCAGCATTGCAGAAGATAGTTGTGATAATCATTTCAAAGCAGACATAATTATAAAAGGGAAAGAAGAAATGGTTAAATTATTATCCAAAGAAGTAGAAAAAAACATTGATGATGCTGAAAAAGTAATTTAGTTCGTGAGGGTTGCATAGGAAAAGGATTTGGAAAAAGCTAATGCTGAAGTGAGGGAACTCAAAGAAGAGTTGAAAAAAATACCACCTGTTCTCAATGTACCACCAGTGAGGATAGAAATGGGTCCTTTACAGGTAATGGAGAAGAAAATTAAATAATATGAAAGGTAGTACAAGAATATCAGTTGAAGTTGAAAGAGTGGGAGGGAAGGCATGGAAAAAAAGTTGGAGAATTAGAATCAATAATTTCTGATTTGAGATTCTAGGCAAGCTGATAAGCCAAAAGGAACAAGGTTAGCAAGGATCTCTAAAACTTTAAAGCTTAAAAAACAAAGTAGAGGAAAAAAATTTCCAGTGAATAAGGTGGTGAGGATGAAGGTAAGGGTACCAAAGGAGATGAGGGTAAGGGTAAGGGTAAGGGTAGAAGGAAAAATACACCTACAGGTACAATGTCCTTAGAAGAGCGAGAGAAGTCCTTAGCAAGTCAAGAGAATATGCTACAAGAAGGATTCTCAGTGAGCCTTGCACTAGGTGATTTGTATGCCTCATCACCGTTACATAAAGAAATGAAAGAGAAGACGACCGAGAAAGATGAAAAAATAAGGGAGCTGGAATCAAAACTCTTAGAAGGTAGAAAAGTTCAGCATTTGGGATGTGATATGGAAATTCAAACACTTAAATACACAATTGCTGATTTGGAGAAGGAATTAACACGGCCAACTACTGCGATGACTGTAATTCCTATCCTTCCCAACGAGATAGAGTTGAGGGAAAAAGAGCAGGAAAAAGAAATACATAATTTGAAACGTGAATTGACTGAAGTTAAAAATCAGTTGAAACATACCAGAGAGAATTGGAGGTCAAGGAAGAACATGAATCAACGAAGTATAAGAAAAATGTGGAAATGTTGAATAAAATGATGGCGGAAAAAAATGTTTTGCTTGAAAATTTAAAAAAAGTTTCACAGAGAGTTAAAGAGCTTGAAAAGAAATTGCAATAAGAACCTTGTCTAACTCCAGAACAATTATAGTCTTCTACGAAAGGCAAGAGAGACAATCCAGATTTGTCTTCTGCTCAAGAGGATGGATTGCAGCCATCTCTAAAACATTCTAGACATGTATAAATCAATGCATATATGTATTTATCGAAAGTTAATGAAAAACAATATTTGTATGATGGAGTTTTGTATTTATCGGCATATAATGAAAAATGCTATTTAGTTGGCATATCAATGTATATATGTATTTATCGAAATTTAATGAATTTTTTTTTGTATGATGGAGTTTTGTATTTATCGGCATATAAGATAACTGTTAGAATATAATCCGTTAGGGATTATAATATTGTAAATAAATAAAATAGGAATAGTTGGAAGCCGAAAAGGCTGGACGGAAGGTTAAACAAACCGTCACATGAATGTATAAATGAATGCTTAGCCATGAATAGAATAATCAATCGGGAGTTATACCTAACAACTGGTATCAGAGCCAAGTTCATAACTCCTGCGTGCATGCCTGCCATTCCGTTTGTCTGCTTGCCAGTCCAGTCCATTGCCAGACTGCTCCATCAGTCTGCCAGTGGCATGAGAACAGTCCATTGCCAGACTACTCCATCAGTCTGCCAGTGGCATGAGAACAGTCCATTGCCAGACTGCTCCATCAGTCTGCCAGTGGCATGAGAAATCCAGTCTCTGCGTGCATGCATTATTGGTATAGCACAATACCTAACCCTAAACCTAATTATTGGTATTCTGCATACTCTCTGTGAAATTGTTGTGCATGACCTGGTGTGACATTCTCTCCTGAGTCGCGCTCTCTTGATAGGCAAACCCTAATCCATTGCTTGTAGACTGCACTGTAATGTTGTGCATTGAAACTATCCTTAGCTCGGCATATTATTTTAAAGTCTGGTAACCTCTCTTCATATATCTATAAACTGTTTGAAAGTTGTATGCTGCGAGCTGTATGCGAGATTGTATTTATCTCTGCGATCTGTAGCTACCGAGATTGTATTTATCTCTGCGATCTGCTGGGTTTTGTTGTTTTTTTTGGTCTGCAAACATTGAGACTCATCCTTATTGATTCCCCTATTTATTAGAGGAAAGACGAGCTGTGAGTTATATAGTATTGCTGCGTTGAAGAGTTGAAAATAATGTTGCGTTTACCTTCATCAATCTTCACTGTCAAATGCCAAGTCATATCTCATTACCACACACCATATCTCATTTGGAGATAATATACTGTGTTT